>CM070030.1:6140960-6695960 GCA_036247105.1 Cirrhinus mrigala
GAGGGGTGTAACCTGTCATGCATATTTCATGGGGCGGCTTGTTAACCTGACAGAAGGATCTTATATCTGACTGACAGCATTGGGGAGACTCTTCGTGCTCATAATGCATTAACATATCGTAAAGCCGCCTTCCCGCCATCTTTTATTCATTGCTAACTCTAAACGCTTGTTGACCGCGGTACAACCGCTGCCGCTCTCTTCACAGCTGTCCAGGGCTGACTGAAAAACCAACCGCAATTAACTTCCCAGCGGCACAGACCCTGACACGCACACATGCAGGAAGTCCCGCATCTATCCAGTCGTGGACCGGTCGTATGAGTCAGCGGGAAGGAAAGGTCACACACTGGGAATTACTCTGTGTGTATTTTTGATAAAGAGATTCAGAGATGCCTAACTCTGTGACCACTGGGGTCAAAGGCCACATTTGCAGTTTTAATTTTGATTTTAATTTTGTTGATGAAAATCCTTTAATATGACACATTCATTCATGTTTTTGTTTTCATTTTGTTTTAATTGAAATATATATAATTTTATAATTTTAATAATAGCATGTCATTTTAATATATAAAGCCATATAATGGCATATTTTCTGTAAAATTCTACATTTTTGTTGATGGAAATGTCCCAAATTAATTAATATATATATTTTTAATTAATAAAAAAAATAGTTTATTTATTAAATATTAATTATTTAATAATAATAATAATAATAATAATAATAATTATATAATAAATAATAAATGAATAATAATCAATTATTTAATTTAATGTAATTATTAATTAATGAAAAAAAATTGCTCATGTAGAAACATTTATCAATTTATTAATTATTAACAAACAAACAACAGCTTTACATTTGTATTTGTCTCTCATATAAATCAGTGTAGTTTTAGTATTAATTATAGAATATTAAATATGTTTTTAATATATTGAATTACCGTGTACTTTTACATCTTCAGTTTTCATTTTAATTTCAATTTAATTTTAAAATATTTAATAAATGATTTTATTTATTAAATATTTTAATTTAATTATTATTAATTCATTCATATGTTTTGTTCATGTATAAACATTTGTCAATTTATTAATTGTAATAAGCAAAAAACAGCTTTAACAGCTTAAACAAAATAACACTAGAAATCTTAATTGTTACATTTGTGTTTGCCTCTCATATAAATCAGTGTAGCTTTAATATTAATTATATAATATTACATAATTTATTATTATATTAAATTAGCGTGTACTTTTATTTCTTTGGTTTTCATTTTAATTTAAATTTTATTTTTTTGTGATGTGCTTTTGTCGTTTTATTAGTTTTTAGATATATTTATATAAATGTATTTTTTATTTCTGTTTGTTTTAATAATTTTATTACTTACTGCAATTTTATTACATTTTTTTCAGCTTTATTTAATTAACGAAAATTGTTTAGAATAGCTGAAAAAAAAAACATTTCGTCTGCGCACTTTTTCGTCAGTAATTTTATTGATGAGATTAACTCTGCTGAGAGCGCTGATAATTTACTCAGAGTACAAACAGAGAACATGACAGCACACTGCCGCTAATGTGATATAAAAGATCTGTTAGCATAACAGGATTAAAGCTTATTAGATACATCAACTCTGAAATACTCTCGAGATGGACTGATTATACCAAAGCATGAAGCCACTGCAGTTTCACTAACACACAGTTGTGACTTCTTGTATTTGTTTTTGTCTAAAGCTTTTGATTCTGTAGTTTCTGATTCATTTCTACTCAAAAATTTTAGGGGATGTGCATAAAAATGCAACAAAAATAACCAAATAGTGATCCATTTCGACACATTGCAAGCGAGAATTTAAATCGTTATGCACTGAGATTCTTCCAGGCTGTCGTAGCTCCCAAATCTCAATTGCAATTAGTTTGAATTTGGAAAAGTTCTGTGAGTTTGGAATGACATGATTGTGAGTTAACAAGGATTTTCATTTCATGCGTGAACCATTTCTTTAGCTCTAAGTTACTCCAGGGGAAATGGCGTGGTAGTGTGCACTGTATATGTTCTGAACACTAATGCAGTGAGTTTCTTTGAGTTAAATTCTGCATATTTCCACAGACAGACTCTTTCCTTTCCATATTCTCTCTAATTATATTCATGCATTGCTGCTTCCTTATTCCGAGCCCTACTGCAATAGAACTGACACCAGGTTCCCATAATGCCCACTTTTGTGTCTCTGGATCAGCTTGACATAATGACTTCTTTGTGTTGTGTTTGTGAGCCCAAAATTATGTGCTCATATGTTCGTTTGTACAATATTTTATAACCAAAACAGGTTTATTTATTATCTAAAAAGTGGCTACTTTTCATATGAACTAGACAGGGAGTGTTTATGTTTGGTAGTATCTCTGAAGCTCTGTGTTTGTATCATCAACATGAGTTTGACTGAGTACCAGCAATTGTTTACCTGTAAATAGAGCACAACTATCGCTTTCTCCAACAACTTACTCCAAACATCAATATGATTGTGAATGTCATATTGATTTTATAAAACTGTACAATAAACAAAAAGTTAATATTCATTGACTTACATTTTAGACACGTTCCTGTTTTTGCTCTATTTTGTCAACGTAAATTGTTTCAAACAAAACCACAGCAGAGTTTTGCGTCTTTGAGCGACACACAGCGGTGTTTGAATGAATTGGTTGAGTGAATGACTCAATGATTCACTCATGCATTAATTTGCCTCTACCTACTGGTGATTTCTTCCACCCAAAACTTTGTTTTTAAAACATCATTTTTTTTAATCCATTTGTAACTGCAGGTCAACTGCATTTGTGTCCTGTGTTATACAGTCTGTGTACAGTAAATGCATCTACACTACCAGTCAAAAGTTTTTGAACAGTAAGATTTAGATTTTTTTTTTTTTTTTTATAAAGAAGTCTCTTCTGCTCACCAAGCCTGCATTTATTTGATCCAAAATACAGCAAAAGCAATAATGTTATGAAATATTTTTACTATTTAAAATAACTGCTTTATATTTGAATATATTTTAAAATGTAATTTATTCCTGTGATTAAAGCTAGATTTTCAGCATCATTACTCCAGTCTTAAGTGTCACATGATCTTTCAGAAATCATTCTAATATGCTGATTTGCTGTTTGAATTATTATTATTATTATTATTATTATTATTATTATTATTATTATTATTATTATTATTATTATTATCAATATTTAAAACCGTTGAGTAGATTTTTTTCAGGGTTAGATCCAAAGATCGGCATTTATCTGAAATAAGAAGCTTTTGTAACATTATACATAGTGCTGTCAAATGATTAATCGTGATTAATCGCATCCAAAATAAAAGTCTTTGTCTACATATATATGTGTGTGCATACTGTGTATATTTATTATGTATGTATAAATACACACACATACAGTATATAATTTGAAAATATTTCCATGTATATATTTATACTCGTATAATTAATATTATGTAAATATATTTTTTAATATATAAACATAACATATTAATGTTATTATATTCATTTGCATGTATGTATATTTATATATATATAATAAATATACACAGTACCCTATATAGATAGATAGATAGATATAGATATAGATATATTTATACATATATGACCTTCATTTTGGATGCGATTAATTGTTTGACAGCACTAATTATACACTATAACATTCAAAAGCTTGGAGTCAGTATAATTTTTTTTTTTTTATAATTAATATAAATTTCTAATTTCTATTAATTATAAAAAATTTATACTTTTATTAAACATGGATGCTTTAAATTGATCAAAAGTGATGCTAAAGACATTTATAATGTTGCAAAAGATTTCTATTTCAGATAAATGCTGTTCTTCTGAACTCTCTATTCATCAAAGATACCTGAAAAAATTCTACTCAGCTGTTTTTAACTTAATAATAATAAATGTTTTTTTGAGCTGCAAATCAGAATATTAGAATGATTTCTGAAGGTTCATATGACTGGAGTAATGATGCTAAAAATTCCGCTTTGAAATCACAGGAATAAATTGCATTTGAAAATATATTCCAATAGAAAACAGTTATTTTAAATAGTAAAAATATTTCAAAATTGCACTCTTTTTGCTGTGCTCTGAATCAAATAAATGCATGCTTGGTGAGACGTCTTTAAAAAAGCATTAAAAATGTTACTGTTCAAAAACTTTTGACTGGTAGTTTACATATAATATGGTTTATCCAGCCATAGCACAAACAATGAAGTATGGTGAAGCTCGTTTGGTCCAGTCAAGTTGGGAAGCCAACTAGAAACCAGCAGTGCTGTGACTAACTCTAAGAGTTTAGTTCAGTCTGTGTGTGTGTGTGTGTTGTGCTTTCTAGTCTGTATTTGTGTTCTTCATTTCTAGGTTCTGGAGGTTTTAAAGGTTGAGCGCAGTTCCATCACTCCTCATTAGTTTGGGCTCACAGACAGGAACTCCTGCTAGAGTTTATCAATAAAAGGCCACGTTAACAGCCCAAACTCAGCACAGCCTTCTGCTTACTGTTCATCCCGACTCAGGCAGTGCTGGGTACCCCCTCAGCCGAACGATGAATGATTCATAAAACATTCATCTTGTAGATGATCCAGTGTAGCATGACTGTACATGTACAAACAGGGTACAAAAGTGGCAGTAAAGCCTGCTGTGACTGGCTGTCTCGTGTCTTGTGCGGTAACGGGGCCGCTCGGTCCTGCAGATCTTGTTGATAATGGGGGCGTCAGGGGAGAGATCAGTTATGAGCCGCTCTGCCGCCCGTTCACCATCCGTCTTCATTATTGTCATTTACTCTCATTTAGCTGGTGCATGGATTTCCGTTGAGCCTGTCAGCATGGATAGTGTTTTATACTGAGATGAGTGTAGTGATTGTGTATTTGTGCTGAAAGAAGTTTAGCTGTGGGGTTCTGTGTGTTAAACAGTAGTTAAGGGTAGAAGAAACGATCTGTCGTGTGCCGGCGATGTGCTTCCTCATCCTTTTTCTCCGTGTCTCTCCCTGGATGCTTTAAAAGTACTTTTTCTTGCACTTTTCTATAAGTAAAACCTCATAAACCCTGCTCTTTAGTTGCAGAGTGTCAGTGTTGGAAAGTAATTAACAAATAATGGGGATAAGAAACTGAAAGCTTCTTTTAGTGAATCTGTTTGCTTGATCCATTTATGTCGAACGAATCAGTCTGATTCAATTTAGTACATCAGTTCATTTGAGATTTAGACCTGGGTTATATTTTTGCTACTCAGATGAAGTGCAATTGATCTTATATCTTTCACATGTGTAATTGTTAGTGCTGGGCAACGATTAATCGAGATTAATCGCTTTCGAAATAAAGGTTTTTGTGTACATAATATATTTGTGTTGTCTGTGTATATTTATTATGTATATATTAATACACACATGTATGTATATATTTAAGAGAAATGTTATGTTTATACATTAAATATATTTATATAAAATATAAATTATATGAATATAAATATACACATGTAAATATGTGTAAATATTTTCAAAATATATACTGTATGTGTGTCTTTTTATATATATATATATATATATATAATAAACATGCACAGAAACTTTTAAACTTTTATTTTTGATGTGATTAATCGTTGTCCAGCACTAGTAATTATTGTGTTTTATTGTATTATATAAATTACATACTTATCTAATTGTGTGTGTTTGTTTTATGCTATATATATATTTTTTTTATTTTGGTCATTTTTTTACAATATAAAATATATATATATATATATATATATATATTCTCAAGCTATAAATTATATTTTTATATATCTTAAATTATATTTTTTATTTAAAGAATTAATATATTCTAATAATCTCAACTGTATATTTCTTATATAATAAGATAAAATATATACAAATATTTTACGATTTAAATTAAATTATACCCTGTACTTTATTATTTTTATGATATATATGTACTTTAGAAGGTATATATTAAGTTACTATTTTTACATATTATATATATTACAATAATTGTAACTGCGTATTTATGTAATATATATGTGTGTGTGTGTGTATATATATATATATATATATATATATATATATATATATATATATATATATATATATATATAATATATATATATATATATATAAAACAATAATATTAAATAAGATTTTAAATTTAATTTTAAATATATAATAAGATTTTAAATTAAATCATACCCTGTATTTATTATATATTACTTGGATAAATTTACGTTATATATTTACTAGTTCAGAAAGTAAATATTATAGTTATATATAACATTTTTACGTAACTTATATATTACAATAATCTGAACTGTATATTTAGTGTGTGTGTGTGTATGTGTATATAGATATATATAGATATGTATGTATATACTTATTTACATAATTTACATAATTTACGTATTACATTGTTATATATTATATATTACATATTACATATTTTATTTATAATTCTGTTTCGATCCCGTTTGTCAGAGCCATTTTGTAATCCATGAGTTTGAGGCTCATTTACCTGATCTCATTCTTTCCAATCTCAGATCTCCTGTAATGCAATAGCAACGGGAGCGTCATTTACAAATTACCTCCAACCTCAATGACCGATCAATGATCCACAAGTCACCCGCACATTTATCATTAATTCATTCCCGCTCACCTCTGACACACCTGAACATGCTTTGAAAGCCACTGTGCGGAAACACACCGTCTCTGACACACACACTTATGACCGGCCGCCCTGACTGTGTTAGACACTCTTGACTGTAACTGAGATTAATTATCCCATGTGGAACTGGAGCACTCAGAGGGAAAAAGACCGTCTCTGGCAGCGTCGGCGAGCAGCTTCTGTAGATTTTGCTGTCCCGGTCCACTTTTAATTGGCTGTAAATGATGAGGAAAGCAGATAAATGGGGGATAAATCTTTGTGTTTACTCTGTAGCCGCTCAGCACTGCAATGCTGCTGTGGTAACATGGTCTCACAGACCAGGGGCAAGATTTTACCATCATTTCCACACCACAGATTTAAAGGCATGCAGTTATATGAATATATAAAGAGTCAAATCACAGCTTCATGTGACGGTTTCCCTTTTCAAGATGTGTAATTGCAACATGTACTTTCTCTGTCACATTTAGATGATACCAATATGTCATTAATGTGACAAATTAAAAGATCTGAATGTGTTTTATAAGCTGAGGAGTAATTGGTTCATTTCAGTTCCTTTTGACTCATAAATTCATTTTAATATATATTAAAAAATATATCCTTTAGTTGTTGGACAGGATTCTGACTCGCTCTTTGGTCAGTTGATGACAGCATTACGAACCCTTCACGGGTTGATCTTTAGACATTGTGTTAGATGCGGTGGGAGTTTCTCTCAGCGTTGTCTTCCTGCCAGAGGGTCCGTCAAGGCTGCGGGACACTGACAGAGAGAGAACGGCTTTCGGATTCAGCTCACACCCCCCTGCATATCAGCCTCCTGTAAAACAGCCCAATTTAGCCCTGACACCAGCGCAAACATCTACGTGCATCTGTCAACACTGATTCCTTCAGTCAGCTCCGAAACAGCTTGCAGTCTGCGCACATACATAACACAGCTTTCTTGCACGGACTTATGAGCTCACTAACATGCTTTCGACTTGCATACGTGATCGTATCATGAAAATAAACATGATTAACACTTTTAAAGTCACCTAAGTCACCTTTTGTTTGGTTCTGACAGTTACATATGTTTCATTAAAGGAGTAGACAATTTGTGAATAGAATTTATTTCTCTCCATATAGTTGACTTCTATGGTGCCCATGAGTTTGAACTTCTAAAATGCAGTTTAAATGCAGCTTCAAAAGGCTCTAAACGATCCCAGCGGAGGAAGAAGGGTCTTATCTAGTGAAACGATCAGTCATTTTCTAAATAAATTGATCATTTATATTTTTTTAACTTCAAATGCTCGTCTTGTCTAGCTCTGCATGAACTCTGTGTATTCCAGTTCAAGACAGCAAAACATTTCCATTATTTTGTTTACATTTTTGTTTAAGATGTTTACACTGGTGCCATGTCTTAATATTTAATGCACTGTGACGCACTGAGTTACTTCGCCACAAGTGTGATTAGTGTTTCTTGTTATTTTGCTTATGATTTTCCTGACTTTGCATCATATTAATTAAAGTGGCAAAAAGGACGAGAACACATAAAATAAAATTTTTATGTATACATATTTTGATATGTAGATTTATTTATGTTTATGGAGGCCCATAATCCTCCAGTCATTTTACAAGGACAATTATGTGAATTATTGAGTTTTTATTTTATTTTTATAGTATTTTGTTTTGTTTCCTTTTCTTTTATTTGTTTTTTTTGTACGTTTTGTATTTTTTTTAAATTTTAGCTTGCTTTTATATTATTATATTATATTTAGTTGTTTTTGTATTTCATTCATTTTTGTCTTATTCTTTTTACATTCATTTTATTTAATTATTTCATTTTTATCTCTGTGTTTTAGCTCAGAATTTTGTCTTCATCTCATTATCTCACAATTTTGACATCATGATTTTGACTTTTTATGGTATAATTGGCATCTCGTAATTTGTACATTTCATAATTGTATATTTATCTCATAATTTTGTCTTTTCATCTCATTGTTTTAGCTCATAATTTTGTCTTTATCTGATTATCTCATAATTTTGACATCTGTTGACTTTTTATGCCATAATTGCTATCTCATAATTGATACATTTCATAATTGTCTTTTTATCTTATAATTTTGCTTTTTATCTCATTGTATTTATCTCATAATTGTGACATCATACTTTTGATTTTTTATGCCATAATTCCTGTTATAATTTATACATTTTTTTATCTCATAATTTTTTTTTGTTGAATTGTTTTTATCTTATAATTTTGTCTTTATCTCATTATCTCATAATTTTGACATGATACTTTTGAAATTTTATGCCATAATTGCAATCTCATAATTTGTACATTTCATAATTTTTTTTATCTCATTATTTGTTTTTTGTTATTGTATCATAATTTTCACATAATACTTTTGACTTTTTATGCCATAATTGCCATCTCATAATTTATACATTTCATAATTGTCTTTTTATCTTATAATTTTGTCTTTTTATCTCATTGTTTTTATCTTATAATTTTGTCTATCTCATTATCTCATAATTTATACATTTCATAATTGTCTTATCTCATAATTTTGATATCATACTTTTGACTTTTTATGCCACAATTGCTCTTATAATTTATACATTTCATAATTGTCTTTTTATCTCATAATCCTAATTTTAGTATCTCTTAATTTTATTTCATTACGATTTAATTTGTTTTATTTTTTACTTTATTTTATTACTTAATTTGTATTTTAATTTATTACTAAATATATTCCACACCATGACCGATACAATGGCATCATTATGGGACAGCAGATGAAAATTAGCCACCTTGGCTAAATCTGGCACGTTTGCTGTAGTTCGATGTGTTAATTAATGTGTATTGCCTCTGTTAAACAGTCTAGATGGTTATTATGGTTGTCTTTTTCTTTTTTTGCAGTGCTCTTTTCCTCTTTTTTTCTATATGTGAAACTCTCTTGGTTTAACATTCCATATATCTTGATCACCAAACACTGAATTAAACATATGAAGACATGTTTTACAAACCAGCACATGCACACACTTCATAGTCAGTGCAAATTTTGTGAACAGTGCAGTTTTTTTGGACATCAAGTGTGTTTTTTCCTTGCATGTGTGAGATAAAACGCTGTAGTGGAGGTTTCTGATATTTCTGTACTTTGAGGGTCCGTAGGGGCTTGAGTAGTGCCTCCCTGCTGGGCTCTTGCCTCTGCGCCTGGCTGGGCAGCTCCAGAGGAGGCGGGAAAGAATGGGAACCTCCGGACCCCAAGGGAAGAACCTCAGACAGGACCACACAGACGGATCGGCAGCTTAGTGCTTAAGAAAGATACAAAGAGACAGAATGAACGAGAGAGACTGACTGACTCGTTGATCTCGTTGTCTCCCCAGACAAGTCACAAATCTATAGAAGCCAAAACCTGATCATACTTAGTAGGAGAATAGGTTTTGGTTTTGCAGAACTGCTCTGTTCTTGGATTGTGGCAAACTGGTTGCTGAAAGGTTGTGGGTTCAGTTCGTCTGACGTCAAAGATGTTATAAGTATACCAAAGGCCACTTTACATAAAGCAACTGCTTACAGAAAGAATATTTAACGTCTTCCTCTTACGATGTAATTAAAGTGACTCAAACGTTGAGAGCTGGGCTGAGAACGACCGCTCTCTCAGCTCGGGCCGTGTGTGGTCCTTTGTAAATATTTGATATGAACTTTAGTCATGAATCTGAGCTGCCGCTTGACATTTCACTGCACTGCAATTAGAATTCTCCCTCAAATAGTATTCTTTAATTACACTTGGGAATGTCATAGTTATGGTCCAGGCATGCTAGGTGTAGAGCCGCTAACTCTGCAATCACCAGCAGCTATGTCAACATCCAATCAGGGATAAGTATTAATGAGGAAATGGAAGCAGCAGTCACGACGGCTGTGAAGATGAAGGCTGTGTACCAAACCTTGTGAAAATTCTGTAATCTTTTTACTCACCCTAATGTTGTTGCAAACCTACAAGAACAATTCTGAAGAATGCTGGAGCCCATATGGAAGGCCATTTCCAGAGTCATAATTATGTGAAAGTTGAAACTGTGAAATTATGACATGGAAAGTAATCATAACAAATTATTTTAATTATTATAAAATAAAAATGTCAATTATGACATAAAGTCCAGATTTTTCACAATTATGACTTCTCTCATAATTGCTTTTCATCTCATAAATTAGATTTTTTTTGTATTTTAGAATTTCCACTTTGTCATATTTATGATTTACCAAAGTTCTTTTTAACTCAATGTTAAAAATGTCTCAGAATTTAGATTTTTTTCCTCATTGTTATCTCATAATTTTGACACCATAATTTGTACTTTTTATGCCATAATTGCTATACCATAAATTATACATTTCATAACTGTCTTGTCATAATTTTGTCTCTTTCTCCTCATTGACAAAATCTCATAAAAATAAGACAAAACCAAAATCTCATAATTTTATTTTTTATTTCATTGTTTTTCTCATAATATTGTCATCTCATTATCTCATAATTTTGACATCATAATTTTGACTTTTTATGCCATAATTTTTCTCATAATTGATGCATTTCATAAATCTTTTTATCTCATAATTTTGTCTTTTATCCCACTGTTTTTAATCCAGTAATTTGGTATTTATCTCATTATCTCACAATTTTGATATCGTAATTTTGGCTTCTTATGCCAGAATAGCTATCTCATAATTTATAAATTTGATGATTGTGTTCTTCATCTCATTATCTCATCATTTTCTTTTTCCCTCATTGATTTTTATCTCATAATTGGCTTTTTATCTCAATGTTTTTGTCTCATAATTCTGTCTTTATCTTATTATCTCCTAATTTTGATGTCATAATTTTGACTTTTATTGTTCTCATAATTTATGTATTTCATAACTGTCTTTTTATCTCATAATTTTGTCTTTTATCTCATTGTTTTTAATCCAATAATTTGGTATTTATCTCATTTTCTTACAATTTTGATATCGTAATTTTGACTTCTGCCAAAATTGCTATCTCATAATTTATACATTTGATAATTGACTTTTATCTTAGCATTTTTTTTTATCTCATTGTTTTTATTTCAGAATTTTGTCTTCATCTCATTATCTTAATTTTAACATCATAATTTTGACTTTTTATGCCCGTAATTGCTCTCATAATTTATACATTTCATAATTGTCTTATCTCTGTAAAGTTTGTCTTCATCTCATTATCTCATAATTTTGACATCATCATTATTCTCATAATTTTCTTTTTATCTCATTGTTTTTATCTCATAATTTTGTCTTTTTATCTCAATGTTTTTTCTTTTTTTTATCTCATTATCTCATTGTTATAATTTTGACTTTTTTTGCCAAAACTGCTATCTCATAATTTATACATTTCATAATTGTCTTTATCTCATCATTTTTTTTTTTTATCTTATAATCTTATAATTATAATTTATACATTTTATAATTGTCTTTATTTTGTTTTTATCTCATAATTGTGTCTTTTCGTCTCATAATTATGACTTAATTTATTTATTAGTTTTTTTCTTATATCTGGTATCTCGTAATTTTTACTTTTTTCTTCTCATAAATATTTATGTTATCTGTTGTAGCAGTAATGAGCTTCCATTGACTTTAATTATTTAATTTTAATTTTTAATTATTTAATTAAAGGATTGGAAGTCCTGCCTTTCAGTTAAAGGAGAGCCAGTGGTCTTTTTGATAGCCTGATTGTTTATTTATTTATTTATTTATTTTTTGGAGAATGAGGGACAAAATGTTTAATATTAAACATTTACTTTATTGCCCTTTCTCCAATCAAGTTGATGGGGACAAGTACAGTATGCTTAGAAAGTAGCTGCCTAGGGATGTTACCAAGGCTCCTGCTACATAATTTGACCTAAGAGATTTTGGTAAAGTGTTCTGAATCTGATTCATTTCAGGATGCTGCTTATGTAGGCAGTGAATAGCAAAGCAGCTCATGAGGTACAGAGCCAATGAATCCTGCCTCCATAATACACATGGTCACTCTCCTTCACTTTAAGTCTCTTCCTCACTCCCTGTCTCTCTCTCTCATTGTCTTTTCCCTCGTATCACTGAACCCAGCCTTTGAGTGCTGCTGAAATAGAGAGGGACCACTGGACTGGAAATTGCTCTCCCTACATGTCCTCTCCGTCTCTCTCTCTCTTTCTGGGCTCTGTGTGTAGGGTGGTTGCGGATAATTGTCTCTCTGTGCCATACACAGCTGTAGCCGAGGGGTGTTGGACAGCACAGAGAGTTCAGTGTCCCAGTGGGGGACCCGTCAGTGTGTTGGACTCAATTAATCCTCTTTCAGCTGGTTAACACTAAAAATATAACTCCTCTTCCACGCTACTCTGTATTCAAGCCTTTTGCAGAAACTACGAGTGGCCAGGTGTGATCACACAATGTCTGTTTGTGTTTTGCAGTCTTTACGGGCGACACATGCAGGCCAATCCAGAAGCGCCCAAAAAGAACGCCGACAAATCCAAGAAGATCAGCCGCAAGCCGCTGGCGGCCAAGAACAAGTAGAGAGGAGGGCGACGAAGAGCTGATCCGACCATCCGAGATGATGAACCTCACTGCATGTGCCTTTCCATTTGATATTTATTCAGAAATTATGTTTTTTATTGCTTCAGTATTACGTTAATCATGTAACCTCTAAATGACTCCACTCAGCCATTTTTTTTCCAAGTGTCCTTCTTGTCCAAAGCCACTTTTTGCCTTCAAAGTGTCGCTTCTGTCAAGTCAGACCTGCGTTGGGTGCTAATCAGCTTTCTGAACGTGTTTGTTGTGTCTCTGGAGAGGCGGCGGGAGTTTTATCCTATTCGAGCATCCAGACGAGGAGAGCAGTGAATTTTGGGAGGTGGTGACGAGCGTTTTGTAACCGTACAGGGATTTAGCAGGAGTTTCGGGGTCTTAGTGGAGTCTGAGCAGGATTGTGTCAGGTCTCCAAGGGGAAACCGCTGACTGCTTCCTCTGCCTCTTAATGACAGATATGAATGGCTGCAAACGGGAGTTTCAGATGGTACACAGCAGATACCAGACAGAAACACCCCGGTGGCCATTTGAGAGGGTCAACAAGATATCGCAACAAACCGCAGATGGTGTTCTTTGAAGCGGTTGGCCATTGTTTCTTACTGTGTATTCTAGTTAACATGACGGTGCAACTTTTTACAGAACAATATACAGTTTGTAAAGAACCAGATTCTTTAACTGGTTAATCATTCAAAAATATTGTCTTTTCTGCCGTCACTACAGATTTAGGTTGCGTACACTAACATCTTCTAATTCTGCAAAGCTTAGCTGAATTTGAAGTTTTACTTTTTTATGGATGCATTGTTTATTTTTAAAGGTCACAAGCTATTTCATTGCAATCACATTTATATTTGTAATGTTTTAATGTTTTATCATGTGCACACAATGCAGTGTGCTATGTACTAAATTTTTGACATTGAAATAAAGTCACCATTTTGTTGGACGATTCAGGTTTTTTCTTTCAGCGGTTGATCATATGTTCAAAAGAACTTGGAATTACAAAGCAAGAAAGTCTTCTAAAATGTTTAAAAGTTCAGGTTGGTAAGATTTTTTTTATTTGTTTATTAGTTTTTTTATTAGTTTTATGGGTTTACATATCGCAATTCTGACATTTTCTACAGATTGCGAGATACACTTGCAGTTGAGAGTTATAAAGTCAGAATTGCGAGATATAAACTCACATTTCTGAGAAATGAAGTCAGAATTGGTTAACTCACAATTGTTAGGAAAAAATTATTGTGAAATTTAAACTCGCGATTCTGAAGGAAAAATCTGAATTACGAGATAAAAACCACGTTTGTATCATGCAATTCAGAAAAAAGTCAGAATTGTAAGTTTGTAACATTTTTGAGAAAAAATGTCTGAACTGCGAGTTTGTGTCACGCAATTCAAGAAAAAAGAATTGTTTGTATCACACAATTCAGAAAAAAGTTAGAATTGCAAGTTTATATCACACAATTCTGAGAAAAAAAACTTAAGAATTGTTGGTTTGTATCACATGATTCTGAGAAAGAAAACAGAATTGCAAGTTTGTATCAATTCAGAGAAAAAAAAAACATCAGAATTGCTATAAAAAATGTCTGCATTGTGAGTTTGTATCATGCAATTCAGGGAAAAAATCTGAATTGTGAGTTTGTATCATGCAGTTCTGAGAAGAAAAACAAAACGTCAAAATTGCAAGTTTTCAGTCACGGGTTTCTGAGAATAAAACGTCAGAATTGCCAGTTTGTATCAATTCAGAAAAAAGTTAGAATTGCGAGTTTGTATCTCATAATTAAAAAAAATGTTAGAATTGCACGTTTGTATCACAGTTCTGAGAAAAAAAAAAATCAGAATTGCAAGTTTGTATCACGTAATTCAGAGAAAAAAAATGTCAGCGTTGCCAGTTAGTATCACACAATTCTAAGTAAAAATGTCTGAATTGTGAGTTTGTATCATGCAATTCATTAAAAAAAGTAAAAACTGCAAGTTTTTATCATTCAATTCAGAAAAAAGTTACAATTGCAAGTTAAAAATGCAAGTTCGTATCATGGAATTCTGAGAAAAATCGTCAGAATTGCGAGTTTGGATGACAAATCTGAAAAAAAAGAGTCTGAATTACGAGTTTGTATCACACAATTCTAAAAAAAATATTAAGAATTGCAAGATAAAAAGTCACAATTACCTTTTTTTTTTTTTTTCAGTGGCAAAAATGGGCTTCCATAAAGTTAGCTATTTGAATATACTAAAAAATGTAATTTATTCCTGTGATGCAAAGCTGAATTTTCAGCATCATTACTCCAGTCTTCAGTGCCAGATGATCCTTCAGAAATCATTCTAATATGCTGATTTGCTGCTCAAGAAACATTTCTTATTATCAAAGTTGAAAACCGTTTTTCTGCTCAATACTTTTGTGTAAACCATTTTTTCCCCAAGACCTTTTTAAAAGAACAGTATGCATTTGATTTTTTTTTTTTCTAACAGTGTTTAAGTCTTTACTGTGACACTGAAGACTAAAAATTAGAGGCGTGCATTTGCTATTTTTAGGATTCTTCAACAATCTGAAGTCTTATTAAGTGCTTGCAAGATAAATTAAAGTTTGAAGCTCCTTGCAAGAAAGTTCCGAAGCGGATGCTTGATTTGGAGGGTGTGATCTGAAACAGCTACAGAGGATCATCACATCTAAAAACGATCTTCCCATCGGAGGCCCTGTCATGGTCCAGACCACCTCTATGACAGGAGATCAGGGGTAAAGGAGCTGACCTTTCAATGCTGTGAGTCAGATGATGATGATGGGGTGTGCTTGTGTTTGTAGAAGGTCCATGATAGCCGCGTGGGATTTCCTGTCTCTCTTTGCTAATATTCTGCTCACATTATTATTACCCCGTCCAGACGCCGCTGTCCTCCTCGTTCACACTCTCAGCAGGCACATCTGTCCAGCGCACGTTCGCCCCGATACACTTTCCTCTTGTGCTCAGTAGGAACATCTGTCCATGGCAAAGTCCACACCGTGTCTTCTGACCCTCCCAATTCTTCATCCACTTTGGAAAGTTTTCCAAACGATGAGAGGTGTGGTTTGTAAAAGTTTTCCGCAAACTGTTAGACATTCATTACGGCCCGAAGTCAATTCAGAGGAAAAAGTCAGAATTGCAAGTTTGTATCACGCAATTCAGAAAGAAAGAAAAAAAAAAAAAAAAAAAAAAAAAAAAAAAATATATATATATATATATATATATATATATATATAATTGCAAATTGTATTACGCAGTTCTGGGAAAAAATGTCAGAGTTGCGGGTTTGTATCACACCTGACAAAAAAAAAAAAAAAAAAAATCAGAAACATTGTATCACTCAGTTCTTAGAAAATATGTCAGAACTGCGATTCTGTATCAATTCTGAGGAAAAAAGTCAGAATTGTGAGTTTGTATCGCACAATTCTGAGAAAAAAAATGTCAGAATTGAGAGTTTCTGTCAAAATTCTGAGAAAAAAAGGTCAGAATTGCAAGTTTGTATCATAATTCTGAGGGGGAAAAAGTCAGAATTGCGAGTTTGTATCAAGCGATTCTTCGAAAAAAAAAAACAGAATTGCAAGTTTGTATCACAATTCCAAGAAAAAAACATCAAAATTGCAAGTTTTTATCATAATTCTGAGAGAAAAACGTCAGAATTGCAACTTTGTATCACAATTCTGAGGGGAAAAAAGTCAGAATTGCGAGTTTGTATTATGCAGTTCTTCGAAAAAAACATCAGCATTGCGAGTTTTTATCACAATTCTGAGAAAAAAAACATTAGAATTGCAAGTTTCTATTAAATCTGAGGAAAAACGTCAGAAATGCATGTTTTTATCACTATTCGAGAGACAAAAACGTCAGTATTGCAAGTTTTTATCACAATTCAAGAGAAAAAAATGCCAGAATTTCAAGTTTTTATCACAATTCGAGAGAAAAAAAACCGTCAGAATTGCAAGTTTTTATCTCAATTCGAGAGAAAAAAACGTCACTATTGCAAGTTTTTATCTCAATTCGAGAGAAAAAAACGTCAGTATTGCAAGTTTTTATCACAATTGGAGAGAAAAAATGTCAGTATTGCAAGTTTTTATCACAATTCGAGCGAAAAAACGTCAGTATTGAACGTTTTTATCACAATTCAAGAGAAAACGTCATAATTGCAAGTTTCTATCACAATTCTGAGAAAAAACGTTGCGAGTTTGTATAACGCAATTAGAAAAATGTCAGAATTGTGAGTTTATCAATTCTGAGAAAAAACATAAGAATTGAGAGTTCGTATCATGCAGTTCTGAGAAAAAACATCGGAATTTCGTCAGTGAGTTTCTATCACAATTCTGAGAAAAAACGTTTGCCTCATACAATTCAGAAAAAAACGTCAGAATTGCGAGTCTGTACCAGCACGCGTTCGCCCCGATATACTTTCCTCTTGTGCTCAGCAGGAACATCTGTCCATGGCAAAGTCTACACTGTCTTGTGACCCTCTGAATTCTTCATCCACTTTGGAAAGTTTTCCGAACGATGAGAGGTGTGGTTTGTAAAAGTTTTCTGCGAACTGTTGGACATTCATTACGGCCCAAAGTCTTCGGCCGATCAATCTCTCGCTCCGCGGAGAAGCGGTTCTTTAGATCCCGACCCAAGCTTGTCCCATCCTTCTGCCAGCGTCGATAGGAAGTGGGACGTTGAAGTTTAAAAATGAGGCTGAATGGCGATGGATCACCGTGTGCCGACAATTACTCACTGACCTTTCAGAGGAATCCTTGAATGTCTTTTTCTTTTCCTTGAGTTACAGACTTGCAGCGATTTTGCTTGGCTTGATTACTTTTTTTGTTTGTTTAGTTTGTTTTATCACCCTGTTTAAAACGATTTCTCGTGCCGTATGCAGCTCATACGCTGAAGGGCATTACGGCCCTCGCTAACCGAGGTCATTGATTTTTGCCGGTTGATTTATGGTGCGAGGGAAACTCCTCTGGAGAGCAGGTCCCATGCCGACCAATGAAATGGTGGCGTCAGAGACGCTGTTGAACCTAGACTTTCATCAAGCGCTCAGGGTAAACAGTATGGATAGTGGCCCATTGTGTTGTCCGAAGCTAATTGGATGCGTTCGAGACCTCGCTGAGTCAAAACTCAGAACAATACAACAGATTCGGTGCCAACCGTGCAACCGATAACCACGCGAAATAGAGGTTAGTAACCAACTAACCTGTTGAAATCTTGAGAGATGCATCTCAACTGTTCAGTGGCACAGAGTTGTGCAACTGCAAGGTGGTCGATTGCCAGATTGGAGTTAAATGAATGATTTGTTTCTGCATCCTGTAGTGGCAGTGCATCACTGGCAGGTCTATACTATTGGCATACGTGTCGTTTAGTGGTTGCGCCGTTACCTTCAAAGCTCATTCTCAGGGATACGTGAATAAACATTTCCAATAGCTTAATTTTTCACTGTGCAGTGACCTAGAACATCAGCTTGACTAAAAAGGGGACTGTGCGAATGCAAAAGTTTGGGTTGCACGTCTAAAAGTTAAAAAACAAAACATTTCAATGATGTAAAAATATTCAAAAGTCCATATGCATTAAAATGCTCAAAGTAAAATGAACAAAATTCAAAAATATTTTTAACAGCATAACATTTTTATATATACATACAAATTACATTTGTAAATATATATATATGTATATATATATATATATATATACATACATACTGCCAGTCAAAAGTTTTAGAACAGTAAGATTTTTAATGTTTTTTAAAGAATCTCTTCTGCTCACCAAGTCTGCATTTATTCGATCCAAAACACAGCAAAAGCAGTAATATTGTGAAATATTTTTACTATTTAAAATAACTGCTTTCTATTTTAATATATTTTAAAATGTCATTAATTCCTGTGATCAAAGCTAAATTTTCAGCATCATTACTTCAGTCTTTAGTGTCACATGATCCTTTAGAAATTATTCTAATATGCTGATTTGCTGTTCAAGAAACATTTATTATTATCACTAATAATCAACAAACAGTTGAGTACATATTTTTCAAGATTCTTTGATGAATAGAAAGATCCAAAGATCAGCATTTATCTGAAATAAAAACCTTTTGTTACATTATATACTATACCATTCAAAAATGTGGCATCAGTATAATTTTTTTTTTTTTTTGTGAAAGAAATGATAAAAATTAATACTTTTATTTAGCAAGGATGCTTTCAATTAATTAGAAGTGATGATAAAGACATTTACAATGTTACAAAAAAAAACTATTTCAGATAAATGCTGTTCTTCTGAACTTTATATTAGTCAGAGAAACCTGAAAAAATTCTACTCAGCTGTTTTCAACATGATAATAATAATAATTATTATAAATGTTTTTTGAGCAACAATTCTGAATATTAGAATTATTCTAGAATATACTTAAATAGAAAACTATTTAAAACTATTTTATTTTAAATAGTAAAAATATTTCAGAATTTTAGTTTTTGCGGTACTATGGATCAAATAAATGCAGGCTTGGTGAGCATATAAATAAATAATGCACAACTATATATATAAAGCACAATGATATATAAAGGTTATATATTTGATTTATAATCTTAATCAAATGCAATTTGTATTACTTATGTAATAATGCAATAAATGCATTTCGTATTTTATGTATTTTATTTTATGTATGTAACAGTAACGTGTATATTTAAATATATAAACTTGAAATTAAATATTGTTTAAAAGTAGTATGTAATAATTTAAGTATATAACTATATAATAATATAATTTGCTATATATATATACACACACACACATCCAAATAATACATTCAACATGTACAATAAGTTATATATTTGATTTATACTCTTCATTGATTAAAATTTCTGCTACCCAAAACGTTATTTTGATATTTTGTTAACATGAACTAAGAAGAATGAACAATACTTCTACAGCATTTATTAATCTCAGTTAATAATCATTTAAACATTTACTAATGCATTATTAAAATCACAAGTTGTGTTTGTTAACATTTTAAGTAATTAACATGAACTAACAATTAACCACTGTATTTTTATTAACTAACGTTAACAAAGATGAATAAATACTGTAATAAAGGTATAATTAGTTAGTTAGGTAGGTAATACAATAACTAATGTTAACAAATGACACCTTATTGTAAAGTGTTACCACTTTTTTTTTAATTGCGATTAGAATACTGTATTTATTTAAATATATAAATGCGGTCTGATGATTAAATCTTGTTATAAGTAGTAGTTTCAAATAAATAGCTTGAATTAGATTTATTAGATTTTTAACTTGAGAAAGTAGACCTGATTCATGTTTTAAAAAAGCTATTCATCTCAAATCACCGTTAATGAACACCAGGTTCCCTAAAGAGTGCGACAGCTTGTCCCGTTATACTTCAAGCGTGTTGAACAGTCTATATTTGTGTTAAAATGCTGTTTTTTGTCTGCGTCTGTCCTGTCTAGATGTTTGATGTGTGATTTTGGTGTGTTATAGGAGCGCTGGATCTCTCCCTCCCTCTTTTTCTCTCGTGTCCTGCGCTGCGCTGCGCTCACACTCACGCAGAGCGTCTCAGTTCTCCAGATCTTCATGACATCCAGCTTTATCCAGCTCATCCCGTCTTTTGTGCACAGAGGAAAGACTTTAAAAGCGAGGGGAAGGATATCAGGGTGTGCTCGAGGATCTCAGGCAGCTTTTGTCGTCCATCGGTGGAGTTTTTCCTTTGCGCGTCCACATGTGGAGAGACGCATCTGGAGAGATGCTGATGCTGAAGCAGGGCTGTGAGTGAGCCAACATCAGCAGAAAAGAAGTTAAGTGAGAGAAGAACACAAGAGGGGGAAGAAAAAAAAAAAAAAAAAAAAGAGAAGCTGTTGGGGCCCGAGCCAGAAGTTCATTAACAAAACCAATCGGACTTTTTTTTTCTCATCTGTAGAGGTGCCTCACCAACCTTCAAAATTTCGCCCAAAAGCAGACAGGAGGATCGGCCGGTGCTGACGCGACTCGTCGGCAGGAAGCGGCTGATCGCGGCTGGGGTGCTCGGTGTGGTCATGGTCCTGGTGCTGGTGATCCTCATCCCGGTTTTGGTGAGCTCTGCCGGGACATCCGCCGCGCACTACGAGATGCTCGGCACCTGCAGGATGGTTTGCGATCCTTACGGTACCAAATCCCCGACCAGCACGGTCTCAGCAGACCCGGTCCGGGACAGCAGCCTAATGCAGTCTTTACCAACTTTTATACAAGGTCCGAAAGGTGAACCGGGACGCCCGGGGAAAGTGGGGCCGAGGGGGCCTCCCGGTGAACCCGGACCACCCGGACCCCCTGGACCTCCCGGGGAGAAGGGGGAACCGGGACGACCTGGATTACCCGGGCAACCGGGACCAAACATGGCAACCGGTGCCATCAGCGCGGCCACCTACAGCACCGTACCCAAAATCGCCTTTTACGCAGGGCTCAAAAAGCAACACGAGGGCTACGAGCTGCTTAAGTTTGACGACGTGGTCACGAATCTCGGGAATCATTACGACCCCTCCACGGGCAAATTCACCTGCTCCATACCGGGAATATACTTCTTTACGTACCATGTGCTCATGCGAGGAGGAGACGGAACCAGCATGTGGGCTGATCTGTGCAAGAACAATCAGGTGACACACAAACTCACAGCTCGAAGCATTAAAATATTCTGCATCTGCATATGACATAAAACATATAAAAATATTGTTTTAAACCTGGTATCCTATATTTTAGACATAAAAGATTTATAGACAAGACCGCGCGTAAAAGTTTGTTTCCAGTCAGACACTTTCTGTTCAGTTCCAAATGAAGGATTCTTATAAACATTGCATCTTGTCGTATCTGGGTGTAACATATGTGACCCTGGACCACAAAACCAGTCATAAGGGTCAGTTTTTTTTTTTTTTTTTAAATTGAGATTTATACATCATCTGAAAGCTGAATCAATGAAATTATTATTATTATTATTTTTTTTTTTTTGGCACAAAATAACATTTGATCATGTTGACCAAAAATAGCCAAAAATACATTGTATATATATAGGATAAAATGATCACACCATCAAACCATGAAAAAGAAATCATTTAAAGTTATTAATGACTATTACTTATTATTTATTGATTATTCTTCTTTGTATTATTGTTCAGTTAAGGCAGGATGTATTAATAGAAATTGTAATACATTTTCAGTATCATCAATATATCAATTATATTATTAATTTTTTTTTCATATTCTAATTAAATGTTTGAAAAATGTATTTTTAAACATTTTTTTTTTTTATGTTGTGTTTGTTGGGAAAATCCAGGTGTTTTTCAAATAGTCCCTTTTACTAATTTAATTGTGTGTGTGTGTGTATATATATATATATAGTGCATTTGTATTAAACTTCAAGTAGTTCAAGTAGGAATTTGGATTGGACGTTCAGGTAGAGCGCTTTAAAATTAATTTTGTGTTGTACGCAGTTTCACAAGGTGAAAATTAATGACTTGAATGAATTCACACCTAAATTGAAAACTTAAATAAACTGTGTTAATAGATGCAACAGCTTGAGTGAGTCAAAGCAATTTTACATGTTTCATGCAACACCAGTATCCAGCATGACCTATATTAAGAGCATTAAATTAATTATATTTTAAGTCTCATTACAAGGTAAACGTTGCTGAAACTGCTGGTTAGAGTTTTTGCTCGCATGAAAAATAACATATATCTCTCCCTATATAAATCTGCATTTTTGTCATATTTAAAACCACCATATAAATTGTTTTATCTATCTATCTATCTATCTATCTATATATATGTCTAATATATATAATAAATCATTTTCTTATAGATCATGCCATCATATACATTATATAAATACTTTATATACACATACATACGCATTATGCATTTACATAATTTAAATAATTCATACATTGCAATAAAGCACAATAGTTGCAATAACATTACGATACATGCCAGGTTTTATATCCTGGTGTCTCTTAAAGAAACAAGTCTTCACTTTTCATTGATACAAAAGGTTTGTGGGTGTGGCCAATACGATAATACAAACATATGTTTTTATGTATATGTGTTATCCATTAAATATTAACTTGTATATACAGTTGTTACCATAATGTGAGAACAATTGATATATTTCTTGAGTAAACACTCAGACACTCAATTCTTTCTTGCAAGGTCTATAAAGACCTTGAGACCCAATATATGCATGGAAAGCTTGTATGCAAATCTTATGCAATTTCTTCATCTGACAGCTGAAACACTGCACTAAATGTTCGTCTCCTCCCGCAGGTCCGTGCCAGCGCCATCGCCCAGGACGCAGATCAAAACTACGACTACGCCAGCAACAGCGCCGTTCTTCATCTGGAGCCCGGAGACGAAGTCTACATCAAACTAGACGGGGGTAAAGCCCACGGGGGCAACAACAACAAGTACAGCACCTTCTCTGGTTTTATTATATACGCCGATTAGGACATACGCACCTCCTCCAGACGGTCTATCTCGTCCCCCTCTGCTATTCCTCTTCCTTTCTTCCTTTCTTTATTTTTGCATAATTTTCCTTTGGGCCCAGGGCAAGCAGACAGACCTGCTCAAACACCCCTCATCATTAGTCTGTAGATGTGGGTTTGAAGGCAGAACTCTTTGCCCTGCAATCCAAAAATCAAGAAAGAACCAAAAAAAAAAAAAAAAAATCAAAAGGCCCGGAGAAAGAAAAGAAGCACTTCATCACAGAGGAAAGATGTACCGAGAAAACGAAGCTACCGAGGAGTTTACTGTGTGTCTTTCTATGTCTGTGGCCATCAAAGAAGCCTGTGAGATGTTTTCTAATATGTAACCTGACATAATCGGCTATATGTGCAATAACGTAACTACGATATTTGTTATTCAAAGATGCCTGAATGAGTTGCATATCATGAAGCATCAGCCCAAATTTCATCATCTTCATCATCATCATCCAGTGTAACCTGACCGAAATGATCCTCTTGTGTTGCATAATATATATCTGCTAAATCGCTGCAGATATTTATTCCCTGACTGTTCGTGAGTGCTAATTATGAATAAGGGACATAAAACAAAACAATATACTTTGGTGGTAATGGCTTGCCGTGAAATTATATTCCAGAATCGCTTCAGCGTTTTACTTTTAGTCTGCAATGTCAGGGTGTCAAAAACCCTGTTTTTTTTTTTTTTTTGTTTGTTTTTTTTCGGTGTGTAATGTTAGCCGGCATCTTTTATTGCACACAGACGTACTAGACCGAGAAGGAATATGTTTCTTGTGATATTTAGAGCACTATGCAGAATATGGGTGTTAATATGTAAATGTGTATCTATCTTCAGAGATTTCCAGAATGTGATAAATAATATTGCATCTTATTTTTAGTGTAAATATGGTAATGGATTTCTTTTTGTTTTTTGATTGTTTTAAAATGAAAGAGCATCAGGTGAGCGTTATGTATCTGTGTCACTCTCATCTCCAGGTTGGGATGGCAGGGAATGTGTGTGATGAATTATTATCTGAGGATTATTTTTCTTTTCCTGTCCTGCTGCTGTAATTCTCATTCACATCTACAACCCTTCAAACACATTTTCCATTAAATGGAAATTTGATCAGATTTGTGCATTTTCCTTGTTTTATCTATCAATGAATCAGTTTGTATATGCATATTAATTAGGAGAAACTGGTTCTTATACATGCACTGCGATCGAAAAACGGCTTTGTGAAGCTTTATGAATCATTTGTTTTGAATCAGCGATTCAACATGGTTTGTTACCCTGGACCACAAAAACTGTCATAAGTAGCAATAGCCAAAAATACATTGTATGGGTCAGAATGATTCATTTTTCTTTCATGCCAAAAATCATTAGGATATTAAGTAAAGATCATGTTCCATGAAGATATTTTCTAAATTTCCTACCGTAAAAACATCAAAACTTAATTTTTGATTAGTAATATGCATTGCTAAGAACTTCCCTCAGATTCCTCAATCTCAGGCAATAATTGTCCTATCTTAACAATGGAAAGCTTATTTATGCAGCTTTAAGATGATGTATAAATCTCAATTTCTAAAATTGACCCTTTTGAGTTGTTTTGTGGTCCAGGGTCACATTTTGGCTTTGTTACATCATAACCATTTTGAAATATTTAGAAATTTCATTGGTTTGCCAGTAGGGGTTATCTCTGTGAAACCATGAACTAGTGTCTTTATGGTTTTCATCTGATCTCAGATAAATTTTTAATGACACATTTGTATAACAAAAGAAAGAGTTGTAGTTTTAAAGGGATAGTTCACTCAAAAATGAAAATTCTGTCATTAATTGCTCACTCTCGTGTTGTTTCGAACCCGTAAAACCTTTGTTCATCTTTGGAACACAAATTAAGATATTTTTGATGAAATCCGAGTGCTTTCTGACCCTGCATAGACAGCAACGCAACTGACATGTTCAAGGCCCAGAAAGGTAGTAAGGACATGGTTATAATAGTCCATGTGACATCAGTGGTTCAACCTTAAATTTATGAAGCTACGAGAATACTTTTTGCAAGAAAAGAATACAAAAAAAACGACTTTATTCAACAGTTTCTTCTCTTCCGTGTAAGTCTTCGATGTTCCAAAATTACGGTTGAATCACTGATGTCACATGGACTATTTTAACCATGTCCTAACTACCCTTCTGGGCCTTGAATGCTCTCGAATTTAATCAAAAATATCTTAATTTGTGTTCCAAAGATGAACGAAGGTCTTACAGGTTTGGAATGACATGAGGGTGAGTAATTGATGACAGAATTTTCATTTTTGGGTGAACTGTCCCTTTAATATACTAATATCAGGGTTCATACAAGGTGCTTAAAGTGCTTGAAGTGCTTGAATTTGACTTTTTGAAATTTAAGGCTTGGAAAACCCTTCAAAAAATAGCAATATTCCTGAAGAGGCACTTGAAAAGTGCTTAAATTATTGAAAGACGATGTATATTAGAAATAAGCGTTTAATTTTGTCAATGAAAACATAATCTTTTCACGCAAAATTCACACAGTTCAAAAAAACATCACACTTTTTTCACTGATTTTAGTTAATGTCAGAAAACAATCAAGCAAGGTCAAGAGTAATATTGACAGAGTTGTCTAATCATGGCGGAAGATGTGAAACGAGGAACAGGCAAACTGAACAAATTAAGTCGTTTATGCTGGAACCACTCTGATTGATTCAAACTTGTGACTCGATCATTCATTTCAAGTGATTCACTTGCAAAAACCAGATCAAATTAAAAGAGCCATTCATTTTCGATGATTTTAAAAAGCACGTAGCTTTTCAAAACTCTGAATGAATTAAACCATTGCGCTGCAAAATGATTCACTCTTTCGAAGCTCTCCAGTCGGATTGCGTATTGTGAATCATTTGATTCAGATCAGGACTTTAAATTGCGTATTGTGAATCATTTGATTTAGATCAGGACTTCAGAGCGTGTATCGCTAATCATTTGATCTAGATCGGAACACGTTCATGAATCATTTTACGAATTGGATGATTCAAATCAAATGATTCGCGATTTTATATCCCAATCAAAATGAAATGATTCACAATACACAAAGCCTGCATCCCAACGTGCATACTATCCGTCCTAAATTCCTAAAATCGTCCTAAAATCATTTGTTTCAGATCAGGATTTCGCAGCGATTTCATGAAACTTTTTTCTGATTTATTTTTTAAACAGTAGAAAATATCAAACCATTAAGGCAGTACAGTTATAAAAACAAAACAAAGAAAAAAGAAAATATACACAAATACAAATCCTTTAAGAAAATGAACTGTGGTTTTACTGTAGTAAAAGTGTAGTGTATGTTGTAATACTTTGCATGTGATTCACTTTATTTTGCCATTTTTTATTAGTATATTTATTATTATTTATCCATAATCCTTTTTTTTTTTAGAATTTGAAATAGAAGACATTGTTTGATAAGTGAGATCCCTGATTGAAGTCATTGAAAATCAAAAAAGTAGTGCATGAAAAGTCCTTGAATTTAATTTTACAGTATCTGTATGAACCCTGTAATATCTAACATTTAGGGGTAAAAATATGTACCTTTTAGCTTTGCACCTAAGGAAACACCCCCAATGACAGCTTTGTACCTTTTTTCTAAGAGTGTGTGATTAGTGTTAGTTAGGCCTTCCTTCTGGTTGACCTGCTGTTCCTGATTTGGTCTTTAGCTAGACCCATTTTACAGGGATTTTATCCAGCGGGAATTGATTGGTGGAGGCAGTGTGACCTAGGTTTGAAACATGCACTGATGAATCATTCACAAAAAAAAAAAAAAACTATACTCAAGTTCAATTTCACTCACAATTTCAATGCCACACTTAAAAATGAAGGTTCTTGATTGTTGAATAAAGTTATTTTTGTTTTTTTGTTTTTGTGCACAAGAAGTATTCTCATACAGTAGCTTCATAACATTACAGTTGAAGCACTAATGTCACATGGATTATTTTAATGATGTCCTTACTACCTTTCTGGGCCTTGAAAGTGTCAGTTGCATTGCTGTCTATACTTAAGTTTAATTTCATTCACACTTTTAATGCTACACCCTTAAAAAATTAAGATTCTTCTTGATTAGTGTTGATGGTTCCACAAAGAACATTTAAAGAGGATGTCAGATAACCATTTTCCCCTTATAAAAATTAACCATGGTTTTACTACAAATACCATGGTTACTATTGTTAAGCCATGATATCTACAAATTAACCATGGTTTTGCTTCACTAACCATAGTTTGACAGAGATTTTCTTACTAATAGGAGATGAGAGGGTCTGTATGTATGTACTATTGGAGAAAGCATAACGGTCAACTTGGATCACGTGTGACTTGATCAGTGGTGCCAAGAATTGGGCTACTTTAACACTGTTGGCGTGGGTTGTTTTTGATCTCCACGGGTTGAATCGACCCCAATAATGTGGTATTTAGCCCCTAAAATGTAAATGTTCCAGGGGAACCACGACAAAAAAAATTTGAATTGTATCCCCCGGAACGCAATTTTTTAATGGGGGACCCCACCTCGAAACGTGATTGGGCTAGTTTTGAGTAGCATTTGGGCTTTTGGGTTTTGTTGTGCAACCCTGGCATTAATAACCAATCACATTACAGAAATAATTAGAAATAAATGTGAAGTCTTAAAATAGTTCAATCTAAGAGTATTATTGAGTGCAAAACATGTTGAAAATTGGCCAATAGGCAGTCAATTCATTAAACGATAAGCTGTTTCCTCTAAAAAGCTGTTATTGAGTGTAGCTTCCACCCAAACCGGAAGCTAAAGGTTGCAGGCTTGCCTTCTATTGGCTTTGGTCAAAGTCCCTTTAAGGCAAGTTATTTCACTCTGCAGCAATTTTTGAAATGCCTCTTGGGCAGGCAAGTGCAGCTCCTATCTATTTGAATGGGGAAACATCAAATTCTCCAAAACTGTCCACCAAGCTTACGATTAAATTTCATAATTGAAATCACCAATGTTATTTGACAACAAACTGCCTCATAAATATCGTTCCTTATGCTTCAATAGCGTTAAAAAAAAGCTAATTTTCAGGCGAGATCAGCCAGTGCGCATGCGCAGTACTAAGCGCATGTCTCAAAACGCTGTTTCTATAGCAACCGGGACTTCTAACGGCAGCTGCAATCACGCGCTAACTTATACTAGTCAATGACTGGCTCTTTCATTAAGAAGGCAGGGCTTCGCGGCCATAATAAGCGTTGCATCTTTCCCCATTCAAAACTATACAAGTGACAAGTCTTGGGTATTCTATAGTCTTTGCCTTGGTTTAACCAAGGTGGTTACACAAACAGTAATCAAAACCATGGTTACTACACTTTTACTATAATAAAACCATGATTAATTTTTATAAAGGTCCACAAGGTATAATTCTTTAAGGTTTTCATGAAATGTCTGTAACATACTTTGGTTAAAATTCCTTAGTGGTCTATTTAGGTGCATGCCTCTTTAAATGATAATTAGCTACTGCTCACTCCGCCCCTCTTGTCCGTTTTTTGTGTATTCTGCGACGCATTATCATCAAAAACAAAACGAATCCACTGCGTCCTCAGTGGCTCTGATATCGGGAGAAAGTGAAGACTCATATGTTCACTTTTATTATAAAACGCCTGTATTGCTTATGAGACGTTGTTGTCGCTACAGCTGTTCCAACGCGGAGAAAATGGCGGACCGCGTACAACTGGCTATGGGCGGGAAATATGCAAATACAGGTCAGTCCATCAGCGGTAGTGGGCGGGGCAATATGACGTCATTGAAACGAAAATCAAAACGCTTGATTATGGAGACTGTTTAGGTTTTTTGGCGATTAAAAAAAGACGTAAATGGATTTTTATAATTGTAAGGTGGTTTTGTTTAGAAGTGAATTTTGCATCCCTTTTAACCTTTACATCACACAAAAGGTTCTTTTTTAAAGGTTTTTTTTAATGTTCTTCACACTAAGAAAAAAATGGTTCAAAATCTGAAAAAATGGTTTGGAAATTACCTTTTGGAACCTTTATTTTTAGGAGCGTATGAAAGTTTCATTATAGGACTGAGTGAATCTCCAAACACCAGAGCTTATAAACGGTTCCTGTATGCTAGTAAATGTTTTTACCTTCTATCAAACTCAAATGGAAGATGTTTGTTTCTCCAAGTCTGGTGAGTCTGTTTGTGCTTTATGTGGTCCTTCTTAGATTAAAATTTTGATGGTGGATGGTGAAGGTCAGATGGAGGACTTGCTCACACTCCAGATGGAGGTCTGGCCTCTACAGCTGTGAATGAACCAAAATGAATCACTCCAGATGAATTCAGTCCTTTAATAATGTCAAAGAGATACTGGACGCATCTCAGTAATAGAGACGGATGTTTGGTGGAGTATACGTATTGCTCTCTCAAAGTTGATGTAAAACAATTGCACACATTTCTATTCATGCATTAAGTTTTATTTCATAGGAAGTGTGTGTGTGACCGGGCCAATCAGCAAGGGGTCAAACAGGAGTCAAAGCTCTGTGTAAAACATTCACCAACCATAAAGATCCCAGACATAAAGACAGCCTTTTATAATGAGCTCACACTTTTTCTTCCTCTTTATTTAACTTTTTCTTTTCCTCTTATACACTTCAAAATCAAAAGAAAAAAAAAATCAAAGCCATTAAAAAAAATAAATATGCTTAAATATACATTATGAAAATTTGTAGACAATTCTAAAGAAGTCCTTGTAGGGACAAATATCAAATATACCTTTTTTTTGTGTGTGTTTTTTGTCTTTTTTATGTAGAGACAACAAAGTCTATTTTTAGGACCATTATTTATCAATATGAAAAAAAAATCTTTAAAAAAAAAAAAAAAAAAAAAAGCACTGCATTACAGAATTTTTACTGTAATATAGTAAAAATATACAGAATTTTATGAACAATAATCTAATGATAATCATAATAATAATAATAATAATAATAGTAATAATTGATTGAAACTCAACAATAAATCGTCCAGAAAAATCCAGGGAAGGTATGCATAATAGTTATGAAAATGATTATAATTGGTATGTATCGATTTACATAATATTTTAACTAATATTTATATTTTTATTTTATTATAATATATATATATATATATATATATATATATATATATATATAAAGTATTTTTATTTAATATATAATTACATGTATAAATTATAAATAATATTATTACAAATATTAATATTTAAATATTAAATTATAAATATAATTACTATACTTATATATATATATATTATTGTAATACATATTTTTTGTAAGAAAGTGGAGCATGGTCAACAGTTCAGAGTGCATTATCACAGTAAAAAAAAATTATAATTTAAATAAAATATACAAATATTAAAGTTTTTATTTTAGTATAAAATAGATTATTGCTTATTTTATATTTACATATTTGATATTTTTGATTATATATTTTAACATTACTATTAACATGACAAATAATCCCTTCTTTTTTCCCTCAAATATGAAGAGACAACAAGGTTTATTTTTAGAACCATTAATGTTTTTTTTTTTCAGTTTTTCTTTTGTATTGACACTTTTTAATGACATAAGCACTAAAATTTCCAAAATAAAAAAAGATGGCCCTAAAAATACCATCAACTTATTAAAAAAAAACATTGCTTTACAGTATTTTATCTGTAATATCGTAAAAATGGACTGAATTTCAAGAACAATAATATAATGATAATCATAATTAATAATAATAATAATAGTAATAATTAATCAAAACTCAAAAATAAAGCATGCAAAAAAATTCAGTGAAGGTATGAGTAATTGTTACGAAAATTGTCACAATTATGTTTAAAAAATTTTTTTTAATGTGAATATAATGCACTGTAAAAAAAAAAAAAAAAATGAGTCGGGCATGTTATAGTATTTTACATTTCCATACTCTAGTTTTTCCTCCATTTATGAAGTTGTTTATAAAGTGAGAGGATTTACTCTAACCTTATTTCACAAATCATCCGCAAATATTTACGGATCTGATAAATAAAGACATTTAGAAACAACTAATCCGCTTCTATCAGCTCTTGTGTGCGCTCAGCTTTAGAGGTCAGCGAGTAACATGTTGTGAATCGTGATCCAGGGCTCAGAGGATTTGTACAGGGTCAGTTCCTCATCCAACTGCAGACCAAGGCCAAGAGCCACACCATTTTTTTTTTCCTCTTTATGTGACTAAACAAAATCTTTTCTTGTGCCCCTGAACGGATGTCATTCATCACCAGGAACCCTGTCCAAGACGCCACCTGTTCAGTCCGTTCACAGGGCGACCACGACGGACACATCACTCAACATCAGTCACCTTTCACCCACGATACTGTCCTCAGGACCAGACGACGTGAAGAGATTTCCAAACACATCGCGCTCATCCAATTAGACATGCATAACATGTCACAAACGTTTATGGTGGATTCGTCTCTCTGCTGGAAAAGATGTCAGCCAACCACAGCTTTTTTATAATTAAATTAGTATTTCACATTGAACTAATTCACATACTGTAGGTCTAATAGGCAGAGAAGCAGCGATTGGCTTTAAGGAAGTGGGGGTGTGGTCAATGGTTCAGAATCACAGTATAATAATAATATTTTAATAAAACTATATCATTTTTATATAAATATATAAACTAAAAAATATATAAAATATAAATATTATTATAATATTTTAAATATAATTACTATATATATATATATATATATATATATATATATATATATATATATATATATATATATGTTATATTAGATTTTATTATATTATTACTTTATTGCGATTCATATTTTTTGTGGAGTGTGGTCAACTGATAAGAATGAACTATAAAAGTATAAAATATTGACAAAAAATTTGATCTTTTTTTTAAGTAAAACAAATATATTTTCTTATCTTTTCATTTTACTATAAAATATATTAATTCTTATTTTATATTTACTTATATTTTTTAATTATATATGTTAACATTATTATTAACATTTCTAACTAGTGTGTGTTTATTACAAAAAAAGAACAATATATATTGTGATATGTAATGATAACAAACATATTTTTTATTTTAAATTTATATAATTATTTTATTGTAATACATTTTTTTAAGAAAGAAAGTGGAGTGTGGTCAACCCTTCAGTATGAATTATCACAGCATAATATATCAATATAAAAAGAAAATCATATTTTTAAAAAATAAAATATAACAATATTTATATTTTAATATAAAATATATTATTTCTTATTTTATATTTGCTGATTTTATATTTTTAATTATATATTTTAACATTATTTGTAACATTTCTAACTTATGTGTTTGTTACAAAATATAAAAATATATATTGTAATATATAATGATAAAAAATACCTTTATGAATTTTATATTTATATAATTATTTTATTGTGATACATATTTTTGGTCTGAAAGTAGACTGTGGTCAGCAGTTCAGAATGAATTATCACAGTAATATTTAAATAAAATATTTATACTTAAATATTATATATATATATATATATATATATATATATATATATATATATATATATATATATATATATATATATATATATATATACTTTTAATTTTATACTTATAGAATTTATTATTTTATTGTGATACATATATTTTGTAAGAAAGTGGTGTGGTCAACAATTATCAAAGTATAATATATCAATATAATAACAAAACTATATCATTTTTAAAAATCAAATATAACAATATTTAGATTTTTTATTATAAAATATATGATTTCTTATTTTATATTTACATAGCCTATATTTTTAATCATATATATTTTTTACATTACTATTAACATTTTAACTACTAATATTGTGTTTTATTACAAAATAAAAAAATCATATTTAAAAAAACACAACTATAAAATATATTTTTTTATTTTATATTTACATATTTTTAATTACACTATTATAGACATTTGTGTGTATTTACTACAAAATATAAATATATAAAAATCATTTAAAAAATAAAACAATAAAATAACTGCTTTCTTATATTTACATATTTGTTAATCTTATTGAAATTTTATTTAAAATGATTAACATTTTTAGTTAACTACTAATATTTTATACTAATATTTACTTATTATATATAAAATGCAATTAAAGCTAACCAAAGAATAATCCTATACTACAAATTCAAACTATAAATCTTCACAGACTGATACCTGGGTAGGAGTTTTTTTTCTAGCACTTATATTAACACAAATCCTCTCACAGGTGGACCAGTGTAAATATGAACCCTTGATATGAATTTATGGGCCACGTCTGTACAAAACCCCAGTGCACAGTTTATGAGCTAATTATGCAAACACTAAATAAAACTGCACCACTATGAAAGGTCATCCTCTCACTTCAGACTCGGTCGCTCATCATACATACGGTGCCCTGCCATCAGATCATCTTCATCTGCAAGAAGCATCGAGACATAAAAAAACATCAGGCTTGACTGGAGGTTTGTTCCACGCACTCACGGGGCCGAAGCTAAAATTGTTTGACTGGATCTTAAGGAATCTTTAAAGCTGTCCTGAGTTTCCCTCGAATGCTTTGTGAGTTTAAATACGCTGCTCCGCTTTGTCCTAGTCGCTCTGGTGTGTTGGCCCAGAAAACCTCATCCTACTTCCTTGCTCTCGTATTTTTCTCTTTCTAGGCGTCAGTATGCGAATATGTGTATGAGAGATCTGGCATGACGATAAAAATAGCCTTGTCAGAATTTTTGGGAGTAGGAATAAACCATGCCTGATCATAAAGAGTCTGCATCTTTTGATGAGAAACAGAGTGAATCTTAAATACAGTTTTAAAGCACAACACTGTATATTTTGTAATGAATAACAAGTCTCAATTGAAATATGACTCACCGTCCACACACACAGAGTGTTGTACGGGACCCATGGGTGTCATTACTGGGAGAGAAAGAGAGAAAGAGGGTCTCTAGGACGAAATTCAATACAAATTGATAAAAATGCTGAGGGAATACATTGTGTATCATTTATCTAGCAGTGCTAGTAAAAGGAATTGGACGATTGTAGGCCTACGGACCGGAGGAGGAGAGGCAAAATCAATCTGTATTGTTCATTTCTGAGAGCCGTTATAGCTACAGGACATTCATAATACTGGCATGTTGTGCTACTTATTGCGGATCACAAACAAGATTCGAGCCAGTATTTCAGTTGAAGTTCACCGAGCTCTAAATCCATCTTCAGATTCTATCTTATGTGTCGTAAGACTGAGAGTATCACACCAATAACAGGACATCACATGATATTCAGCTGTAAAAAAAAGAGCTTCATATTCATATTCTCATGCTCGCGCACACCAAAAGTGAATTTAATCAGATGCAATTAGACGCAAAGTCAATGCAAATTCACGAATCGGGTGACATGATTGCAGCAAACACGCGATATTCACCTCAAACGCGAATTTTTCAACAATTTCAACTCGAGTAGGAAATTTGCATCATGCGTTGTCAAGCAAGGACGGGCGAATCATCAGGGAGCTTTTTGACACGTCTGGGGCCTCATGTACTAAGACTTGCATAGAATTCATACTAAAACATAGCGTACGGACAAAGCTGTAATTCTGCGTACGCACAAAAAAAATCAGATGTATGAAACTCTGCGTACGCAGGATCCCACGCATATTGTCTTTGTACATCCCAATTAACGTGAAATTGAGCGCACATGCACGAGAACAAAACCCCAACCGGTCTCCTCCCCAAATCAATAAATTTTTAATATGGTAACGAGTCCACTTTGCCAAAAGCAAGCAGAAAGAAAATGGCAAAAGCAAGCAGCAAGAAGCGAAACTTTACCGAAAGTGAATTGGAGGTGCTACTATCCGAGGCAGAAACTAGAAAGAATATTTTATTTGGAACTTTGTCCTCCGGAATTAATAACAAAAGAAAAAGAAATGAGTGGGAGAGTTTGGCGGACGGGTGGGATCTGAAACTCGCACTGTAAATGAACTTAAAAAATATATAGATATAGATATATACATGTATAGATATGTATATAGATGTATAGTCTTATGTTGCACGGGTATAATTGTTGCAATAGCCAAAAATACATTGGAAGGGTCAAATTTATCGATTTTCCTTTTATGCCAAAAATCATTAGGATATTATGTAAAGATCATGTTCCATGAAGATATTTTGCAAATTTCCCACCATAAATATATCAAAACTTAATTTTTGATTGGTAATATGCATTGCTAAGAACTTCATTTGGACAACTTTAAAGGCGATTTTCTCAGTATTTTGATTTTTTTGCACCCTCAGATTCCAGATTTTCGAATAGTTGCATCTCGTCCAAATAGTGTCCTTTCTGAACAAATCATACATCAATGGAAAACTTATTTATTCAGCTTTCAGATGATGTATAAATCTCAATTTTGCTCTACAGCTGACTGAGTGCGAGAATGGGCATCATTCTATCTGCGCTCTCGGTCAGTTTGTGGGTTGGTGAGGGGAGTTAACAGCCATGTCTTCAGTGCATAACCGCAATCTCCTGAAGTTCAATAATTACATGCACAAATGAATAAATAAATACAAATCTTTAGATAGGACCATAACTTTAAATGTGTCACACACCAAGAAGCCACCCATCACGCACCCTGCCAGCTTGGAGCCTCATCCCAACCATGCTGTTTGTAAGGACGTATGAATCATGTTTTTCAGCCAGGCCACCTTGCCACAATATTTGTTAGGTGCATTTGTGCATCACATATTATTTGCACATTTATTAAAATGTTTCCGATTCACATATGCAAATTCTTCTTCAGATAGCACCTTTATAGCAATGTCGATCACTCCGATTACATTAGGAAAACCGGCTATCGCTGCAAATTGCGCTTTAATGTTTGGCTGGTCAACTGTATCACATCATCCTCGTTGTCCAGAAAATCACTTTGGTCCCTAAAAACTCGTTCTCTTCGGATTCTGCCACTGGCAATGTCCTCTAATAAGGCCAACGCTGTCATTGCCATAGACGAAAGGTTGTATAAATTTGCACATGCTTTTATATGTTCTAACTTAATTGCATAATTGAGAACATTTCCATCAGGCTCGTGTGACAATAGAAAGTCAGTTAGCCTATTTTATCAATTACAAATTGATAGCAATGTTTCTCTCAATTGGTGTTGCGATAGACTTGTAAAATACTTCGTAGTCTAATGTTTGCAACTTCACTTCATTGCCTATAAGAGTCGCCAATGGACAAAAAACATGAGAAATGTACGTACGCCAGAAATGAAGTTGGCGTGGAAGAACGCACATTCTCACGTTAATTTCACTGTTAGTAAATCCGACCGTGAGCGTGAAAACTGGCGTAAGCAAAGTTTTTGTGCGTACGCAGCATTGATACATGAGGCCCCTGGTTGAAAATGGTTTTATGCACAAGTGAAAAACATGAAAAAAAAAAACAGTGCAGATAAAAGTGTGTGAAGATAAAGGAGTGTAAAGATAAAAGAGTAAAGAAAATGTGGAAAACATCCTGCAAGGAATCTAGAGCGAGTAGCAAATATTCACTTTGCCTTTGGTGCACACACCAAAGGTCAATGCAAAGACACGAATAGACGAGAATTTGCAGTGCAAATATACACGAATGATGCGAATAGGGCAACACATTTGCCTCAAACGCCTATTCCGCGGAGAGGAGGAGAGCTTGCGCTAATGTCATGGTAAACATCCCGGGATTAATCTAGAGCGATTAGCAAAAATTTAGCCCAAAAAAAAAGCAAAAAAGACGCGAATAGGCATGAATTTGTGGTGCAAATGACACGAATCGGGCAATGTGATTGGTGCAAACACGCGATATTCACCTCAAACATCTATTCCACGGAAGTTAAACAATTTCAACTTGAGCGGGAAATTTGCATGACGTCGCGCAAGGATAAGCGAATCAGCGAGGACCTTATTGACGTGGAAAACATCCCACAAGGAATCTAGAGCGAGTAGCGAATATTCACTTCGCTTTTGGTATGCACCAAAAGTCAATGTAAAGACATGATTAGATGTGAATAATGCGAATTGGGCAACGCGATTGCCGTGAATGTGTGATACTGGCCTCAAATGTCTTTTCCACACAAGTTGAACATTTTAAACTTGAGTGGGAAATTCACATGACACGTTTTCGTGCAAGGACAAACACATCCAGTTTGACATCCGGTTGTATCAGAAAATGCATGAGCAAGATGCTCTTATTTGCGAAAGTGATGTGGAAAACGTTCCACAAAGAATCTAGAGTGAGTAGCAAATATTCACTTTTATTTGGTGTGCATAAAAAGCCAATGCAATGATGCGAACAGATACGAATTATGTGAATTGGGCAACGCGATTACCGCCAGCATGTGATATTAACCTCAAACCTTTTCCGTGCAAGTTTAAAAATTTTAATTTAAGCGTTATATTCGCATATCACGTCACGCATACGGTAAACCAAATGGTTAAAAAAAAGTTAATTTTAAAACGTCAACAACACGTAAATGACACATATTTAACACGTGGAATACGTTAAAATTCACGTTTTTTAACTATTTGGCCTTTTTATACGTGCAAGGATGAGTGACTCAGCAAAGAGCTTATTGACTGGTTGTATCAGAAAATGAAGGAGGGCATGTGCAATGTTTTTATTAGTGAAAGTGATGCAGAAATCCCATGAGGAATCTAGAGCGAAACTATTCACTTTGCATTTGGTGTGCACACACCATTACAATATTTTGAATGCTTTCTTTTGCATTTCAGTCCACATTCAGTTTCATTATATTGTAAAAGTTAAGTGAGGTCATATGTGACCCTGGACCACAAAACCAGTCATAAGGGTCCATATTCAAAATTGCGATTTATGCATCATCTTAAACCTGAATGAATAAGCTTTCCATTGATGTATGGATGTATTATGATATGACAATATTTGGCTGAGATACAACTATTTGAATATATAGAATCTGAGGGTGCAAAAAAAATCTAAATATTGAGAAAATTGCCTTTAAAGTTGCCCAAATGAAGTTCTTAATAATGCACATTACTAGTCAAAAATTACGTTTTGATATATTTACAGTAGGAATTTTACAAAATATCTTCATGGAACATGATCTTTACTTAATATCCTAATGATATCTATAAAAATCTATAATGTTGACTCATACAATGTATTTTTGGCTATTGCTATAAATATAACCCAGCGACTTAAGACTGGTTTTGTGGTCCAGGGTCACATATTGGTTTGGAATGACATGAGGGTGAGTGGATGATGGGTGAACTTCATTTTTGGGTGCACTATCCCTTTAATAAAAGATAATTAGTGTCAGATTGCATAATAAATAATTAGGTCTGTGTGCATTATAATAAGATAAATAGGCTATAATAAGAGTTTCTGGTCTAGAGAGGAAGGAGAGAAAAATAGTTGAGGAAGTGTATTGTTCTTACTGGATCAATGCTTGTGTGTGAATATCTACAAGCGGCTCATGCACATCAGATACACACACATTTGGGCATATCAAGGTCAAAGAAAACTAAGAGCGTGAGAAGGTTTGAGTAAAGATAAGTAGGTCCCTCATGCAGCAGATATAATGACTGCTGTCACTGACACAAACACACATACTACACTATATATAGCAGAACACAGAGCACTCTTACACTCACCAATGCTGTACTTTTTTAATCAGAAATACAGTAAAAACTGTAATATTGCGAAATATTTTTACAATTTAAAATAACTGTTTTCTATTTGAATGTACTGTAAAATGTATTTTATTCCTGTGATGCAAAGCTGAATTTTTAGCATCATTACTCCAGTCTTCAGTGTCACATGATCCTTTAGTAATCATTCTAATATGCTGATTTGGTGCGTTTAATTATAGTCTATGTTAAAATGAGTCATGCTGCTTAATATTTATTTGGAAACTGTTTTGTACTGTTTTTCAAGATTCTCTGATGAATAGAATTTTCAAAAGAACTTTTTTTTTTAATAATAATAATAATAAACACTTTTGTACACTGAAAAAATGGTGTATTTTGGTGTAGAAATATTTTTTCTACTCAGAAATTACTAGTAAATTTAACAAAAAAACAAAAAAAAAATGACAAACAGCAACTAACACCAAATTGAATGTGAAATTCTTAAGCAGAAAATTCAAAATAGTATTTTTTATGTAAAACACTAACAATATGTTTTAAATTTAGAAGGTAGAAGTCTCTACTGTCACTTTGGCTTCATTTAATAAAAGTATTTCTTTAATAAATAATAAATTAATTCAAATAAGTTCAATTATTTAAAATGAAACAAGTGAATTTAGGCATCACACTATTATAATATACTGTATAAAGAATGTATATTTATTTTGAGATCTGCTAAAGATGACATCAAATAGTGTCATTACATTTTTAAAGATTAAATTTCAGTGAGTTTAAGATTATGGCAAATAATGTAATAAGGTGCACAACTAAATATATAATATTGAACGATGCATATAAAAAATAAATAAATAAAACAATAAAAAAAAATTCACTAATACCAGCTGATAACCAATATGTTATGATAGCATAGTATGGCACCTGTAATTGTAGCATTTCACCTAATTCAAAATCTCAGGCTGAAACTTCTAAACCCCATGAAGACATCTGAAAAATGAACTCCTCTATCTTTTGTTGACATGGAAGTAGAAATCAGTGTTTATTCTGACAATTTTTAGGGGGATACTAGAATACAGATTTACATTTATTTAGCAGACACTGTTATCCAAAACAACTTAAGCATGAGGAACACAGATGGCTTCAAACTTAATAGACAGGGACTAAAAGCCACAAAAGTCCAGTTCTGACCAATTTTGGGGGTTTTCAAACTATGAAGTGAGCAGTGAGGAGAATTCCACATTAAACTCTATCCTTTATCTGCAGGGTTTGATTTCCAGACTAGCGAGTGTCTCTGGTGGTGTGTATGAATACCAAACAAGCCAGTGGCTGTGATGGCAGATGACCCTGTCTGAGCTAGATGGACTCTGAGATCTTAAAGCTCTGTTTGGAAAACAGTTTGGGCTGCTGACACTGTTGTCCCTGACAAAGCTCCAAGGAGGATAATTAAAACCCAACACGGAACCATCTCTGACAGCCTAAAATCCTCCCGGACTTTGACGGATCCACAGTGAAAAAACCAATATGTCCAATTACCTTTCGCTGCCCCACCCCCCAACATCCCTCAGTCAAACACAGACAGAGAGAGAGAGAGAGAAATAAGAGAAATGCATTTCAATCCCCATCCTTAAAACAAGTAATGGTTTAATTAAATTATGAAGGAAATTTTGGAAAAAAAAGAATAAGAACAAATCACTACACTTCATGCACAGATTAGAGCAGTACAATTACTCTGTAATAATTTGGCTATGCCTATTAAACCTTTGATTAGTACGATCACAACAGAACATTGAAATCTGCGCAAATATCATGTATATGTATGAAACAGTTTCACAAACAGTCTTTCCCATGGAAGTCTGTTTCTGCAATGGGAATTAATAAATTTTAAAAAATAACCTTAATTGTGACTTTTTATATTGCAGTTTCGAATTTTCTTTGCAATTCTAAAAGAAATGTAGACTAAACTCACAATTCTGAGTTAAATCTTAGAATTGTGGCAATATCTTGCAATTCCTTTAGTTGTTTCTGTCATGGAATTAAAAATTTACCATTTTAAAAAATCGCTTTTAAATCTCACAATTCTGACTTTTTCTTATCGTGAGTTTATATCTCACAGTTCCATTTTTTTTCTCTTCAAAATTTTGAGTTTTATCTCACAGTTCTCAGCTTATATCTCAAAAATCTGACTTTTTTCTTACAGTTGTGAGTTTGTATCACACAATTCCCTTTTTCTTAGAATTGCGAGTTTTATTTCACAGTTCTCATCTTAAATCTCAGAATTCTGACTTTTTCTCAATTTAAAAATCTTTTCTCACAGTTGCGAGTTTATACCTCACTGTTTTTTCTTCAGAATTGCGAGTTTTATTTCACAGTTCTCAGCTTATACATTAGAATTCTGACTTTTATCTCTCAGTTGCAAGCTTATATCACAATTTAGTTTTTTTTTTTTTTAGAATTCCGAGTTTTATCTCACAATTCTCAGCTTATTTCTCAGAATTCTGACTTCTTTCTCAATTCAAAAATCTCAAAATTCTGATTTTTTTTCTCACAATTGTGAATTTATATCTCACAATTGTTTTTTTCTTCAAAATTGTGAGTTTTATTTCATAGTTCTCAGCTTATATATTAGAATTGCAAATTTTATCTGTTCTCATCTTATACCTCAAAATTCTGACTTTTTCCTCACAATTGGGAGTTTATATCTCACAATTCCTTTTTTTTTAGAATTGCGAGTTTTATCTCATAGTTCTCAGTTTCTCAGAATTCTGACTTTTTTCTCTTTTAAAATCTCAAAATTCAGATTTTTTTTCTCACAATTGCGAGTTTATATAATCACAATTCCAATTTTTTCTTCAGAATTGCAAGTTTTATCTCAGTTCTCAGCTTATCTTAAAATTCTGTCTTTTTTCTCACAGTTGCCAGTTTATATCTCACAATTACATTTGTTTTCTTCAGAAATGTGAGTTTTATCTCTTAGTTATGAGATTATATCTAACAATCCTGACTTTATATCATAATTGCAAGAAAAAAGTCTGCATTGTGAGATAAAAAGCTGAGATTACCTTTTTTATATATTTTTTTGTAATTATCCAAGAGATTCAATACAAAAATGCTGATTCATACAGTAATCAAACAAGTAAAGTCATTGAATTACTCACTCACTTAAAAATAAATCGTCAAAATTGATTTGAAAAAAAAAAACTGCTGAAAAAAATCTTTTTTTTTCTTTGCACACAAAAGTATTCTAGTAGTTTTATAAAATTACGGTTGAACCACTGATGTCACATAGACTATTTTATCGATGTCCTTACTACCTTTCTGGGTCTTTAACGTGTCAGTTGCATTGTGGTCAATGCAGGGACAGAAAGCTCTCAGATTTCATCAAAAATATCTTAATTTGTGTTCCAAAGATGAACGAAGGTCTTACAGGTTTGGAACGACATGAGGATGAGTAATTAATGAGAGAATTTTCATTTTTGGGTGAACTATCCCTTTAACGTCTGTACTCGACATGCTTAGTTCAAACTTACCAGAATTCCCTATTGTATCACTGACAGCGCTGTCACAAGCAATGCATGCACTTGGGAAACATGAAGCCATCTGATGCTTCGTAAACAACTGATTGTCTGCGGTGGCAGAGATCAGGACGGCACACACACATTAACACACACTGGCCCCTCTCTTCCCTACCTTGATGTTATCAGTTGTGACAGTGCTGTGGAACTATTTGGATGGGGATGTGATACACGGCTCTCCATGCTTATCAAATCTCCCAGAGAGGAGACTATTAACTCAGAGCAAATTGTGCCATGTAGCTTAAAGGGGCTTGTCTGTTCCAATATCCCTAATATCTCTATTTGTTGTCGGAGTGTAAAGAAGTCTGCTGTGCTCTGTTAGGGTGAGTGATGAAAAAAGCACATTTGTCATGGCTTCTCACCTAGTATTTCACACACACACAAACACACACACACACACACACACTCTCTCTCTCTCTCTCTGTTTGTGTGTGTCTTGAGAACCTATGGAAGCCGTTTCCGCCAAATGAATAAAAAATTAAAAAGGTAATTGTGACTTTATCTTATAATCCTTACTTTTTTGACAAAGTTCTGAAATATAAACCTGCAATTCTGAGAAAACAGGCAGAATTGTGACATGCAAACTCAGAATTCCAAACTTCTTCCTCAGAATTCCGAGTTTACAGCTCAAGATTTTAAATTTAAAATCTCGGAATTCTGAGGTGATATCTCACACTTGTTTCTCAGAATTGTAAGTAAAAAGTTTAAAAATTGTGAGATATAAACTCAAAATTGTTAGAAAGAAGCCTGAAAAAGAACCAGATCAATCATAGTTTCGAATCATTTGCACATGTCTGATAAAGTCTTTTGGTGTTCATGTGAATTTGTAATGAACAAATATTCTACATGGCACACTTTCAGATATTGTGAAAATATCAAAACCCTGCAGAAAATGTTCTCTTCCACTTCCAAGTGTTACAGTATTTCCAATTGCTGTGATTTTTGCATGCATTCTCAGCCACCTGTCCTGATAATTGCCATTAGTGTGATTTGTGCACACTTTGGTGAGACACTTTGGTAAGAAAGTATCTAATAAAGACATTTAAGGATTTTAGAGACGTATCCAACATAGGTGTGCGCATTATTTTCCCATCAATTATTGTGCAAACTGAACCAAAATGAGCTCCTTATAGCGTCACTGTAAAAACTCCCACAATCTCTTGTTGGTTTTGAGAAGAAAAAGCCCTTTTCCTGATTGCTTATTGAACACTTGTAGTAACTGATAACTTAACCAGTTACCTTTTTTCTCTTTCCAACCCATTAGTAGACTTGTATGGAATCTTCACACATTTCCTGCAAGGTTTTTGCACTGCTTTTGAGGGAAACTCTGGACTAGATATAAATATGGAAAAAATGTTAATCAAAGCATTAATATAGTCAAATATATTAATTTACAAAGTATTTATAGAATTTCAAGAATGACAGACATTCCAATTCCCAATTCAGATTCCAGATTTTCAAATAGTTGCATCATAACAAACCATACATTCATGGAAAGCTTATTTATTCAGATGTATACATTTTAAAAAATTGACCCTTATGGTTTTGTGGTCCAGGGTCACAAATGTCAACTTATTGACAGAGTTTTGATTAATTTCAAATCAAACATGATCAGATGTGATGATTTTGGATTTATTAATCAATTTTAACAATTGTGATCAGATTTTGATCAGAAACACAAGAGTTTGCAATTCTTAAGTAGATTTTGATTTATTTTAGATTTTAACTAAAAGCATACTGGTTATTTAAACAATACCAGTCTTGTTATCTACAACTAAACCTATAACTATTAAAAATAATTTTTGTTTATTGAAATAAAGCTGGAATAAAATATAACTATTAAATGACTAACTTAAGCATAAAAATGTAAACAAAAATGTGAAAGGTTGCTAAAATAGAAATAAAAACACATAAAACATTTTCAACTTTAAACAAAAATTTAAATTAAACTGAATATATATAAATCTATTCAGGCTTCATACAGATACTGTAAAATGAAATTCTTTTCAAGACTTTCTTAATTTTCAAGGACTTCAGTCAGAGATCTCACTTGTCAAACAATGTCTTCTCTTTCAAATTAAAACCACAGGTAATTTTAATTTTCATAAGGGATATGTAACTGTACTGCCTTAATGGTTTGATGTTTTCTACTGTTTAATAATAATTTAAAAAAAAAGTCAGAACAAAATATTCACGAAACCACTCCAAAATCCTGATCTGAAACAAATGATTAGCGATATGCTCTCTAAAGTCCCGAACTGAATCAAATGATTCGCAAAGTCTCATTCTAAATCAAACGATTCGTGAACCTGCTCTGAAGTTCCAATCTGAATCAAATGATTCGCGATTCATGCTCCATAGCTCCGATGCGAAGCAAAAGATTCACGAACCTTCTCCGAAATTCCAATCTAAATTAAATGATTTGCAATATGTGCTCCGAAGTACCGATCTGAATCAGATGATTTGCGATATGCAAAGTTCCACGCAAAATCAAATGATTCACGAACTCGCTCTGAAGTTACAATGTGAATCAAATGATTCATGAACCATGCTCCATAGTTCCAAAGTGAAGCAAAAGTTCTGCAACCTTCTTCGAAGTTCCAATCTAAATTAAATGATTTGAAGTACTGATCTGAATCAAATGATTCGCAATATGCGAAACTCTGATGAAAATCAAATGATTTGCGAACCCGCTCCGAAGTTCCGATCTAAATGAAATACGTGCTCTGAAGTCCCGTTTTGAATTAAATGATTCGCGATATGCAAAGTTCTGTTCAAATTCAAATGATTTGCGAACTCGCTCCAAAGTCCCAATCTAAATCTAATGATTTGTGATACTTGATCTGAAGTCCCGATTTGAATCAAATGATTCATAATATGCGATCTAATTGAAGCGCTTCGAAACAGGGAATCACTTTGCAACACAGTGGTTTAACTGATTCTGAGTTTTAAAAAAAAAAACAGTTTCACCCATTACAGTGTGCGTCTTAAAATCGTTACAAGCAATATCGAAATTCAAAAATGATTGGCTCTTTTAATTGTATCTATTTTTTGTTTGCCAGTGAATCGTTTGAAACGAATGATCAAAGTCAAACGTTTGAATCAATCAGAGCGGTTCCAGCGTAAATGACTCACTCTATTGATATGGTTCACCTGTTCCTCTTTTCACGTCTTCAGCCATGTTTACACGACATTGTCAGTACTACTACTGTCTTACCTCGCTAGTTTTGTTTTATTAGATTTTTTTTGCTAGTTTTCTAAACTGAAATAAGCAAAAAAAAAAAATATCGTTTTTTTGAATTGCATGAATTTTGCATGAACTTTAAGCACCTTGTACGAACCGTCTATTTAAAAAAACTTAATAAACATTATAATAGTATATAATGGTACAGTAACACTAAATAAATAAACACAAGCAAGAGTTTTACATCAATGCACAATGATATTCAGATGCTGATATTCAGACTAACATCATGATTACAAGTGTGATACTACATTTTTAACAACAGTTAATATTATGTAACTTACACTTTAGATTCAGTATTGCAGTTTACTCTGTTTATTGCTTTAATAACTTCAGTAGTTCAAAATGAAGCTAAAGCAGGATATATGAAATCTTATTAATTTCTCTATGTAACATAAACACTCATTTCCCACATTTTCACTGCATGAGCAGGGTTGAAAAACAAGTCAAAAAGTCAAAGAACAGTTATTCTTCCTGGCAGTGATAAGCAAACCTAATGGGGAACATCTCACCCAATGTCTTACAAAGCAGTCTCTCTCTATTCAAGAACGTTTCTCTCAGTTAATATACGCAATCTCACAGCTTGAAGCATCTGCCATAGCAAATCAACACAGGCTGTCGTGAATAATTAGGCGAAGCGTGTTCTCATAGGATAAGAAAACGCCGCCTCATGAATAATTATGAGACACCAGCGCGTCATCGATGTACTATAGTCTGTTTCCACGTCACAAACTGTGACGTCAGCATAATGTAGATTTTAAACCCAGAAGATGAAAATAGCACAAAAAAGCACAAAATTAACCAGTTTTCTCCAACAATTAAAATTAACAGATGCTAACATTGTCATCTATGATGTGGAACACAAACACCTCTGCTAAAATCTCAGAAAAAGTAGTCCAAGGTTTCATGAACCTTTAAAGCACACGTGTGTTGCAGACAGACAGACAGGTGTGTGAATGCGTCTAGACTAAAAACACAGATCACAGGCCCTGAGACATCGATGTCCTGGTGGCTTTCTCATTCCATGACTCGTCGCTTTCAGACAAGACATGTCAAATCACAGCCTCACCATCACAAGCGCTTGTAGCGTATGTCCATCACAGCGGATGTGGGGTCAAACAGGAAACGAGCTGGCACCAGCGACTAAAAACCAGTGCGCAAGGCAGTCTTGGGAATAAAGTGAACTTTGGACAGGCTAGACAAGCCAATCAGGGGCCACACAACCCTAATGGGCTCCTGTTCCTATAGTAACCATGACAACACAGAGCCTGACACATTTACAATGACATGATGCTTCAGTTCGGTCTTCTCTGACAGAAAGGAAGTGACAGAGAGGAAGACACTCTCATTGTTCCATCTCTCATGCTTATCGGTGGAGCTAGTTGTAACTGTGTCATGCTTTAACACAACCAAATCACCCAATTGAGCCAATCATCAGAGCCTAAAATATTCTGCAGCCAGAGAAAATGACATCATGTCAACAAAAGAATGTACACAGATCCACTAGTAGACTTTTCCTGAATAAATGACTCTTATGAGCCAATTCTTTTTAGTGAATCAACATACAGTCCAGCCAAAACGACTCAAATATTCATGAACAAATAATTCTTATAAGCTGACTGTTTTCAGTCAATCAATGTACAGCGTGGCCAAATGACTCAATTATTCCCAAACAAATGACTCTTGTGAGTCGACTCTGTTTTAGTGAATCAAAATACGGTGTGGCCAAATGACTCAATTATTCCCACTGATTCTTTTTAGTCAATCAACATACAGGTGGCTAAATGACTCAATAAATCCCAAGCAAATGACTCCTAAAGTCAATACTTTTAGTGAATCAACATACAGACCAGCCAAATGGCTCAATCATTCCCGAACAAATGACTCTTATAAGCCGATTCTTTTTAATTAGTCAACAAACAAGTGACTAATTTATTTCCAAACAAATTGCTTTTATAAGCCAATTGTTTTAAATGAATCAACATACAGCTCAGCCAAATTACTCAATTCCTCCTGAACAAATGACTCCTAAAGCCGATTCTTTTTAGTGAATCAACATACAGCCCAGCCGAAATGACTCACATATTCCAGAACAAATGACTCTTATAAGCCGATTGTTTTTTTGTGAATCAACATAGTTTAAAATGGCTCAATTATTCCCAAACAAATGACTCTTATGAGCCAATTTTTTTTAGTGAATCAACATATTTAAGTGAATCAACATACAGCCAAGCCAAATTACTCAATTCCTCCCAAACAAATGACTCCTAAAGCTGATTCTTTTTAGTGAATCAACATACAAGCCAGTCAAAACGACTCAAATTTTCTAGAACAAATGACTCTTATAAGGTGATTCTTTTTTCTGTGAATCAGCATATTTTAGTGAATCAACATATAGCCCAGCCAAATTACTCAATTCCTCCCGAACAAATGACTCCTAAAGCTGATTCTTTTTAGTGAATCAACATACAAGCCAGTCAAAACGACTCAAATTTTCTAGAACAAATGACTCTTGTAAGCTGATTGTTTTTTCTGTGAATCAACATATTTTAGTGAATCAACATACAGCCCAGCTAAATTACTCAATTCCTCCCGAACAAATGACCCCTAAAGCCGATTCTTTTTAATGAATCAACATACAACCCAGTCAAAATGATTTAATTATTCCCAAACAAATGACTCTTACAAGCCGATTGTTTTTTTGTAAATTAACATACACTTCAGCCAAATGACTCAACTATTTCCGAACAAATGACTCTTATGAGCCAATTCTTTTTAGTGAATCAACATATTTTAGTGAATCGACATACAGCCCAGCCAAATGACTCAATTATTCCCCAACAAATGACTCTTATGAGCCAATTGTGTTTTTTTTGTGAATCAACATGCAGTTCAGCCAAATGACTGTATGTCAGTTAACTATTCCCGAACAAATGACTCTTATGAGCCAATTCTTTTTAGTGAATCAACATATTTTAGTGAATCAACATACAACCCAGCCAAATTACTGAATTACTTCCGAACAAATGACTCCTAGAGCCAATTCTTTAGTGAATCGACATATAGCCCGGCCAAATGATTCAATTATTCCCCAACAAATGACTCATAGAGCAGGTTGTTTTTAGTGAATCAACATACAGCGCAACCAAAAGACTCAATTATTCCCCAACAAATGACTCTTATGAGACGATTCTTTTTAGTGAATAAACATATAGTTTCCAAATATATTTTAATGCCAGTGTTAAAATGCTAAACTGCATTTTTAAACATTTGACTTACAATATTTCAAAAATACTAAATAGCTACATTATTACCATCCACTGGAAAACAATTTGACTTCACATAAAAATAGGAGGTACCTGTTTGAATCAGTCTGACAATCCTTTTAATGAACATCTAACTCTCTTACTGAACTAAACACCATGTAATGATACAAAGTTTTGTGTTAGTAGTGCAGGCCTACTGTTACCGAATCTTCAAGCTATATGTCCAACTCACCATCCAGTAAAAGAAAGCTTTATAAACAGAGAGAATATACAACAAAAAGGACATGAAGAGCGAGGGTTCGAGGGCAAATAACATCACCACTCCCCAGTTTTCCTTCATTCTTCACTTATCCGTGAAAGGATTGAAGTAAAGTCACTGGCCACAGAAGAAGATAAATCAATTGTGACATTTTTGGATGGAACGTTTTGCATTTAATTAGCGTGAGACACGCTGGAGAATGCTGAATTATCTAAAGACATGCCTGCGTAGAGCAGCAGTCAGGTTGTCTGTTAAGACGCTCTGCGTTCAGTTATCAGGACGCACTGTCCATTTATTCTGCGTGTTCGCTTAATTTCGCTCAACGGCCTCTTGTAAGGTGCCGGACATCTGATAGCTAATTATTTGGCAGCTAGCTGAAGCTGCCGGATCTCAGCAAAAGCCTTGATTCTGCTAACAAAATCCACTTTCCATCCTAAACGTCTGATATAGCTGAAGCGGTTTAGTGGTTCTCATTAGCATAGGCTCGTCAGTCTGCTAGACAAGGCAGAGTTAGACAGTGGGAATGAAGTAATGTCTCTTACCTTGTTTCAAACACTGGGTGATCGAAAATATCTCTCGAAACCGGCCTGGAACAATATTTGGCACCGAGGATGGATCATTACATGACCCCTCAGGCCTGCGAACAGGGAACAGTATTGACTTTGCGAGTCCCAATGGCCGTGTATCTTTGCTTGCTCTTCTTTGGTGTATAAGAACTATAGAGTTGGATAATAGGGGATCTGAAGCTTCCTGTAAAGGAGGTTTATTGATCGCGACAGCGGTCAGACCCCTATTTGTCCGGCTGGTATTAAACGCTCCCACCTCTCTATATTTAAAGGTTGATAAAAAATACATGGACTGTGGCAGTAATGGTTTATATAACAGAACTCACACGATTAGGCCGTCGTTTTAATGTATGTGTACACAGAACAGCAGTGTATTTCCCCTCAGACAAATCCTTTGCCCTGTTCATAAAGACAGATGTGGTAGGACAGCAAAGGAGGGTATGATTCGGGAATGATTCAGCGATTCACTGCTATCACAGAAAACTTACTGATTGAATGTAATGCAATCAACACACAGCCCAGCCAAATGACTCAATTATTCTTGAACAAATGACTCTTATGAGCCGATTCTCTTTAGTGATGCAACATGCAGTCCAGCCAGATGACTCAGTTATTCTCAAACAAATAACTCTTATCAGGTGATTCTTTTTAGTGAATCAACATATAGCCCAGCCAAATTACTCAATTATTCCCAAAGAGATGACTCATGCGAGCCGATCTTTTTTAGCGAATAAACACACAGTCTGGCCAAATGACTCAATTTTTCCCAAACAAATTACTTTAAGCCAATTATTTTAGTGAAACTACATACAGCCCAGCCAAATGACTCAATTATTCCCGAACAAATGACTCTTATGAAATGATTTTTTAAAGTGAATCAACATACAGCCCAGCCAAATGACTTAATTATTCCCGAACAAATGACTCTTATGAAATGATTTTTTTTAAAGTGAATCAACATACAGCCCAGCCAAATGACTCAAGTACTCCCGAACAATTGATTCTTATAAGCTGATTCTTTTTAGTGAATCAACATACAGCCCAGTTAAATGATTCAATTATTCCCGAACAAATGACTGCTAGAGCCAAATATTTTTATTGAATCTACATAGAGCGCAACCAAATGACTCATTTATTCCCAAACAAATGACTCTTATGAGCCGATTTGTTTTTAGTAAATCAACATACAGTGCGGCCAAATGACTCAATTATTCCTGAACAAATGATTGTTAGAGCTGAATCTTTTTAGTGAATCAACATACAACACAGGGAAATGATTCAATTATTCTCAAACAAATGACTCCTAGAACCGATTGTTTTTAGTGAATCAACATACAGCCGGGCCAAATGACTCAGTTATACCAGAACAAATGACTCCCAGAGCCGATTCTTTTTAGTGAATCAACACACAGCATGGCCAAATGGCTCAATTATTCTGGAACAAACGATTTTTATGTCAGCACAGATAGCCCTGTGGGCCCTCTTTTGATCTGTCCTGTCCATAATAAAGGCAAAATGCCAAAAAATAAATCTTAAAACAAATAACTCTTATGAGCTGATTTTTTTAGTGAATCAATACACAGTGTGGTCAAATGACTCAATTATTTTCAAACAAATTACTTCTATAAGCCGATTCTATTTAGTGAATCAACATACAACTTGGCCAAATAGCTTAATTATTCCGGAACAAATGACTCTTATGAGCCGATTCTTTTTATTGAATCAACATACAGTGTGGCCAAATGACTCAATTAAAGTTTCAAAGTAAATTCTACACCATTTTTAGTCTACATTACTACACTAATACAGTCCAATGAATGAGTGATCAGTCGATTTTGGACACAGCCAAAGAGTCAATCAATGAATCAATGAATTAATCTTTTTAGTGAACTGAATCATAAGATAAGTCAGTATCTTTACAACTATTGAGAAAGCATCTTGATGCCTCTGCTCAGCTATTTATGTAGGGAAGTTATGTTTCTGAAACATTTTGAATCACTATATAATCCTAGTCTTCTTGATTAAACAATGCATGCATGGCACCAACTGCACACGTTTAGCTTGGTTGACACTTTCAACTGAGACTGTAAGGGAAGTGCACAGTTGTTAAGCAAAGGGTCTCAACCAGGTCAATAGGAAACAAATTGTGTTTATCTTGCCCTGTGAGAGCTCTCTTTCTCTCTCTGTTGTTTAATCTGAACTGTAGATTCAAACACACACATTTGTTTGGGATAGCCTTCATGTCCTTAGCTCCTTCTCGGTCTCTTGCTGTGCTTCTCTCTCTCTCTCCCTGTCTCATGAGCGGAACTGCACTGAGGGGGTCAATTGCTACAGCCAATTTGTTAGCAGTGCATGCCTGACTGTGCTGCCCATCTCTAATATATCACAGCCGTTTGGAGCCGTTCACACAGACCACACACACTCTTCTGAAAGTCACGTACTATACACTCCAGAAGCCTGCAATTCACATGCTCCCAGTCACAAAACAGTCATGATACCTGCTTACATTACAGCACAAAAAATGAACAGAATGATACAATAGCTGATTGTTTGTATGGGTATCTTTTTAGGCTGCCCAGTGCTCAAATGTACATATTTAAATAATTTTTAAAAAAATCACGTTTTACTGCATAAATGCAAAAAAAAAAAAAAAAAAAAAAAAAAAGTATATTAATAAATGATTAATAAAAGAAAGTAAGTTACATTTCCCAAAATATTAATCTTCATCTGATTTCATGTTGGCAGTTTCATCTGAAGCTGTTGGCTCCAGAGATGTTCTCCAGATCTTAAGATGGTTTCTGGGGAAATGGACTAATTACTTAAACTATAAAAAAATGTACAAGACTTATGTGTAAGATCTAAATTTATTATCTCTCATTTAAGGAAAATTACTGTCTCCTGCTACAACCTTTTGTAAAATGAATTGAAAAATATATGCCATCTATGAACTGGAAAGAGAATATTCACTTTTCAATAACAAAACCTATATTAAGGCCTTGTCCACAATACACACCAATTTTTTTGAAAACGCATCTTTTTCTCGCCATTTTGGCCTTACACTGAGATGGCGTTTTTGAAAACAGGAAAAGGGACCTTTTTAAAACGCTCTCTAAAGTGGGTAAATTTAAAAACACTGTTTTCTTGTTGTAGTGTGGACTGTGAAAACAGAGGCTTTTGAAAACGATGATGCATGCTTAGTCATGTAACACATATTGTACCAATAGATTTCCTTTCCTGCAAAGATGACAGAAAATTGACTTACGATTGCTGTTTGTGGCAAAACATGAGGGCAGTTGCGTTTTAGTTCAAACATACAATTAGGAGTGAGTGAGACCTGGATACGTCAACTAACGATGAGATATTTTCCTAAATAAAATGATCCTGCCAGTGGAATTGCATGAATTCATCCCTGTTCCGTCTGTATCGTCTCAGTGAGTTTTTCTGAAGCGAATTCAGCGTTTTCTGACGTTTCAGTGTGGATGAGAAATTTTGGGAAAATGCCTTAAAATGCTAGTGTGGATGGAGAGCATTTTTAAATGTATCTGGATTAATGTAGACGTAGCCTAAGTCTGTACAATATTCGGATCACTAGCAGGGTTAATATAGTTAAAAAAAAAAAAAACTAGTAAAAGTAAGTAAAACAAAATATAGTTAAAACAAACAAACATTTTTGTTACTTCAAATAGCATAACTGTTAACTAAAATAAAATATTTAAAAAAAAATCATTATAGCTGTAGTTAGCTTTTGATTTAATTTAACTTGATGTACATGTGACAAAACATACATTTCTTAGCAATAGAAAATAGAATACCCAGGTCGATCATGTCGAAAAGAGTACAACATGGACTCTACCATCTGCACCACTGGAGTTGATGTTTAATATTGCTAGCTCTAGCACACGTTGGTGGGCAAAGTTAATGTAAATAGCCTCTGCCAACAAGGCAGGCTGTTTGCACTTACAGGGGTTGGACAATGAAACTGAAACACTCGCCAATATAGTATTGGAGGTTTCATGGCTATATTTGCGCTGTCTGGTGCCCAATCTTCACTTATTGTACATTACACCAGTTAGAGCAGAGTGTAAAGTTTCATTATGTGCACCCAATGGTTCAAATATTGTACCTTGAAGGTAGTGCTCTGTATCAGGATAATAATGCACCAATACACACAGCAAGACTGGTGACAGACTGGTTTAATGAACATGAAAATTAAGTTGAACATCTCCCATGGCCTGCATAGTCACCAGATCTGAATATTATTGAGCCACTTTGGGGTGTTTTGGAGGAGCGAGTCAGGAAACGTTTTCCCACATCAGCATCACATAGTGACCTGGCCACTGTTCTGCAAGAGGAAAATGGCTCAAAATCCCTCTGGCTGCTTTGCAGGACTTGTATTTGTCACTCCCACGATGAAATGATGTTGTATTAGCTGCAAAAGGAGGCCCAATATCATACTAATTGTGATCTAAAACCAGGTGTTTCAGTTTCATTGTCCAACCCCTGTACTTGTAAAAGGAAATAATTAATAATAGTAATAAAAGTATAATTGCACTTTAGTTTGTCTATTTTTGAAATAAAATAATAAAGTGTAACAATCCTATTATATTGAAAAACATAAAATATTAAATAAAAAAATAACTTATAGTACACTGAAAAACACAAAGTTTAATATTTTTTTCTTTTTTTTTAATATGAATTTTCATCATTTTCAAACCCAAAAATCTGGGAGCTTTTATTTTGGCGGGTTGCCAGAAAGTAAATACCAGTATCCACCTTTTTTTTTGCCTGTAAGAGTGGCCGTGGCCGTTTGTAAATTTTATGGGTGTGGCTTCCGGTCTCATCCATGTGTAGCGGTTGTCCCTCTGGGCTGTGTAATTTTTTTTTTTTTTAGGTGTACAAATAAAGGACTGTCCACACAAAGCTGGGTTTTGTGGCGGTGATTTAATTTCAGTACCTGTATTCGTAAACACAAAACAAAAACAGGCACTATCAGCGTTGCTTGTTCTGCATTGCCTCTCTCCACTTATAGCATCACCGGAAAGAGAACACTCCAATCATAACATTTACACGTTTACAACACACATTTACATTATATATAATGATATTATAATAATAGTATAATAGTATATATAGTACAATAATATAATGGTATAAACAATAATAGCAATAATATTTAACAATGATAATATGAAGTGAAGTTCGTATGCATTTTTGTACATTCATACCAGAAATAGTGTTTAAAATATCAATTAACATACCTGTATTCGTAAACACAAAACAAAAACAGGCACTATCAGCGTTGCTTGTTCTGCATTGCCTGTTAACCACAAAATGCATGTTAAATGTACCAGGTAGTTAATCATTAAACACATATCATTTTCACTTCTTAATACTAGATTCGTTATCTTCATATAATATAATACATCTCATTAAACACATATACATAAATCTCTTTATATGTATCTTCATAACATAAACGCAATATTAGCCGTGCATCTCTCGCACGTGTTGCACGCACGCCGCCGCCATTTTGCATAGTTCGCTGTTCACCCGATAATTAAACTCAAAAACTTATTTTAACACACTGATAACTCCAACAATCAGTTCGACATAACATCAGCTTGAATACTTTCTCATATTTGATCGTTTAAACATGAAGTGAACACTTATGAAACATACTATAATATGAAATGAACAGAGCTCGTGAGATCGTACCTCTCTCCACTTATAGCATCGCCGGAAAGAGGACGAACCTAGATTGCACCGCAATTTTCTTCTCTCACCTACGTATGACGTCAGCCGACGTGCATACTGATTACTACCTTTAATAAGAGCTCACAATTGTCTTTCAAAATAAAATACCCCATTACCAATAATATATAACGAATAAAATAAAATATTATAAACAAATAAAATGAATAATCTGGTGTAACAACATATCTCTGCTACACATGTCCAGCTATTTTTAGCTGTACAAAACAGCTTGTTTTGCTGCTTGATATTGCAAATTGCTGTCTTAACATTATTTTAATGTATTATCTTAATTATGAGCACACTGGTCTGTAGTACAAACTGTTTTGCCATTTACTGCACGTTGTTATTTTTCTCCTTACTATCCTATAGCAGCTAATGAACCGGAAATCTCGCCAATAGACGTACTTCTGCGTTAAAGAAAAAGTTGGATAGCCAGGGAGGTGGAAATCATAATTTCATTCACTTAACCTTCATTGTGTTCTTCATCTGAGGTGAATTTCTCTCAGCGCGTCGACTTTTTCTGAAGGTAAATTCTGTTATTCCTCTTAGCGCATCTTTCTTTAAGAAACGAACAGTAGCCGAGATTAACTTGGTGAATCGTCAGGCTTTGTTTACGATTATGTGGGCGCTAAAAGGAAAAGTAGCTCGTGGGCTGATCACATTAAAAATAATTAGCTCTGAGGGCAAAACTGTACATCACATTGGTTTCATACAGATTACTTAGCACAGAATATTTATTTTTAATAAGACTTACTTTATTTAAAAGTACAGATATCAAACTTTCTACAGATATATCTCTCCTGTCTGTTTGCCGAGTATTCACTGACTTTAGATTTGTTTTATTGACGCATTTCTGAAAGCAGTTCGCGGAGACAGTGCAGACTAAGCACCCTGTTTCTTTTCTTTATTTTAAAGAAGCACACAGTTCAGTTTTTATTGTGAGTGTGCACAAATAAAAGTTAATGGTTTCTAATGATGTATAACACCTATTTGTGAGACCAATATCGACATATTTATTGTCTTTCGCACTGATCTTAAAAAAGTGAACTGGTCACGCCGACGTGACCGTCGACCCCAAGGAGTTAAAGAAAGGTGCACCTAGCACACCTTTCCTCAAAAATTGCGTGATTTATCATTCATCATTACAGTATGACGTCAAAAGTTGTTGCCCTCTTCGGTATTCCATTAGGGTGACCACCTGGCAACAGATCGCACGTCCTGATTTTGCTGAGTTAGATGTGTTTTAGTCCAAAAATTTAATCTCGACCACATCCCTATACCTAAACCTAACCTTATCCATGAGTAATCCCTAAAATCAGAGGAAATGATAGATGAATAACACTGACGTACAAGCACCAAACACTGATTGTAAGCCTAAACTTCACAAAAACTTTAAACTGTTTTTTTTTTTTTTTTTCAAATCTGATTGGTTAATCACCATGTTGTTCCAGGGTCAACAAAGATGTTGATCCAAGAACATGTCGTACTTGGTAAAATCAGGTTCTGCCAATAGATCTGTCGCGGGACATTGATTTGATTTTGCGGGACAACTCGGGACACGTGTGAGATAGATACATTTTCTACTGTTATGCTATGTAAATACTGATTACATCCGTTGTCATATGCGCCCATTTATGTTTCTAAGCGCGCACATGCAAGCGAGAGAAAGCGTGTTTTTTAATTGAAAGTTAAGAGAATCCACCTGCGAGAGAAGGGATTTGTGCTTGCGCATTTTGATGCGCTCCCGCATTACAATAATGCGCTCTATTTGTCATTAAAATAACGGCATAGAAACCACATCAAATGAGCTATTAAAATAAGAAGAAAGTGGCGTCTGAAACCTGCATAGATTTTTTTAAATTGGTTAAGCTGAATAGAGAATATCGTGTTTTTCCGTGTGCGCTCGACCATTTCTGTCGGTAGTGCTGGATCACTTGATGAGGTCCGCAAATCCTTTGCGTGGAAACTACTCTGAAAAAAGAATAAATAAAAGTTTTCTAAACAAAGGCAAAAGAATGGACGTTTTCTTAATATGATAATTAAAAACCAACAGGCTGATGAAAATGCGGGACATTTTCTTAATATGCTACGTGCGGGACAATGGGGGAAAATGCTGTGCGGGACAGGTGGTCACCCTATATCCCACTGGGAGATCTGTTCTCAGACGAAGCAAAGATAGAAACAGAGCTAACATGCGGTTCTTGAAGTGGATATGAAGACAAACTCCAAATGTAGCTTCTGTGATTCTGTTGCATATGACTATTAATAGAGCAGCAGACTTGAGACAGGACACAGACAGATTAGGGGCTCCGAGCCAGTGGGCATGATGAGTTCTGAAACTAGTACAGAACTCAGCGTTCATTGTTTGTTTGCGTGAATGACTGTCTCCATTGAGAACCTCGTGTATTTTTCATGTGTCATATGCTGCGGGGATCAATGGGAGTAATTAATGCGCTTTGGCGCGCGCACATACACGCTTTATAATCGACAAATGTTTTTCGTTGCATCACTTGACACGATCTTTGCTTGATTTTATATATTAAAACGTATCTATTCAGTCTCAGACAGAGGCAAACCAACAGGAGATTATCTTTGTCTTCCTCTTTTTCCTCCTCTTTATCTTTCTCTATCGTCAGTGCTTCTTCTCCAGCCCTCTGGGCCACGGTGATGAATAAAGATGGCTCATATAAGTTTCGATCACCATGGAAACGCAGCACTCCTAGGGATTTAAGAGAAAGAAGCTGACGCCCAAATCTGTGAGGAATGTTCCGGCACGCTCCAGAGGAGCGCGGTACAGCTATGCCTCTCTCTCTCTTCTCACGACGCGACACTGAAAAACACACTCAGGAAGTGTGTATGTGCTCTCAAGTCTTCTGAGGCGATAGAGGGATGGTGGTTTTTAGAAGAAGATGGAAGAGATGTTATCGCAGGATAATTGTGGCTTTTAAAGCAGGTACGGAAAACAGGAAAGGCTGGGAACAAGAGTCTTTCTCTGAAATGCGTGATAATCTACACTTTTGTCCACTCTTACAACCTCACTCATGTATTATTGTGAATAATTTTTATTAGCTGTCATATAAAAACTCTTAAGCACTAAAACTTTTCTTTTCTAGTTGCAATAAACCTAATGCTATAGGCAATAAGTGAAAAACCCTTGCGTATTGTATAGCCTACATTTACATAGAAGTCTTAAAGGTACAGTAGCAAAAATGATCCCATTTAAGGGTCAAAAAGAGGTTGGAAAAAAAATAATGAAAAGCTAAATTATATTTATTTTGCTGCAAAAAACTTTACTAATATTTTAACTGATTTTAACTATAATAAATTATATTTTGTAAAATTAATTATTATTATATGAAATAATATAATATGTGATAATATGTAAATAATTTAATTAAGTGGTCTAGGCATATAATATATGTTTAGGTACAGTAAGAAATAATAATTGTAAGAAACAAAGAGTCAAAATAGTCAAAGTAAAAATAAAATGAAACAAAAACTGTTTATTTTTGGTGCAAAAAAAAAAAAAAGAATTCTTAAAGTAACAGTAGCAAAAACAATCCATTTAATTTGAAGGGTCAAAGAGAGGGTGGAAAAGTCAAATTATATATAATTTGCTGCTAAAAACTTTAATATTTTAACTGTAAATAATTACATAATGATTATATTCTATAAAATTGTTTATTATTAAATTAAATAATATGTGTAAGAACCAATATGTAAAAAATTTAAGTGGCATATGCATATTCTACGTTTACATAGGTACAGTAAGAAAAAATGTTACTGTAAGATTCACAGAGAGGGTTAAAATAGTATAATATATATATATATATATATATATATATATATATATATATATATATATATATATATATAATAATAGATTAAAGATTAGATTAGATTAGATTAAATAATATATAAGAAATAATATGCATATAATTTAAGTGGCATAGGCATATTCTATATTTTTACATAGGTACAGTAAAAAAGTTAACTGTGTCAAAGAAAAGGTTAAAACAGAATAAAGATAAATAATTTAAAAAAATAAAATGAAAAATAAATAAATTATTTTTATTTCTGGTGCAAAAAAAATCTTAAAAGTTACAGTAGCAAAAACGATTCATTTAATATAAGTAAGGGTCATAGACAGGATGGAAAAAGTCATGAAAAGCTAAATTATATTTATTTTGCTGCCAGAAACTTTTAAAACAAACATTTTAAGTGATTTAAAAAAAACATAAATATATAATAAATTATTATATGATAATAAATGATATTATATATAATAAATTTATTTTTAGAATATTAATAATATATGAGAAATAATATGTATATAATTTAATTAAGTGGTGTAGGCATATTCTATATGTTTAACATGGGTACAGTAAATATTTTGAGAGGGTGGAAAAAGTCATGATCACAGAAAGGCAAATTATATTTATTTTACTTCAAAAACCTTGACCAACATTTTAAGTGATTTTATCACACAAAAAAACTATTATATTAATTATAACAAATAATTAAATGATTAATTAAATATAATTGATTATTATAATATATATATATATATATTTTTTTTTTTAAAAGTATGATTATTTTAAAGCTTAAAAAAGATTAGTGGCCTGTAAGAGGAATAACATATGAGTGTCTCTAGTTACTTTGAAAATGCATGTGATTATCAATATCGTTAATCAGAGGTTTCTCTCTGTCCTGTGTGTGTGTGTGAGAATTATCTGGTTGATTAGCTCCTTGCACTTCTAATCAAGTCATCAAGACTCTATAATGCTCCTCAAAAAATTCATTGCTGAACTGAGCATTTGTAATCAATATGTATATGAGAGCGAAAAGAAAAAGTAGGGAATTTTGTGTGTGTGCGCATGTTTGTGACAAAGAGGTAGAAAAGACAGAATGTGCATAGACGAACAGAAGAAACTGTCATAAAAAATCTTGTTTGTTTTGCCTCACCCCCTCAAAAAAAAACAAAAAAAAAAACAGAAGGAAACAGTAAACTTCTGTCCAGTCTGCAGATCAGTAAGTCCTTCTCTCTGCTCACGTCTGTGGATTTATTGTCTGCTGAAAGCAGGAATTCTCAATCTCTTCTCAGCCTGGAGTCTTTGGTCTCATCTCCCCTCATCTCACTCTGAGCCTCTGCAGCAGATCTACGGCTTCATGTTTCGTCTGAGAGATATTTCTTTCCACGCTTCTACAGAATCACACTACCTGTTGTTCTATCCTTCCTTTATTAAATAATACTTTATAGAGTTGGAAAACCCCCTCGGTGTGTGACAAAGAACTGATCTCTACAAACTTAGAGTCAAATATGTGGCCACTGAAACCCCATGGGACAAAAATTGTGTTTGGGATGTTACACAGTAGAATACTCTCAAGCACTGTAAAAATAAAGATTCATTAGATAGTTTCAGATACCTATATAGATGCAAGTATCATAGCCTAAATACATAGGAATTTTTTACTATTAATGGTAAATAACAAACTAATATCATTGCATATATGCACCACACACACAATAGGTGGAGACAAATGACTGTATTCATTCAAATGAATTGTTCAAAAACGCTAATTCATTCAAGAATTAAAAGTGGCAGCCTTAAATGAGTCACTGATTCATTCACCTCAATGGTTTGTTTAAATTAGTGCTGTCAAATCGATTAATCGCGATTAATCACATCGAAAATAAAAGTTGGTTTGTGTGTGTACAGTGTGTATTTATACAGTACATATACATATAAATATACACTATATATACACACATACATGTAGCTGCAAGATTAATCATTAGAAGATCATTAAATAAACAATACACATGTATTGTTATGAATACACATGTAAATATTTCTTAAATATATACATGTATGTGTGTGTATTTATATATACATACAATATATAGTACACACATTTTATGTAAACACAAACTTTGATTTTAGATGTGATTAATCTTGATTAATTATGATTAATTGATTTGATAGCACAAGTTTAAATAATACAAAATATATGAAGTTTTTTAATTAAATAGAACACTATACAGTTGTCTCATATTCTGATGAAAAACATTTAAAAATAAAATTATTTTATCTTAAAAGCCCTTTTGTATTACACTTCTAACAAAACTAAATCTATCAAATTATGTGAGTATTTGGCATCCTTATGTCATGAGGACACTCTTAACTTACAAATGGTACTGCTTTCTGAGAAGGAACCAGATTAATCGATTAATCATATTCAAATATATACATGAGTATGTGTGTGTTTGTATATACATACAAACATATACAGTACACACACATATTATGTAAACACTAGTGCTGTCAAACGATTAATCGCATACAAAATAAACGTCTGAGTTTGCCTAATATATGTGTATGTACTGTGTGTAATTATTATGTATATATAAATACAAACACATTCATGTATATATTTAAGAGATACTTACAAGTATATGTATTTATTATAATTTTTATATAATTTATATTATATATAAATAAAAAAAAAATTGTACATAAATAACATTTCTCTTAAATATATACATTAATTTATGTGTATTTATATATATATATATATATATATATATATATATATATATATATATATATAAATATTACACACAGTACACACACATATATTGGACAAACTCAAACTTTTATTTTGTATGCGATTAATTGTGATTAATCATTTGACAGCCCTAGTAAACACAAACTTTTATTTTGGATTCGATTAATCACGATTAATCAATTTGATGGCACTAGTTTAAATTGTGCAAAATATAAGAAGTTTTATATATATATATATTAATCAATTGTGTATGTGTGTATTTGTATATACATATTTGGCTATCAGTATATATGTTTGTTTGTCCAATTGATTCCACATCTGGCACATTTAAATATTGTCACATTCTTCATGACTGTGTTTTTTTGTGTGTTATATGTGTTATGTTTGGCCTAAGGGATTCTGTATTTGGTGAAATAATAATTTAATAATAATTATTTTATATCTTAAAATAAAATCACAGCTTATTAAAAAAAAATGTATATACATTAAAACATATATAGTGCACACACACATATTATGTAAACAAACTCTTGTTTTGGATTCGATTAATTGCGATTAATTTCGATTAATCATGATTCATTGATTTAATGGCACTAGTTTAAATAATACAAAATATAAGAAAGTTTTTTTTATATATTTAGAACACTTGCCAGCTGTCTAATATTCTGGTAAAATATTTAAAATAAAATGAATACTTTATTTTTAAAGCCCTTTTGTATTACACTCTTAACAAAGCTAACTTTATCAAATAATGTGAGCATTTGCATCCATAAGACATGAGGACACTCTTACCATACAAATGACAATGCTTTCTGAGAATGGACCAGATTAATCGATTAATCGCGATTAATCACATCCAAATATATACATGTGTACGTGTGTATTCGTATATACATACAAATATATATATAGTGTGTACACACACACACACACACACACACACACACACACACACACATTATGTAAACACAAACTTTTATTTTGGATTTGTTTAATCACGATTAATCGATTTGATGCAACTACTTTAATCGATTTTTCACGATTAATCACATCTAAATATATAAAAGAGTATGTGTGCGTGTTTGTATATACATACAAATTTATATAGTACACACACATTTTATGTAAACATAAACTTTTATTTTGGATTCGATTAATCTCGATCAATCATGATTAATCGATTTGATGGCACTAGTTTAAATAACACAAAATATATGAAGTTTTTCATTAGATAAAAAAACTTGCCAACTGTCTTATATTCTGACGGAAAACATATAAAACTAAAATGAATGCTTTATTTTTAGAGCCCTTTTGTATTACACTCTTAACAAAACTAAATCTATCAAATAATGTATTTGGCATCCTTAAGTCTTAAGGAGACTCTTAGCATACAAATGGCACTTCTTTCTGAAAATGAACCAGAATAAAGAAATGTCATTTCACACACACAAAAGAATTCACATTAAATGTTTGTGAATCCTTGTGAAAACAAATAAAACAAAAGAGTATGCCACGCACGTCTGCCCAAATCCTTAAAACCCCTCCCGCTCTTAACCAGCCGTCTCATCCAGAACAGGTTTAACTACACCTGCCTTCACTTCCTTATTTATGCCCTTATTTTTGCGCTGATAATCTGTGAGCTATGAGAAAGATTCTGCCTCGTAGTCAGAGTGCAGATGAGCAGTTCATTCTTAAGAGCGAGCTAAAGCAGAAGTGTGTATCCTATAAGACATCAGGTATGTATACCACAAATCAAACTTGTATACACTAAAAATATAAACTGCATCAAATCAGAACATCTGTATTGCTTGTTTTGTGTTTGTATCTATTTCAGAGCTTGTTCTTTTCAATGATCTGCAAACCTATGAAATCATTGCTCGTTTAACTCAGAGCTGATCATGGGAGCTTCACAGAGCAAAGATAAGATGCAATGCAACAGATACCTGAATGGAAAAGGTCCTCCGCCGCTGACTAAGACAGGTGAGCTTCTGAGCGCTTTCTGACAGTCACACCGTTGATCAATCAGACATACAGTTGGTTCATAGCACTGAAAGACAAATGGTACACAAAAAAGCTTTTCCACTTGTAAGAATGCAAGAATTGTATTGCATTAGATAATAAAATCTGAAACCATATGGCTTTTATTTTACAAAACAAATTACAAAAGCACGCTTCCTGTTTTTCCACTAAACTTGGCATTGTATATTATGAATATTGTTGGCTCCTTGACAAATTGCTTTGGTTACTCTTTTTTTTTTTTTTTTAATCGCTCTGGATAAAAGCGTCTATAAATGTACTTGTAAATTCTTTATCAAGTTACTCTGCCAAAACAGCTTTCATTATTCATCTACAATCACCTATATAGACCTGTTAGTTAAAGATAATCAAAAATGAGTTCTTAGACCTTATTTAGTATCTGTTATATGTTATGGCTGTTCTAACAGATGGTCAACCATCAAACAACCACAAAAAGAATGGTCTGATAAAACAAGGAAACCAGCCAGATGGAGGGCAGATGAAATGGGATATCGAGAGACGGAGTTTGCCGGGACATTCTGACTGTGACACCATTCAAATTACCTTTCATTTTGATGATGGAATCCAGTCGGTGAGTTCTAATGTGGTCTTATTTTTTACTGTATCTCTTTGACAGTGTTTTAGTATCAAGGTGAATTGACACACCTTTTCAGTGTATCACTGACAACTCTAAAACATCTCAGTTATCCGTCTTTCTGTTCTTTGGAATCCTGTCCGGCCTGTTTCTCATTCACTTCCACGGGGCAAATGGAGACACTGACAGATGTGTGCTGATAACCACAGAAATCCCCTGTTATGATGGGCACTTATGCCTGAAGTGTTTATAAAGTGCTTGAGCTTTCATACAGTGTCCACCAGTTGTTGTTGTTTGGTTTTCTTTTTAAATCAGATGAGATAAGTATGGAAGGATGTTTCCGCCACTGAAAAAAAAAATTAAAAAGTTTTTTTTTTTTTTTTTTAATCAGATGAGATAAGTATGGAAGGATGTTTCTGCCACTGAAAAAAAAAATTAAAAAGTTTTTTGTTTTTTTTTAAATCAGATGAGATAAGTATGGAAGGATGTTTCCACTACTGAAATTTTTTTTTTTTTTAAAGTTTTTTTTTTTTTTTTTTTTTTTAAATCAGATGAGATAAGTATGGAAGGATGTTTCTACTACTGAATTTTTTTTTTTTTTAAGTTTTTTTTGTTTTTTGTTTTTTAAATCAGATGAGATAAGTATGGAAGGATGTTTCCGCCACTGAAATTTGTTTTTAAAAAGTTTTTTTTTTTTTTTAAATCAGATGAGATAAGTATGGAAGGATGTTTCTGCCACTGAATACATAAAAAAGGTAATTGCAACATTTTATCTTATAATTCTGACTTTTTTTTTCTAGCAATTGCGAGTTAACATCTCTTTATTTCTCAGAATTGCATGATACACACTCGCAATTATGACCAGTGTTCTCAAAATTGTGAGATATAAACTTGCAGTTGCGTGTTTTAAAGTCAGTATTGAGTGATATAAACTCACAATTCTGACCTTTGAGTTTATATCTGGCAATTGTTATTTTTTCTCAGATTTGCAAATTTATATCTCACAATTCTGACTTTATAACTCAAAATTGTGAGTTTATATCACTGAAATTCAGAGGAATTCAGAGGAATTAGAACTTCGAGATACAAACTTGCATTTGCGAGAAAAAAGTCAGAATTGTGAGATATAAACTTGGAACTGCGAGAAAAAAAAATCAGAATTGCGAGAAATTTGTGAAATTCACAAATTTGTTCATATCTAACAATTCTGAGAAAAAGGTCAGAATTGCGAATTTGAATTACGAAATTCAGAGAAAAAAGTCAGAACTGTGAGATGTAAACTTGCAACTGCGATAAAAAAATAATTGACTAGATACAAACTTGCTTTGTGAGAAAATAAAAAGTCAGAATTGCGAGATACAATTGCATTTGCAAGACAAAAAGTCAGAATTGCAAAAAAAAAAAAAAGAATTAGGAGATATAAACTCGCGTTTGTGAGAAAAAAAGTCAGAATTGCAAGATACAAACTGGCATTTGTGAGAAAAAAGTTTGAATTGCAAGTATCTCACAATTCTGAGAAAAAAGTCAGAAGAGAGTCAGTGAGATGTAAACTTGCAGTTGCCAGAAGAAAAAGAATTGTGAGATACAACCTCGCATTTACAAGCAAAAAAGTCAGAATTACGAAAAAAAGTCAGAACTGCGAGATATAAAACTGTAATTGTGAAAAAAGTATCGGAATGCCAAGATACAAACTCGCATTTGTGAGAAAATCAGAACTTTATAACTCTCACGAAATTCTGAGAAAAAGTCAAAGAACAAATCTGATTTGCGACTTTGTATTACAACATTTTTGGGAAGAAAGTCAGAAGTGCAAGATGTGAACTTGCAATTGCAAGAAAAAATTCAGAATCGCGTGATACAAACTCGCATTTCAGAAGTCAGAATTGCAAGAAAAAAGTCAGAATTGCAAAATACAAACTCGCATTTGTGCAAGGAAAAGTCAGAATTGCAGGAAAAAAGTCAGAATTGCAAGATATAAATTCGCATTTGCGAGAAAAAAGTATCTTAGAATTCTATTAAGAAATTTGGAGAAAAAAGTCAGAACTGTGAGATGCAAACTCACATTTGTGAGAAAAGGGTCAGAATTGCGATCTCGCAATTTGGACTTTATAACACGCAATTGTGAGTTGATACCATAAAATTCTGAGAAAAAAAAAAGTCCGAATTGTGACATGAAAACTCACAGTTACCTTTTTTAAATTTTTTATTCAGGGATGGAAACATGCTTCCATGTTTGAGTCAAACTCATGTTACCTGTACAAGCACAGTCGCTCAGTGCATAGAGTCCTTTGGACTGTGGCTCAGATGCTTTTTCTGCTTATTTTTGTATGAAAATAGCATATAGTTTTATGAAAGTGTATAACTTCATCTAAGTATGCAAGTGATCAGCTAAAGTAACTTGCCCTGCAGGACAAGCATCCTCATCCAGGACACAGCTACAAGGGCACCAACTTTGTGGCCTACCTGCCTCAAAACACCACAGGGACCAAGATCCTCCGGCTACTGGAGAAGGCCTTTGAACACAAACTGCTGTTCACTGTGGCGGCCAATAGCAATGGTGAATACTGCGTGATGCCTGCAGATGTACCACTCAAGACTGTGGACAGCGGGGGACCTGAAAGGTATACAGAAATTATAATTATACATATGAAATGATTTTAATGTAGAGGTTGATTAATAATCAAGTAATTTTCTTTCTCCTACTGTGTCAGCTTGGGCTATCCAGATCCAGCATACTTGAAATCAGTGAGGAAAAGTCTTAAGGTAAAGGGGATCAAATGAGAGAAGATAAACTATGACTACAATGGTTGATTCCAAACCTCATCATAACCCTGCATGATCAAGATATGGATATGGATATGAATGTGGCATGAACACATGGAGTTTGACATGTCCTAATCTACATTTGAGGACCTTTATTTGCCAGAGTTGCAATGATGCATATGATGACTTCTGAGACTTTTTTCTATTAAAAAGATGAAGCATGAAGTAAGACAGTATTGTATACACTGTAACGCATTGTACAGTATATTTGTTTAAAATGTTTTAAATAATTTTAAATTAAAATTAAAAATTATTTTAACCACTTTCTGAATTTTTTAATTAATCTTCCAGCTCAGTAAATGTTCTTATTCTTACCTGTTACTATATATATACTGTTTATTAATATTTAAATTTTTTTCTAGTTGTAGTTTTCATTTTTATACTAGCTTAAGTAATTTGTGTTTTTGTCATTTTACTGTTTTTGAAATTTTTACTATTTCTATTTAGCTTTAATTTACTATTCATTCAGTTTTAATTAAAGTAATTTTAGTGCATCAACTTTTTCAGTTTTTCATCTAATGTCTATATTTAATTTTTCAAAAAAAAAAAGAGATTTAGTTTAACAAAAACACTTATTCTTATTCTTTAAATTAATCTGACTCAAATATTGATGATAAGTTATTATAAATGAATAAAATGACGAGGAATTCAACATTAAAGGCACTGAGCATCGCATACTCTTCTCCACCTGCTCAGTCTGCACAGCCTGCCAGGTGAAGTCAACACATCCTCTGCAATATTTCCTCCGTGCCTGAAATGTGTCTGCACATTGCCGAGTGTGAACTTTCCCAGGCTGACGGTGGCCCTCTGTTCTCCTCAAACTGAATTACACACCAGGCTTCATACTCACAATAAAGAGTAATCGGATTGGCAGGCCCCATTAGAGAGGGCTCCGTCATCTCCAGGGGCGTTCTTAAACCACTTTCTCGTGGACGCTCCGCCAGGAGTCATCCGTCCCGACTGTCAGCCTCCACCACGACTCTGACAGCTATCAAATCTGTTCCTGCCCCATCCTCCTTCAATCTGTGCGGCTCTCCGCTCCTCCGTCACATCTTTCTCTCTATTTGTTCACGACCCGGAGAAGCTGGGCTCTGCCTAGATGCGTCACAAACCTGCTTATGACTACCTACCCAGTTAATTAAATAATTTAAAGCTTAATAACTTTAATTACTATTAAAAACTTCCTTATATCATTAAGAAAAAATCATCCGCTTCATTGTAGATAGCAAAACAGGTCTCTCAGCCTCGCCAGCTAAGACCAGCCTGACCAGTTTAAAAAGTGCCCAAAAAAACCCTAAAAAACCAGCCTGCTGACCAGCTATTACCAGCTAAAACCAGTCTAAGCTGGTTGGCTGGTCTTAGCTGGTGTAAACTGGAAACAGCTGGTTTTAGCTGATCTTCCAGCCTGGCTAAGCTGGTTTTAGCTGGTTTGCCAGTCAGTCTCTCAGCCTGACCAGCTAAAGAAGTGGCCAAAACCCCTCTAAAACCAGCCTAAGCTGGTTGGCTAGTCTTAGCTTTAAGCTGGAAGTAGCTGGTTTTATCTAGTCTTCCAGCCTGGCTAAGCTGGTCAAACTGGTCTCCCAGTCTGGCCAAGCTGGTTTGACCCTGTTGGCCAGGCGGTCTCCCAGCCTGACCAGCTAAAGAAGTGGCCAAAACCCCTCTAAAACCAGTCTGCTGACCAGCTATGACCAGCTACAACAAGGCTGGCCAACCAGCTAAAAACAGCCAAAACTGGTTGGCTGTTCTTACCTGGTTTAAGCTGGAAGTAGCTGGATTTAGTTGGTCTCCCAGCCTGGCCAAGCTGGTTTTAGGTGGTTAGCGAACCAGTCTCCCAGCCTTACCAGCTAAAACCAGCCTGACCAGCTAAAGAAGAGGCCAAAACCCCTATAAAACCAGCCTGCTGACCAGCTATGACCAGGCTGGATGACCAGCTAAGACCAGCCTAACCAGCTAAAGAAGTGGCCAAAACCCCTCTAAAACCAGCCTTCTGAGCAGCTATGACCAGCTACGACCAGGCTGAACAACCAGCTAAAACCAGCCTAAGTGGGTTGGCTGGTCTCAGCTGGTTTAAGATGGAAGTAGCTGGTTTTATCTGGTCTCCCAGCCTGGCTAAGCTGATCAAGCTGGTCTGACCCTGTTGGCCAGGTGGTCTCCCTGCCTGACCAGCGAAAGAAGTGGCTAGAACCCTGCTAAAACCAGTCTGCTGAGCAGCTATGACCAGATACAACCAGGCTGGCCAACCAGCTAAAAACAGCCAAAACTGGTTGGCTGGTCTTACCTGGTTTAAGCTGGAAGTAGCTGGATTTAGTTGGTTTTCCAGCCTGGCCAAGCTGGTTTTAGCTGGTTGGCCAGCCTGTCTCCCAGTCTAACCAGCCTGACCAGCTAAAGAAGTGGCCAAAACCCCTTTAAAACCACCGTGCTGACCAGCTAAGATCAGCCTAACCATCTAAAGAAGTGGCCAAAACCCCTCTAAAACCAGCCTGCTGACTAGCTATGACCACTTACAACCAGGCTGGACGACCAGCTAAAACCAGCCTAAGCTGGTTGGCTGGTTTTAGCTGGTTTAAGCTGGAAGTAACTGGTTTTAGCTGGTCTCCCAATCTGGCCAGGTTGGTTTTCAGCTGGTTGGTCAACCAGTCTCCCAGTCTGACCAGCTAAGACCAGCCTAACCAGCTAAAGAAGTGGCCAAAACCCCTTTAAAACCAGCCTGCTGACTAGCTATGACCACTTACAACCAGGCTGGATGACCAGCTAAAACCAGCCTAAGCTGGTTGGCTGGTTTTAGCTGGTCTCCCAGCCTGGCCAAGTTGGTTTTTAGCTGGTTGGTCAGCCAGTCTCCCAGTCTGACCAGATAAGACCAGCCTCACCAGCTAAAGAAGTGGCCAAAACCCCTCTAAAACCAGTCTGCCGACCAGCTACGACCAGGCTGAACGACCAGCTAAAACCAGCCTACAATGGTTGGCTGGTCTTAGCTGGTTTAAACTGGAAGTAGCTGGTTTCAGCTGGTCTCCCAGCCTGGCTAAGCTGGTCAAATTGGTCTCCCAGCTAATTAATAAGTGCATTACAGTTAATTATTCATAGGATATACCCAAAGTTGACTAGATAAGATTAGATAAATATTATTTGTACCACAACCTTATGATTTCAAATGATTTGATAAGTGGAACTTCCCTGAACCAGAAGTACCTGCCATTTTTTAAAATGCAGTAGGCTTGTTAGAAAAATAGGCAGCTCATGAATAGTCTCGCACATTTACAGAAAATAGCTTACTTCTGCGTTGCAAAATAAGCTGGATATCTTAGATGTGAAACTGAGGGGAAGTTGAATCATCAGTGACTCCTTTCTCTCCTCATCCCTAAGCAATACAAAGTTCAAACTGTCATTAGAAATCGTTGCCATCTTCTCACGAGGGGAGTGTTTGTGGTGTTTTGCCGTGTCTTCCCCACTGGGGGGCTGAGTGTTGGTTTGTGCGCCGACTGCTTGTGATGAATGAGCTGAGGGCGTGTTTTCATTAGGCTGTTTAATTTGGAGCACAATTAGACTTCATCCTCTTTTAGAAGACAAAGCAGATTCTAAAGTTGTTAATTAAAAGGCCGAGTCGCAGACAGTGAAGATGGATGTGAACGTGGGGAATCGTCTCCAACAACAACACTGCGCTCCAAAGTCAATTTTTCCTTGTCTAACTAGCTGCTCTCCTCTCCCCATCAACAACTAGTTGGTAGTCACTACCTAGTTCCACGTTTTGTCTTCTCTGTTCTGATTTGTTCATTCCATTTACTCTCCTTTCTTCTTATCTAATGTCTATTCGACTTGTTTTGTGTTGTTTCCTTTCATCTCATCTTCACTGCTCTTCTCTAGTCTCCTTTTCCCTGCTCTTCTCATTTTCTCTGCATTACTTTTGTCTTTTTTTCATTTCATTTAGTTTTGTCTTAAAACAGCTCTTCTCATTTTGTCTGAGCTCCTTTCCTCTCCTCAACCAAAACTAGTTAGTAATCACTATCTAGTTCTTATTGGTTTGTATCCTATGCTCTATACTCTCATCTTGACTTTTATCTTGTCTCATCTCATTTAAAATTTTGTTCTTATCTCCTCTCATCTCCTCTTTTGTCTTTTCTCATCTTATTTCTTTCACTTTTTCACCTCTTCTCATCTTGTCTCATTTCCTTTGTTGTAGTCTTGTCTCATCTCATCTACATTTGTTTTTTCTCATCTCCTCACCTTTTCTCTAATCTAATTTCATCTCTTCGTTTGTCTTTTCTCATCTCATTTTTTTGGCTTTGTTCTCATCTCTTCTCATCTCCTCTGTTGTTGTCTTGTCTCATCTCATCTACTCTCGTCTTCTCACGTCTCTTCATTTCTTTTCCTCTCATCTCCTTTTCTTACTTTAGTCTTTTTTCATCTCATCTCCTTCCCGTTCTTTCATTTTCTTTTGTCTTATCTCCTTTTTTGTGCTTTGTTCTCATCTCTTCTCATCAGGTCCCATCGCTGCTGTGTCGTCTCATCTCCTCTTCTTTTGTCTTTTCTCGTCTCATTTCTTTCTGTTCTCATCTGTTCTCATCTTGTCTCATCTCCTCTCCTTTCTTCTTGTCTCATCCCATGTCCTTTCCTCTCGATTCATTTCTTTCTGATTTGTTCTCATCTCTTCTCATTTTGTCTCAGCTCCTCTGTTGTTGTCTCATCTACTCTCTGCTTCTCTAGTCTCCTCATGTCTCTTCACCTACTCTCATTTCTTTTCACCTCATCTCCTCTGTTTTCTCCTTTTCTTACCTTTGTCTTTACTCACCTCATCTCCTTCCCATATCCTTTTTTTGTGTCCTTCTTTTCTCATCACGTCCCATCTCTGCTGTTGTCTTGTCTCTTTTCATCTCCTCTCCTCTTTGTCTTTTCTAATCTTCTCCCCTTTTCTCTCATCTTATCTGTTGTCTTTTCTCATCTTATTTCCTTCTGCATTGTTCTCACCTTGTCCCATCTCCTCTGTTGTTGTCTTGTCTCATCTCATCTCATCTTCTCATGTCTCTTCATCTCCTCTTTTCTCCTTTTCTTACATTTGTCTTTTCTCTCATCTGCTTCCTGTCTCCTTTCATTCCCTTCATCTACTTTTAGTGCTCTGTTCTCATCTCTTCTCATCGCTACATCTTGTCTCCCATTATTTCATGTCTCCTTTCATCTCCTCTCTTTTCTCTGCTCTTTCACCTCCCCTCCTATTTTTCTCATCTCCTCTCCTTTTCTCTCATCCCCTTACTTCTCATCTTGTCTCATTTCCTTTTTCGTGCTATTCTCTCATCACGCCTCCTCTTCTCTGTTGTCTCGTCTCACATCTTCTTCCTCTGCTCTGCTCTTGTCTCATCCTGTCTCTTTTTATCTCATTTCCTCTCTTTTGCTCTGCTCTCTTCCCCTCCTTCTGTCTTGGGTCATCTCCTGTTTTTTCATGTCTCCTTTCATCTCCTCTCCTTTCTCTGCTCTTTCACCTCTTCTCTATTTTTCTGTCTCATTTCATCTCAGCCCATTTTTTCTCGTCTTGTCTCATCTCCCTTATTTGTGTTCTTTTCTCATCTCGTCCCCTTCTCTCTGTTGTTCTCGTCTCATATCATCTCCCCCGTTCTGCTCGTCTTCTCCTCTCTTTTTATCTCACTTTTTCTCTTTTCTTATGTGCTCCGCTTTCTTCTCCTCCCCTTTCCTCTTATCTTATTTCATCTCATCTCCTTTCTTCTCATCTTGTCTCATCTCATTTTGTGCTCTTCTCATCTCATCTTCTGTCTCATCTCCTGTCTCATCTCCTGTTTTTTTATGTCTCCTTTCATCTCCTCTCCTTTCTCTGTCACCTCTGTTCACCTCTTCTCCTCTAGTTTTGTCTCATTTAATCTCATCCACTTTCTTATCGTCTTGTCTCATCTTCCTTTTTTTGTGCTCTTTTCTCATCTTGTCTCCTCTTCTCTGTTGTTGTCTCATCTCATTTCCTTTCCTCTGTTCTGCTCTTGTCTTCTCCTCTTTTTTTTATCTAATTTCCTCTCTTTTCTGATTTGCTCTGCTCTCTTCTCCTCCCCTTTCCTCTCATCTCATTTCATCTCATCTCCTTTCTATTCATCTTGTCTCATCTCATTTCGTGCTCAGATCTTATCTCCTCTGCTGCTGTCTTGTCTCATCTCGTCTCCTTTTACCTCCTCTCCTCTATTTTAGTTTTTTCTCATCTCCTCTCCCATCTTCTCATCTCATTTTATCTCATTCCTTTTCTTCTCATCTTGTCTCATTTCCTTTTTCGTGCTCTTCTCTCATCTCACATCCTCGTCTCTGTTGCTGTCTCATCTCATATCCTCTCCTCTGTTCTCCTCTTGTCTTCTCCTCTCTTTTTATCTATTTTCCTCTCTTTTCTGATTTGCTCTGCTCTCTTCTCCTCCCCTTTCCTCTCATCTCATTTCATCTCATCTCCTTTCCTTTCGTCTTGCCTCATCTCATTTTGTGCTCTGTTCTTATCTCCTCTGCTGCTGTCTTGTCTCATCTCGTCTCCTTTTACCTCCTCTCCTCTATTTTAGTTTTTTTCTCATCTTCTCTCCCATCTTCTCATCTCATTTTATCTCATTCCTTTTCTTCTCATCTTGTCTCATTTCCTTTTTTGTGCTCTTCTCTCATCTCACATCCTTTTCTCTGTTGTTGTCTCATCTCATATCCTCTTCCTCTGTTCTGCTCTTGTCTCATCCTGTCTCTTTTTATCTCATTTCTTCTCTTTCCTTATTTGCTCTGCTCTCTTTTCCTCCCCTTTTCATCTCATCTCAATTAATCTCATCTCCTAGTCTTGTCTCATCTCCTGTTTTTCTCATGTCTCCTTTCATCTCCTCTCTTTTCTTTTCTCTGCTCTTTTACCCCTCCTCTATTTTTCAGTTTTTTCCTCATCTCCTCTCCTTTCCTCCTGTCTCATTTAATCTCATCCCCTTTCTTTTCATCTTGTCTCATCTCCTCTGTTGTTGTCTTGTCTCATAACCTCTCCTCTGTCCTGCCCATTTCTCCGCATGTCCCTTTTTATCTAATCTCCTCTCTTTTCTTATTTGCTCTGCTCTCTTCTCAACACTCTGGTCTACTTTTGTGTTTTCTCATCTTTTTCTCATCTCCATCTCCATTTTGTGCTCTGTTCTCTGTTCTGTCTTTTTCTTTGCTCTGCTCTCATCTCGCCTCCTCGTCTTGTTTTCTCTTTTCCTCCTCTAATCTTTCCTCAGGTCTTATATTCTTCTCTCATCTCACCTTCTCCACTCGTCTCATTTCTTCTCAGCTACTTTTTCTGTCCACTCTAGCCTCCACAACCAAAGCCGTGTTTAACATAATAAATTAATGATGACCTCAGGTCAGGTTCAGCTCAGTGCTGTTAATTGCGCTGCTCCTGTGGGACATTTAACTAAATCACCCTGCAAATAACAATACAGCCGCCTATAAAAACAGCGAGTCTGCACAAAAAGAAAACACAGGTTTCAAAACAGCACGTATCTCATCTGTCATGACACTGAATGTTTTTTACACACCGTCACGAGATTCCGTAAGGCCATCAAAATCACGAAAGCGTGTTTTGACGGACACGGCACATCCCATTTGTGTCCATTTTACAGTCCCTATAAACCTTGGCGACAAGGGAAGTGAGAAACAATACAACGTCTTTTCGCTCCAAAGCATCCGTGCGAAAACGGCAGCTGCCGCGGCGACGCGGGGAGTGAATCTTCAGGAGGAAATGGTTTATGAAGTACTAAATCTCGATGTGGAGATGGATGGAGTGTTTCTAGCCCTTGTCCCTGCATGCTGATAGGACGGACCTGTCCCTTCAGGTTAACGCTGAGATAAAATGAAGACCTAGGTGAAAGATGACACATTTACGAGGAGGAACGTCCATAGGTAGGGAAAGAGGAATTACCCATAATTCTTTGCGAAAGTATTTAGAGAAGTATCTTTTACAGAAGTAACAATATGAATTTTTGATGATGGATACCGAGTCTAGTCAATGCAAATCGCTCAAAAGCTCGACGGTATGAGCGAGGAGAAAGAACAGTAGATGTGTAGACACGTCGCGGGTGGGGAGGGGAGCGTGTCTCGGTTTGATTTACGATGCTGTCGTTCGGTATCCTCTCAGGTACCTGTTGTCTTGCTTTCATAAAGCCACCAACACAAATGCATTCACTCTTTAGCCTTCCAGCTCCATTCATCAGCGCAGAAGGTCCCCGTTCAGCTCTTTTCATCTCAGGCGGAGTCGCTCAGGCCCTCTGCAAATGCTCTTCTTTACACGGCCAAATCAAAGCGGTCAGAGATCGGCCCTTGCGATAACCTGCAGCCTCTTTGTGCTCTAAGGTTAGTCCCGCTATGTATCCGACTGCCACACGCAGTCACCGCGAACAGATATCTCACTCTGAGCTGAATGGACCCGGGGTTTCTAAAGAGTCAATGATACATCCCTGTGATAGTGGGGTCTACTATGTGTTGGTGGCCTTTAGCTGAGGGAGATGGAGAGATAGACGTGCTGCTCTCCACTTCTCTATTCTCAGGACTGTACAAAGAGCCCAGAGCTTTGGGTCCGAGCGCTTTTAGGAGTCTGGCATTAGAAACTCGCATATAATGGACCGCTGTGGTAGACGTGAACTGTGATGCCGCTTCCTATCTCTCTGAGGCAGAACAAAGTATTATGCTGTTGATCGAATTTTAAAAAGCATGTAAAATGTATGTTTGTATTACCAAAGGACTGATTATTTGCTATGGAGTGAATCTGATTTTGTCAAAAATAGGGCTGTCACCATATCAGATTATTTACTACACAATTACTGTGGCTTTAAAAATTCACGATAACGATATATTGTGATATCTATATAAAACTTGAAAAATTTAAATAACAACAATAAATCATGCTAACAGTCAAATTAATCTTTTTTTTTTTTTTTTTTTTTACCAATGAATCACACTATTGCATACAAAAGGTACAATTACACTAAAAAGAAGAGACTAAAATTAATCAACATTTTTAGTGTCAGAGTCAAAGACAATTTAGGAGAATAAGTATATATTTTTACTCCAAACACGCGTTATAGTGTCAGTCGAGTGTTTGAAATAACTTCCTTCTGTGAACTGATTGTTATTTTATAGTATTCTGATTCAGATCGCTAATGGCTGATCTATGTGGTAATACAGTACATCGGGCAGGACATCCAAACGCTCATCTATCATTCATCTACCTCAAATATGGTTTTTCACCTGAAATATATAAGTAGTAGCAACTTTCCATAGCCGCTCAATCTAATGTTAGCCTAAAAAAATGTGCGCTATTGAAGTATGTGCAGAGTGTGGAAGCTGAATAGTAGCGCGCTCACTGCATGACAGATGGAGGTGCCGGTGCGGTCACTTGCTCTTAAAATACTCTGTCATTTTTAGTCATACAGTTAAAAGTAAAAAATCTTTCAAATCTGTAAAGACTCTACATTTATTTGTGTGCACTCAGAATAACAACAAAACGCTGCGCTTATGTAAAATAATGAAAGCAAACAGGATGCGCTTTCTGCCGTCTCAGTCTCTGTAAACTTGAGCATGAAACTTCGAAACTCCGTCTATAGTTGTCTCACACACATGAAAAATATAGGCTATCTATAGAGAATAAAATGTCTATTTTAAACCAATTCAAATAGAAAACAAATATTCTGAGATTATATAATCCGTATGAAACATGTAGGCGCATCCACTACTGCGGAGATGACAAGTCAGTGTCGCGGATTTCATCTGTATAACCAGATGTGTCAATAAGCTCTTTGCTGATTTGCTTGTGTGAAAACATAATGCAAATTTTCTGCTCGTGTTTAAACTTTTCAGCTTGCTTGGAAGACACGATTGAGGCAAATATCACATGCATTTTGTGTCATTTGCATCACCTGGCACGAATTCACCTCAATTCGCTTCTTTGCATTGACTTTGTATGTAATCTACTTGTGCGAATAAATAATTTCGGGTTTGGTGTGAACACACCATAAAACTGAAATATATTAAAGCTACATAGAAATATATAAAAACAAATAATTAAAATGGCAAAAGCATGTAAAAATTCTGAGAATTTACGTAAATTAAAATGTAAAAATAAAAGCTACTTCAAAATATGAATAAATAATACAAAAATAGCACTGGAATTGAGGTAAAGGCATTCAAAATTGCTGTTTAAATTTAAATGTGAGAAAGCAGAATTAAAAATACCTAAAATTAAATTAATTTAATTTTTTAAAGCTTTTGAACTTTGACACTTTAAAGTTTGAAGGTATATAGGCTATATGGACAAGGAAAGATAGATAGATAGATAGATATTGAATTCTACGCACTGTAATTATTTTTTCAGTTGAATGGGGAAAATGATGTTGATCTACATGGCACACTTGCGCAATCAGGCTGTGAAATGTACGTTGAGACACTTTGCAAGCATTTTATGATGATTTAATACTGACTTTTTGTCCCTAGAATTGATCCAAGCTTGTCCTGGTGGGTGAACAGCTCCTCTAGGTGGATGAGCCGAACTGCCCAATCTCTCCTGGCACTCTGTGATTTATGACCTTTTTGGTGACAAATCGCCTCGGTTACACCGCTTCGGAATAGCAGCGCGTAGAGTCGGCCTACCTTAAATCAATGGCCCATTGTTCCTCCTCCGTGGACTCTCTGCGGCTGACGAACAGGGACAAAGCCACCCAAATCTGCTGGAGAACAACAGCGCTTTTAGAGAGCTCAGGAAATAGTGAACTTCACTTGCACACTGCTGAGACAAAATAACTCAGCATATTCATTTAACCCTGAATTAAAAATCAAACATGTTCATTTTCATCACGATTCATTCAGCTATTCTTGATGGTTTGTCAAGCCTTCAGAATGAAAATGTTAAAGTTTAAGACTAGAGAAAGGGTATTATTTAAAGGTTATATAAATCTGCCCAATTAACCAGTAGGGTGTGTTGCCAAAGCAGTCAACCATAGTTTGCTTTCTTTTTTTTGTCTGTTTGTGAGTTATTAAATGTATAGTTCACTCAAAAATTAAAATTTGCTAATATTTACTCACCTTCGCAACATCCAAGATGAGCAGATGAGTTTGTTTCTTCATCAGAACAGATTTGGAGAAATTTAACGTTACATCACTCACCAATGGATCCTCTGCAGTGAATGGGTGCCGTCAGTATGAGAGTCCAAACAGCAGATAAAAACACAACAATACACAAGTAATCCATCATATCTGTTTTGGACTGTTTTTGCTTGTATCTGTGCATATTTCTCTCCTGATTCAGATGGTATCAACTTTTTCACTGAGAAAAGCAATATTACGGACAGAAGAAGGTTGGTTACCAAACAGTTTCATATGGAATGGAAGTCAATGGGACCCGAATTTTTATTCTCTTGAAGGTCTGTCCATCCTTCTGATCGACTTAAGATTCAGACTCATGAAAAATATGCCATAATGACATCACATCAGTCATCACGACTGACCGTACAATAAACTCTGGTGACTAACTTTGTTTTCCTGCTCCTAAAGGTCACAGTTTCCTCAATCTATGTCCAGCTGGATGCACTGAGAGCTATTCTATGTTATTTTTTTATCATGTGTCTGTGTCACATACAATATTTCTCTCAGGCCACTGAATCGGCTTTTCATTGGTCTAAAGCTGTATGTTGATGTTGCATATTTTTCTCTTTGTAATAATGGAGAATTTTAGAGTAGAGTTTGATTATTTGATGACCATCTGTCTGTTTTTATACTGACAAAGTGTGTTTGTGAGAACGCAATGAGGGTTGACAAACTACACTGGCCATCCACCAACTAAAGGTCACGTCTGGTGGACTATTGGGTTATTGATAATGAATAATTGATGGTTTATTGTTACTTGTGCTCCACCTGTTCACATGAATCATAATGTCTAAGGCAGGGTGTAATGTTTTATATCTGAATCTGTACTGACATGAAATAAAAAATAACTACTTTTAAATTTTTTTTTTAAGAAAGTTGTGTTTTATAGAGTGGTGTTTTCCTGTGTAAAAGCAGCCATGATGTGGGAGTGATGTGGGAGTGTTGTGGGAGTGTTGTGGGTGGAGCCTGGGCATTGCTACGTGGTTGCTGTGGGTGGAGCCAGGGTGGTAAAATGCAGTTCTGGGTAGTTTTTTTTCATAAGGGGTTAGAAATGAAAGCCTACTGTAATGGTTACAATAGCCAAGAATCAGCATTCTCCAACTAAAACTGATCGGACAGACCAAACCATAGATCGTATAGACTTGAAACTTGGAGGGATGGTAGTACTCACACTGTCTACAATGTCACCAAGGCTCGCCCCAATTGGCCTAACGGGGATGTTACAGTGATTAAAAGTACAAAACAGTTCATCACTCCAAAACCGTTTGCCTTATATCATTGAAATACATGCCAATCGGCATCCTGCTAAATTTTCAGGTTTGATCTGAACTAAACCAGTGCAGATTCTCTGGACTGTAAATATCAATAATTGTCAAAAAAAAAGTTGACCTTTCAACATTGCGATGGAACGCCAGAACGTTCGTAAGGGGCAGAGACACCTTTACTAAAACGCCTATAACTTTTGAATTGAAAGATATTTTTGCCAACTTGGTGGTGCTATAACGGGGAAAAAATGTAAAAATGGCTAGCCTGAATGAGTTGAACACTGGTATGCCATGTTTTTGTCCAAAGAGCAACAAATGTCTATAAGGACATTAGCGTATCTCAAAAAACACGGCCGTCATCGGCCAGTGAATTCTGAGCAGCTATTGGGCAGATGGGCATGTTTGACTCATGGCCGTAGAGGTCTGTAAGAATTTTGAAAGAAATCGGCCACTAGGTGGCACTAATGAGTTTCAAGCCTCATTAATCACATGGTGTTTCACACATCCACAAAATATTCATATACAGCACAACTGTCAATCAAATAGTTTATTAAATATTCTCGATAATGTAAAAAAAAAATTCACTCAACCTCAATATAAGCACTGCAGTGTAATTCTTTGGACTCTCTAGGTCAATAATTATAAAAAAAAAACCTGAACTTTACCCTTTGGGTAGCTATAACAGGGTCGTTAAGAAAAGGGGCATGGCCAGATATACCCAAAAGCCTATAAATCCTAAATGAAAAGTCAAAACTTCACAAAACTAGATGAGCACATGCAACAAGCATGCAACATTTTAAGAAGACTGACCGTAGGTGGCGCTATGGCATTAAAAATCATTGTCTTTCTATGGCAAATTATCTGGATTTGCCAAAAATGTTTTTTTTTTTTTTTTTTTTTTTTAATTAGTTACAGGTAGTTACAGGCTTGCTATGTCTTTTTCCATATGTACTTAAATGCCTTAAAGCGTTTGAACCCTGATAATTGTTGCTTGCATTTTTATATCAATGCTTTTAAAATACAATAAATTCACAAGAAAAACATGTAAAAATTGGTATTTTACGGTCTATATTTGTAGGCCTACAGTATAATTAATTTGCCTATATACCAACCTTCTATTAAAATCGGCTTTGTACTATAAAATCTACTGCTAACCAATGTTATAATACAGGACTTTCATAATATAATAATAAAAACTGGACTTACCATTAACCATGTCTAATAAACAAGTACAAACTGAGCACAATTCATACAATCACAAAAGACCACCAAAGTAACGCAATATTGAAAAATTGCAATAAATGGTAATAAAATATGCAAAATGTAACATAAAACAATCTAAAGAGCATAAATGAGTAAAAACTAAAAGAAGCATGAGCAAAAGTAATGCACCACACAGGAAAATTCTGGCAATGTAATGAAAAAATTAATTTCACTTTTTTCATTTTACAGTAAAATGAGGCATATTATGCATGTTAAATTAATTTAAAATTGTCATTGTGTTTGTTAAGGTAACTTAACAGGTTTTTACTGCAGTATTATTATTTTTTTGGTTCCAATAAGATAGAAGACAAAAATAGCACAAAGGTTTGGTATTTTTATGAAATAAATAAATAAATAAATAAGTATATTGAACACATAGTAATTGTTATTACAATTTGGGATCTATAAGATTTTTTTAAAGTTTTTGAAAGAAGTTCAAAATTAAAAAAAAGTTTAAATGAAATTTCAAAAGAACCAAATTTTTTTTGAAACTTTTGTAACTTTATAAAGTAACAATATAAACATTGACACTTTTGATCTATTTAATACATCCTGGCTAAATAAATCTTTTTTTTTTTTCTAAAAAATTCTTTTGATTTATTGCTTGACTTAGCAATGACTGCAAATTGATTGGTCGCATGTGAATGTTCTGGCTTCCTCTAACCAAATAAAAAAGCTGAAATGTCTTAAATTTAAGAGTCTGATTTAAAAAATTTCCTGAACCGAGTGTCTGTTCTGATCAGCGGTTACAGCCGTACAGCTGACAGAGTGAAGCGCTAATGGCAGGCCTGAGAACTCTCTTTTATGTCTTAATAAACCTCCTTCACTCTCTTTCTCTCTTTTTCTCCCGCCACCAACGAGAGACGATGCTTTTTCTTGGTCTGAGAAAGGGGGCTGCCCGCAGAGGATTAGCTTCCTGTCAGTGGGTCTGTCTCTTAATGAGTGGGACTTCACATAACCTTCAAACTGGGCCGTGGAGCCGCCCAACGCCTGACAGCTTGGCCCATCTCCCCTCGCACCAATAAATGTCAAGCGCTGATCTCTCTCTCCATCTCTACCATCGCCTTGCTCGGTCTTAACGGGGGTCCCATAAATCTAACTGGCCCTTTTCTCCCAGGTCTGAGTCGGGGCCTGAAAAATGACAGTTCCTCGGCGCTCATTTTTATTCTTTATTTCATCTCCTCCTGTCTATCCTCCCGACCTGTATTTAAAGCACCGATACAACGTCCGTTTGCCTATAGGGCTCGGGGTGCGAAGAGACTGACTTCATAACTCAACTTAGATTAACAGAGAGAACGACCGCGGGAGAAAGAGAGGGAGAAGTAAAGAAATTGAATGGGTTATGGGGTTATTTGAAGGGCACCGCTGCGGCTTTGTCATTCTCAATGTGATCTTTGGCATCAATTTCTTATTATATAATACATCACTACAATCAGGAGCGGGGGTTTGTTTGTGGTCGAGGGTGTTTACAAAGCACTGTAAAGGATTATGGTTCGCTCTGTGTCTCTTCATTACGGACCGGGGCAAGTTTCATGTGAAAGTGAGCGTCACCGTGTCCCGGGGCGGAGCACTATAAAGGGCGCAGGGCCTTACAGGCTCATCTGTGCGTCTGTTTTGTACACACATGAAGACATACATCACTGCCACTATGTTAAATTGTAAAATAGCTTTTTGTGACAGTAGAATTCATGTTTATAGCCGTTAAGTCTGTTTTGAAAAAAAAAAAATCTTAAAATGTTAAGGTCTGGTTTCACAGACAGTGCTTAGACTAAGCCAGGATTAGGCCATAGTTCAATTAAGTAATTTTTTATAAACGTGCCTTAGAAAAAACGGTACTTTGTGCATCTTGAGACAAAAACAAGGATATATTGTTTTATATATTTTAAGAGATCAGTCAGTGCACGTTTCTTTTAGTTGAAAAACCTCAGACTTACAGTTCTGGGACAAGGTCTTATTTTTGTGTCCTGTTAACTCAAAATGCATGTCTGTCTGTTTGGTGCTTAGAAAAGAAAAGAAAAGAAAAGAAAAGAAAAGAAAAGAAAGGAGAAACATGGATTTATTACAATTATTACAAAATTACAAAAGTAATCTGAAATAGTTTTTTAAAATGATTAATTATTGTATGTTATTTATTATTATTATTTATTTGCAGCACATAAATTGCAAAAAATAATATCATCACAGCAATCGAAGTGACTACATAATTCTTTTTCTCAAAAAAGTCTGAAGTTTTTCTTTGAAAAATACTGCAAAATATAAAAATTATATATGACATACTTTATTTTTTAAATAATTATATTATAATTACTAATATATGTACAATTAATATTATAATTAAAATATAATAATGATATTACATTTTAAATATTGATATATATATTTATAATTATATTAAAATAAAATTAATATAATATATTAATTAAACAATTATATACATTTTATAGTTATTAATAATGATATTAATAATACTAACACTAAAAATAATAATAATAATAATAATAATAATAATAATATTATTATTATTATTATTATTATTATTATTATAAAAATAACATCACCACAGCAATAGCAGTGGCTTAATTTTTTTTCCTCAAACAATTTGGAAAATATAAAATATAAAAATTATATATATATATATATATATATATATATATATATATATATATATATATTTAATGAAAATTATAATTCTAATGTAACAATTCCATTAATCTTTAATATATGTATATATATATATATATATATATATATTATAATAAATTATAATAAAATTAATACAATATATATATATATATATTAATATAATTATATACATTTTAGACTTAATAAAAAAAATGATGATGATTATTTTTTATTTATTTATGTATTTTTATTGGCAGCACATAAGTTGCAAAAAATAGCATCACAGCAATCGTAGTGGCTTTTTTCCTCGAAGAAGTCTGAGTATTTCCATGAAAAATACTGAAATCGCAAAAAAAATTATATATATATATATATATATATATATATATATAATTTAATATTTAAAATTTAATAGATTAATTATAAAATTTTTACATACATATATATATATATATATATAAATATATAAACTTAAATATAATAATTATATACATTCAAGACTTATTATAATTATATTTTTATATACGTTTTTTAAGGAAATTAATTATCCCTTACTGATACAGCTCATACAGTATTTGAATGGAATTTTAACCATGATTGGACTTTCTTCGGAATTAGCCTAGAAATAGTATTTCCTTCCTGAAGAGTCATTCAAGGTTGCAAAAAAAAACAAAACAAATGCAGTTTGGAATTCACCCAAGGTAAAAATGAAGTGGTGTTCTCTCACTTGTCTCACTCAAAACAAAACAAAAGCAATAATAAAAGAACCCACATACACATGACACACCAGTCACACATCCTGCACGTGATGTTAACCACTTACCACACAACCACATCAACAAAAGAAGGACATCAGCTCTGTGATCCACTGTGATGAATAGAGAGATGGAAGAATGATGAAGAGACGACCTGGGGAGAAAAAGAATTCAAATAAGAAGCAGTCAGTGAAATCACCCACTCACAATTATTTTTAATTATTAATCAGGTAAATTCTAACAGAATAAACACACATTAAATTTATGTAATGAAAACACATGCGAAAACAACCAGGAGTGTTGTCAACCCTAGACAAAGAGCATTTGGTGGACATCACAGGGTCGTAATGGTTATTTTTCATTAAATTAAATGGCACAGCGAAGGTCCTGTCCACCCGCACAATTAGATGTTCACTTCAGACTTGTTTACTGTGTTATACCGAAAACACATTTATCAGTAATTGGCTGCTGTTCTTTGTTGGGGAGGCCAGGTTATAGATTTATCCCATGGCACTGCAAACAGTAAAGTAATTAGGGCGAGAGCTCTTTAAAGAACCTGAGCTGTGTTGAACAGATTCAACTCAAGTATGTGTTTAAAGCTGATGCAACTGTAGGAATGCTGTCAAGTGGCTTTGTATTCTCTCAGCAGTGACACGTGTGTTTGTAAGTGCTATGTAAATGGTCATACAACTGTCACTTTTGTCCAAAGTAACTTATGATACACCTAACACAGGAACAAACGCCCTGGAGAAACCTGGTTTTAAGTGCCTTGCTCAGGGGCACACTGGTGATTGCTCATAATGTGCATTCTGCATGAATAGCTCAGCCAAAAAAAAATTAATTCTGTTATCATTTACTCAACCTCAAGTTGTTCCAAACCTGTATGAGTGTCTTTTTTCTGTTGAACATAAAATGTGGGTAACCAATTTTTTTTTTAAACTATATATATATGAAGAGTTCAGATGCAAACCCAGCTAAATCCATCGGACGTATTTCTTTAAAATGAGCATTTCTTTCTGGCTACTTTGTATAGGTTTCTATGTAAGTACTGGCACTTCTGATTAGGCTGAGGCTGGAATTTAGCGAGTTTTAAGTAAAAGTATTTGATGGACGTGTACTAGAGATGGCTTTTAGCTGGTTTTGCATCTGAACTCTTCATATATATATATATGAAGAGTTCAGATGCAAAACACACACACACACACACACACACACACACATACATACATATATATATATATATATATATATATATATATATATATATATATTAGGGCTGTCAAACGATTAATCTCATACAAATTAAAAGTTTGCGTTTGCCTAATATATGTGTGTAATTGTTATGTATATATAAATACAAACACATGCATGTATATATTTAAGAAATATTTACAAGTATATGTATTTATTATAATTTTTATAGAAATTAGATTATATATAAATAAACATTTTGTACATAAATAACGTATTTTTCTTAAATATATACATTAATTTGCGTATTTATATATACATAATAATTACACACCATACACACACATTTATTAGGAAAAACTCAAACTTTTTTTTGTATGCTATTAATCATTTGACAGCCCTAATATATACATATATATATATATATATATATATATATATTGTATAAAGTATATTTTTTTAACAGGAATGCAAGTTTAAAAAAGAAAGAAAGAAAAAATGGGGGAAAAAGCAATTTTTTAAAAATCTAACATTTTATATATATATATATATATATATATATATATATATATATACACATATATATGTACTCCGACACGATTCTTTAAAAAAGAATCTAAAATATTGAATGTATAAATGCATATATAATGTTTTAACAGGAAAGCAAGTTTAAAAAAAGGAAGAAAAACATAGATAAAAAGTATTTCAAAAAACAAAAAATCTAAAGTTTCTTAAAACAAGATACATTTTCTTAAGAAGCAGTTAATAAGTATAAGTTATTAAGATTTTTTTTATATATAGATTTTGAATATATATGTGTGTTTTCTGAGGATCATTAAATATCAACAAGAAATCATTCAAACCAAATCAGGCCTTTTTGTTTATTTTTTTTTTTTTAATTGAAAAAAATCTCAAACTGGGCTCAAATTTACCCAAAACCTCAAAGAGTGCAATAAATTTTGACAAATGAGACAAATTTGATGCTCAAACGAAACAATTGACCCACATTAGCCTCCTTAGGGTAAAAAACCTGAGCAATAAAACATTCCATCGCATATAATTTTTTCTTAACATCTCACTTTAACTCACCCATCCTCTTAAAATAACCGGACCTCTCAAACAGACGACACGTCTCAGTCCTATAGCTCCATCTTCATTGCGATTATCACGGCCATTACTACAATCCCGATATCGTCCTTGATCTCTGTCTCTCTTGGTCGTCATTAAGCTTGAGCGTGTTCAGAACACCGCATAACAAATGAGTCTCATCAGTCGCCCTCTCCGCTCAACCAATTCTACCAAATAGTGTTTTTTTAAACGCGCTCCGCAAGGGAATTGCAATTATTTGTCATTTTAATTCATCTGGTCAGAGGCTGGGAAAAGAAAAGGGACAGGAGCTTGTGTTCGACATAGTGAGCGCTAATGATTCATGGTTCTGTCTCCGGGCCCAAATTAATATTTGAATGTAATTATTACTTCCTCTGCCATTAACGCACAGGCCAAATGAAATCATGTGAGTGAGGATTTCATTAATGCACTGAGAATCTAAAAGGAAAATAATATCACAGGCAAACCACCGCTGCAAATGAGTGGGCTTGATGCTTTCAATAGACAATCTGTTGAGCATTCTAATGGAGGCTGATTCGTGCAGAACCTCATAAAGAGATGGAAAAAGGCAAAGACTTCTTACCGATGCTTCACTCGCATTTACTGGAGCATGAATCAGTGGCAAAGGACAGACCTCATGCTTTTTTACTATGGACGAGTATGGGGATTTAAACCATTTTACTTGGTCTTATTCAAATCTATAAACTGCAACATAAACTATTGTGTTTAAGATGTGGCCTAGCATTTAGCGCACTTGCTTTGACACATTCAGCTGTGGTACTTGGTGACACAAGTTTTAATCTGGCTTGTGAAACTTCCTAATGTTTGCTACTCCATTTTTGCACACCCTGTTTTCCAAAATCAGATTTATGAGAAAAAGACATAATTATCAAAATTATAATGTAAAAAACCAAATTATGAGATAATCATAATTATGAGATAAAGAGTAAAATTATGAGATATTCATAATTAGTCAAATTATGAGATGGAAAGTTAATGACATAGAACAGACTTTATTAATTTTTTGTCAGTAAAGACTTTTGATCTCAAAATTTTGACTTAATCTCATAACTGACTTAGTATCTCTGATAATTTCAACATTTATGTTAATCATTAATTAATCATCAATTTAATCATTATTTTGTTTATCTTCTAATTTTAAATCTTGCTGATCTCATAATTTCAACTTTTTTGACATTATTATGACATTATTATTAGTACTATTTATTGCATAATTATGACTTATATTTCATAATTGTGACTTTTTATGTCAGTATTATGACCTAACCCCTAATTTCACTTAGTATCTCATTATTTCTATTTTTTCCCTTATAACTATGAATTACCAAAGCATGCTTTTTTCAGTTTTTTTTTTTTTTTTACAGAATTGCGGGTTAATATCTTGCAATTTTGAATTCAATTCTCATAATTCAGAGAAAAAAAGTCACAAAAAGACACAAATTCAAGTTTTTTTTCTGAATTCTGAATTTATTTCTTGCAATTATGAGTTTATATCTCACAATTCAGAGAAAAAAGTCAGAATTGCAAGATACAAACTCAAAATAGGCAGAAATTTTTTTCTGTTTATTTCTCGCAATTGCGTGTTTATATCCCACTAATGTGACTTTGTAACTTGCAATTGCATGTTTATATCTCACAATTCAGAGAAAAAAAGTCAGAATTGCAAGATACAAACTCAAACTTACGGGAAAAAAGTTGCATTCTAAATTGAATTCTAGCAATTGTGAGTTTATATCTCACAATTCAGAGAAAAAAGTCAGAATTGCAAGATACGAACTCGCATTTACAAGAAAAAAGTCAGAATTGCAAGGTTTTATCTTAAATTCTGAATTTATTTCTCGCAATTGCGTGTTTATATCCCACTAATGTGACTTTATAACTCGCAATTGCATGTTTATATCTCACGATTCAGAGAAAAAAGTCAGAATTGCAAGATACAAACTCAAACTTACGGGGAAAAAAGTCGCAATTCTAAATTGAATTCTAGCAGTTGTGAGTTTATATCTCACAATTCAGAGAAAAAACAGTCAGAATTGCAAGATACAAACTCGCATTTACAAGAAAAAAAGTCAGAATTGCAAGGTTTTATCTTAAATTCTGAATTTATTTCTCACAATTGCAAGTTTATATCTCACTAATGTGACTTTATCACTTGCAATTGTGAGTTTATATCTCACAATTCAGAGAATAAAAGTCAGAATTGCAAGATATAAACTCAGAATAGGCAGAAAAAAAGTCAGAATTGCAAGAGGTAAACAGTTACGAGAACTGTGAGATTAAAAACTCACAATTACCTTTTTAATTTTTTATTCAGTGGTGGAAACAGGTTTCTAGGCGATACAGTCTGTAAAATGGAGGGGGGGGTAGCGGTAAATAAAACATACAATACAATAATACCATAAAAATGAAAAATGCTTTAAAAAAAACTGAAAAACAGAAAATTAGTGAATGGTCAGCAACTGTTTTATGACAACACAAAGAAAAAGTAAACCAACTTATCTTAAACTGAGAGGACCTTGAGTGCAACAGATTAATGGTCTCCATTCTGAGTTCACACATACCAATCAGAGAACATGCTGGGTTTTTCCCTCTGATTTTCTCCTGTGAGAAGGGGACAAGATTGGTGATGACAGGCCTAGTGAGGGGGAAGAGATGTCAGAGGGGTGCTGGTGACAGGCCTAATGCTGTCAGGTAGAGCTCTATGTGCCCTTGGGATATGCACGCTGCTCCATGATGCTGGTAGAATTTAATCTGTGCTGATAGTATAATGACATCTGCAGGTCTGATTGTGCAGGAGAGATTTTCAGATGATGGTATTATAAAGTGTAAGTAGGAGAAGGCCAAATTGGAGGGCAAAAGTGGTGTGGTAAAGAAGTGGGGTGACCGTAACCAAAAACAAAACTGAGGTGTGCCTCAGGTGCAACTTCAATGTCTTGGAATCCTACCTGGGTAAAAGGTCGTAACTAGTCAGCTGGAAAGATTCACTCACTTTAGTGTGTACTATCAGCGATGGGGTGCCACAAGGTTCAGTGCTTGGACCTCTACAACACTGCACTGTCACAAAGGCACTGACTGGAAACAGAGACGTAAATTTAAATGTTAAATTAACGTTATAAGAATTTTAATAATGCACTAGTTCATTTTCATTTTAAAACTTTTTTAAAATGAAAACGATCCTCATCTACACTGGCGTTTTCACTGTGTTTTATAAACAAGCTCCGTCTACACTACACAACCAAAAACGCATGTCACATGACCATTCCGGCTGCATACGTCATCAAGGACGTATTTAAGAGAAGTAAGTGTAATAAAATTGACTGTTATTCCTTGGGGTGTAAAAATACTGTAATTTATTTTTTTTACTTTGCAATTTAACAGTTACTTTTCTTAAAGGAGCCTCCGAAATGAGACGCAACAAATTAGCATTTATTTTCAAAAGTCTACATTTGGTCCATTTACATGGAAACGCAACCCCGGAGTTTTCAAACTCAAACGGGGTCTGCCGTGTTTTCGAAAGTCTCCGTTTTTGTATGTTACAAGGAAACTTTTAATATTTCCAATAAATATGCAGTGTTGCAAACTACTGACACAAACCTAGACAATTTTAGCTCTATTTAAGCAGCTTCATATTAAAAAAAAATAAATAAATAAATAAATAAATAAATAATCACCTTTTTTTTTTAGCTGCGAGTAAGCCTATGGACGAGACTTTCGGTTCATAAGCTGCTACAGGGAAATAACGAGAAGAATAACAACATGCAGTAAACGGTAAAACTGTTTGCACTACAAACCAGTGTGCCCATAATTAAGATAATACATTAAAATAATATGATAAAACACACCAATCTGCAATATCAAGACATACAAACCAAGCAAAACAAGCGCACAGCTAAAAATAGCTGGAGGCAGAAGAGACCAGAAGCCAAACCCATAAATTTACAAATGGCTGCGCCCACTCTTATGTGAAAAAGGTGAATAAAAAATGTTACAAATTGAAAGCAAAAAAAAAAAAAATAAAATAAAAAAAAAATAAATTAAAAAAACAGAAAGAATATATAATATATAATGACTATCATATCCATGTACAATGGTACAGTATTTACATATGGCACTTACAATAATTTCATGGTACATACCCAGATAGCAAGCAGATGTTTTTTCAACGTCTATTTTTGGCCTTAGGAGTAAGTGGTCAATCAGTTTTCAGTGCTGAATCAACAGTCACTATTTAATCGAAATATGTCTAAAATAAAACGTCCATTCCTTTCAAGATGGAAATGAGGTTGACTCATCCACATACCGTCAAACCATCCAGTCGAAATCACAGCGTTAGCTCTGTTGAAAGTCGGTTGCAAAAATCGGAGCTGTCAGTTCTGCGCATGCGCATCATTTGGATTTCAACGGCAGACAGTGCACGCTGAGGTAAATCTAAGCAAAAATGTCTGTTAAATAATTCTTTTTGGACATTTAATGCAAAATGTCAAATTAGAGATGTAATTGTTTATATTTTAAAGCGTTAAATATTTTTTGCTTCATTTCGGGTACGGTCAGTATTTGCCGTTGGAAAGATTCAGACTGAATCGCAAACCGAGTCAGGTCGCTTTGTTCGATTCAATGAACAGAATCGACTCATTCGGATAGGAATTCTGACTAGCTGGCAGAAAATACACACGTATGCGATTTTATTACTAAAATATAATTTTTGTCAGTGTATGTAACCAATAAAATAGCTGAAATCGACAATTTAATAACTAGCGACAGGCTGCCATTGACACACACTGTAAATAAGTAAACAATCTGACAGCAGACAGAAAGGTGAGCATGTCACAAGGTGTATTTAAGGAGACGACCTCTTTGTCCTTGAGAACCTGCACCGCTCAACGTGATTTATTGTGCGATACTGTTGTGCTTTTCAATATTGTTCAAAAGCAAGGCACTGATTACCTCTCTGAGTTCCTCTGTGGTCTCCTGTCAGCCCTTCACTCACCAACCCTGCGGGCTAAGGCCTCTTTAATTGGTTTTGAAAGGATTGTGCACCCTTTCATCAATGATATACTTCGTAATCTTGAGGGCTGGAGTGGTTAAATTCAACTAACTCGGTTCTGAGAGAGATTCAAAATGCTCCCACAATGGAAATTACAGTAGGAAAAGCAAAACTGACAGAAAGCAGGAATGACAGAGATAACATTAATTAAATAAACCTAAGCTAGCTTTAAAGAAACGTTCATTTAAGCTAAACACGCCTCACAAAATTTGCTGTTTTCCCTAATTTTATATTTCTTGTTTACAGGCTTAGCACTGTCTACTCCTCCTGGCGCAGATCAACAGATTCTGCAGTTTCATAAAAGGTTTGTGTGGGTTTCCAGTGTGACATTATTTAATACTGTGTCTCTCAGTCTACAGTAATGGTTCAGTAAATGTGAAAAATCTCTGCAATATTCTGGGCTGTAATGGAGTACCTTTCTTCTTTCAGCTACTTAAACTTCTCACACCTGAGAGCGACCATTTCAGTCTTTCACTCAAGAGACTGTCCAATCTCTTCCATGAACTCTCATCACCGAGAGCTCATATTTTACCTTTGGCCAACCCCAATATTGAATATACAGGTAACATCTTTGACCTCTAGTATGTATGTGGGATGTCACAGCATTTAATTAATAACTAAAAATAACACTAGGTTGGGAAAACTGAGAAAATAAACACTTGTTAAAAAACAAGTGTATACTTCAAAAAATGTTATGTAAAATATTAGTTATGATAGTGAGGAAAATAAAAATAGTGACAAATGCAATATTATTTAATTGAATTAATTTTTAGAAATAAATCTAATCAAAACATGGCACAGACTTGCAAACAGTTCCCTCTGCTGGTGGCAAATCAGTATTGCAGCAGGCTGAGAGACTGATGGCATCAGGCAGAAGGACTCCAGTGATGAGTGCGAGACATCCATGATGGATGGCTGCACCCACCGGAGCATATTGCTGCCCTTAGAGAGAAAATGTCCATGCAGAACACTGAGCCTAACACCATTGAGAAGTGCTATATTCGTCTCCAAACATTGTGCTAAGGACAGCATATGAAATGTCACCCTCATCCGTACTGAATGAGGAGGAAAATACACAGCAGGAGCACAAAACTCAAGCAAAGAATAAATAAAAAAAAAGTTTTTTAGAGGAGTTACACAATAGCAACGACTTTAGAACTATAACTTTGATTTTTTAACTAATAAGTTCTATGTATTAAAATTTCCTAAAATAAGACATATTAAAGCTTTTGCTATTGCTAGATGGTGGGACATTCTCCTTCTATAGAGCATTTGTTTGGAGATTTTATTTGCTCACCAAGGCTGCATTTATTAGATTAAAAATACAGTAAAAACTGTAATATTTTTAAATATTATTACAATTGAAAATAACTGATTTTTATTTGAATATATTTTAAAATGTAATTTATTCCTGTGATGCAAAGCTGAATTTTCAGCATCATTACTCCAGTCTTCAGTATCACATGATCTTTTAGAAATCATTCTAATATGCTGATTTGCTGTTCAAGAAGCACTAAAAAATGACTGAAAACAGTTGTGCTGATTAATATTTTTGTGAAAACTGTGATTCTTTCAGGATTCTTCAAAACTTCAAAAGCATTTCTTTAAAACAGAATTATTTTATATCAAAATAAAAGTCTTTACTGTTACTTCGGAGCAATTTAATGTGTCCCTCCTGAATAAAAGCATACATTTTTTAAAAATAAAAATGTAATGTAAAAAAAGTACATTTTAAGGAGATTATATATGTCCACAAATCTAAAAAAAAAATATCACTAGAAGCCAAAAGTCTATATAAAAATTTGAATATAAAAAAGTATGAACATGTTTCAGGGCTAGTACACGGTACAGTTAGCAGATGAGCGCTGTGTGCACATGAAGTCACTGGTGATCTCTTTGTATCCTGGAGCTTCAGTAAGTCCACTTCCTGCAAACAGACAATAAACCTCAGTAGCTGGTTTTGTCTTTACATTAAAGAGGTGATGAACAGAGAAAACAAAATTCCCTTGATCTTACATCCAAGTTTTAGAACTCAAAACTTTTGTTGTTAGTCTAAAATCAGCTTATATTGAAGGCCGCCAAAACGACAGCTTTTGGAATGTTGTACTCTATGATGTAAAAGGTAGATAAGCACCGCCTCCACAGAAGAAGAATGACATCACTGCCTGTTTAGCCCCGCCCACCGATTCGAGTATAGTGTTTACCAGAGAGGCAAACGCGCAGGTCTATGTACTTGTATATGTATGTACTATGTATGTACTTTATTTTTAATGAAGTTTCAGACCGCATCAGTAAGATTTAGGTCCTTTGTTTACGTAATTTTACCGCAGATGCATTTACAATTAGCCAGAGTGTCAGCAACACAATGCTCGTTCCCTTATCTCAGAGAACCAAGGTTGCGCCAGTAACTGGAGCGAAACAATTTGATGCAGGATTTTCAAAAAGATTGAAACTAGAAGACGATACTGTGCCGACTAAATTGGATCCGACAGTGATTTTGCAACAAAAGTGAGTAACTGTTTTCATTACATGGTCACTATTGCTTTGTCTTTTCTTTCAGATTGTTTGATATGTATTGAGCTATTTATGTGTTTTAAACCTAAATCACAGCGGCGTCCATCTATGAATGAACGTACGCTGTTAGCCAATCATAGCCTATTCAAACAGAGCATTCTGCTGAGGGGGGTTAAAGGAGAGGTCCACTTCCAGCACAACAATTTACAAATAATTGACTCACCACCTTGTCATCCAAGATGATCATGTCTTTTTTGTTGTCAGTCATGAAGAAATTAATTTTTGAGGAAAGCATTTCAGGATTTTTCTCCAGATAATGGACTTCATTGGTGCCCCGATTTTGAACTTCCAAAATGCAGTTTAAATGCAGCTTCAAAGGGCTCTAAACGATCCCAGCCGAGGAAAAAGGGTCTTATCTAGCGAAACGATCTGTCATTTTTTCCGAAAAATAAAAATTTGTATACTTTTTAAGCACATAAGCTCATGTAGCACAGGCTCTGGGATGCGCGTCCACTAATCACATCTAAGTTCATCGTCTGTGTACTCCGGCTCAAAAAGGTAGAGTATGGTGAAAAACTCCATCTCATTTTCTCCTATAACTCCAGAATCGTCTGACATCATTGTACCTTTTGGTTTGTAAACAGTGTTTACTTGCACTTTCTTAGCCTTTGCGCATTCGCTTTGTAAACACTGGGTTTGTAGTTCCTCCCATGTTCCGTGTGATCTTTCAACGTGATTCAATAGTACATAGTGTCGTGGACACGCATCCCAGAGCCTCTGCTACACTAGCTTTTGTGCTTTTGTCGTTTCACTAGATAAGACCCTTCTTCCTCGGCTGGGATCATTTAGAGCCCTTTGAAGCTGCATTTAAACTACACTTTGGAAGTTCAAAATCGGGGCACCAATGAAGTCCATTATATGGAGAAAAATCCTAAAAAGCTTTTCTCAAAAAACATAATTTCTTCACGACTGAAGACAGAAAGACATGAACATCTTGGATGATAAGGGGGTGAGTACATTTTTTGTAAATTATTGTTCTGAAAGTGGAGTTCTCATTTAAATGCAGGACAGAAAATAGCCTATTACTTCTAAATTATGTTTTTTGATGTAAAATCTTGATAATGTTAAACGTGGACCTCAGAGAACAGCACAAAATTATAAAAAAAAATGCATTTCATGACCCCTTTAAAAAATAAGTTAATTTCCAGAATAAGAATTTCCTGATAATTTACTTATGTGATCCACAATGTTCATGTCTTTCTTTCTTCAGTCGCACAGAAATTAAGGTTTTTGAGGAAAACATTCCAGGATTTGTCTCCATATAGTGGACTACAGTGGTGGCCAACGGGTTGAAGGTACAAATTGCAGTTTCATTGCACTTCAAAGGCTCTACACTATCCCAGCTGAGGAATAAGGGTCTTTTTTTTTTTTTTTTTGAAGCTGCATTGAAACTGCAATTTGTAACTTCAGCCCGTTGACTCTCATTGAAGTCCACTATACGGAGAAAAATCCTGGAATGTTTTCCTCAAAAACTTTTATTTCTTTGCGACTGAAGACAAGTGACAAGGGGGTGAGTAAAGTATCAGGAATTTTTTATTCTCGAGGTGAACTTCTTTAATGTTGTTTCAGTCAAGATTTTTTTTTTTTACTTTGACCTATATTACCTTCCATTAGGTTGTAGAGGTTACAGTAGTTGGTGCCGTGATCTCTAACAGCATACCAGGTCTCTGACACTGACATGGCCTGGGGAACAAGTTTTAATAGGGTTTGTAATGGTCAAATAGTCAAATTTAGCAGTTGTTTGGGGAAAAAAAACACTTACAGATACATGGCAGTGTGTGAAAAATCCATAGGAGACGAGTCTGAAGTTGATGTCATCAACATATTTCTTTACTGGCGTTGTGTGTTTGGCTGATATGAAGTGCACGGATGCAGACTGCAACTACATGAGAAAGAGAAAAAACAAAATATTCATATAATTGAAAGTGATACATAAACACATCTCTGTACATTAAACACACACCTTGTAGAGACATTTCTCTCCTCCCGTGGCACAGGTTGAGCCTGTCCTCCACTTTTTAATCTGTGTGACCAGGGCTTCATATACACTCCTGCAAGGGAGACTGAAATACCTGGGAAAAGCCAAACACAAATGTCTATCACTCTTATAGCTAAAACTATATAAAATACTGCCATCTAGTGGAAACCAAGGCTATTGCATTGACCACTAAAATTAATATACAGTAGTAGGCTACATTCAAACTGCCTTTTCTTAAACTCCACATCTACTTTATATAGTTCTGAAGAACTATAATCAGTCTATAAAACTATAAAATTAAACTATATTTTCCCCAAAATCTAAATTAATTCATAATAAGAATACTTAGAAATTAAATACATTAAACATTGTATGAACATTATGACCAAATATAAATGTTTTAAATAGTGAATAAAGATAAAAGAAAAATAGATTAATTAAACAACAGTAATTCAACAACCAAAATTCTGAATGGAAATGTACTTCTACAAAACAGTTTAATATAAAATAATACCAGAAGATCTGGAGACAAACAAAAGTTTAAACTTAATGATTCAAGTTTAAATAACTTCTTTTAAATGTTATCTAATCAAAACCTCATTTTTTTAAATAAATAACTGTTTGTATAAATAAATAGTCGCATGTTAGTATACTATTATAGCTTATTAATATTGTTTTTTTTAACGTTTTTTTTAATTTTACGTTTTCCATTTTAAATTATAGTTAAAGTTTTAAGAATTTTGTTGTTTTTTGTCATATTATTTAAAAAAATATATATCTATATAGGTTTTAGTAATTTTGCTAATTGTTTTAATTGTTTTAGTACAATAAGATGAACTAAGCTAGCTCATTTAATTTTGTTTCTTTTTTTAATAAAAATAAAGTAAGTTATAAAGTAATAAAATATATTTTTTTAGTAATTTATTTTAAATAACGATTTTTTTTTGTATGGTTTTAGATTTAGTTTTACTTAACTATAATAACCCTGTAACAAATATATATATATATATATATATATATATATATATATATATATATATATATATATATATATATACATACACACAAATACTAAATAATTCTACAAAAAGTCATTTACACTCTAAAAAAACGCTGGGTTAAAAACAACCCAGCGATTGGTTCAAATGTTTAACCCAACCTGGGTAATTTCATTTAACTCAACTACTGTTTAAAAAGTACTACATGGCTGGCTTAAAATTGAACCCAAAATAGGTTGAAAATTAAAAGAGACACATAATAACTAGAGGCATCAGCAGTAATCAAAAGGTGAACATTTATTAATAAGCTATTAAAAAAAGTTTATTGTTTAATTATTATTTATTCTGTTTATTAATACATGTTCATTTATTGAACATATTAAGACATTTTCATTTCCAACCTATTTTGGGTTCATTTTAAGCAAGAAATATAGTAATTTGCAAGCTATAGTTGAGTTAAATAAACATTTAATAAACATAAACATTTCCCCCAAAGCATTTTTTAGAGTGTACATATATAAACATTATTTAATTATAATAAAAACAAATACACTTGCATTATTCAAGTTTATTCTCAAACATAATAAATTCTGTATACAAATCTAACGCTAAAGTTTTATGTTCTTTAATGCTTTTTTTTTTTTAAATAAAAAAAGTAACACAAATGAGTACTTTACCACTCGACTTTGCACTGTGCATGAAGAGGTCCAGCAGAGCACAATTCAGATGTTCCTAATGTCACAAAAACAATAAACAGCAAGTTAAAGAATCGCATGATTATTCTCAAGCCTCGTAGCTGCAACTAGTTTCAGTCAGAGCTAAAAAGTTTTCCAGAGGTCTTTACAGGACAGAAACAGAATCATAGGATGGTCATGAGTGAGGCTGGAAGGGAAATTGACAAATTTAATTAGACCATCAACTGAACTCTCAAAAAAGAAACAGGCCTAGAGGGTGTGTGAACATAAAACTTAAAAATAAGTCTCTAGTCTGAGTGAAGTAATAACGATTACGTTTTTTAAAGTAAGTTTTCAGACATAGAATTAAAGTCACTCTTTCCCTGATGTCCTGTCCCCCAAGGACAAAAATTACTCATAATCTTAATAGTGCTTTTAAATTGAGGATCAGAAACTGGAACAAACATTAGGCATTCGGGAAAAACAAAGCTGGTGAATTTTTGTAGGACAATTTGGACAAGACAGAAATATCTTTTTGTTTGAACTATCCATTTAACATTTGCAGATACAACATTCACACAACACTTGCAGATATTTTACCAGTCCAAATGTACAAACTGTACACTAACACCATAACATCTTCACCAAGTCATGCAATATCTCTCTGACCTCCATACACACTCCTTCAGGACGTGCTGCAGCTACCCGTCTCACAGTAAGTGACTTTCACCCTTGTGGTCAGGAACAACATGCTGTGCTCTATACAGGCCTGAAGCTGCTGTCCTGACGTTGCACAGAAGTTGAAGAAGAGGAGTAAACAGCAGTGTGAACTCATTGGAGGACTGGAGGAAAGAGCAAAGGTGCTATTTCTGGAGAAATTGACACATTGTCGTCAGCATGCTCTTCCTGCCGGCTCACTCTCTTGGATCACACTCTTTCCAAAGGACCTTAAGGTATCACAGATTTTGACACAAAGTCAAGCAGTAAATGTCACAGTCTACATGTATTGTCCCTAATTTATACTATCTATCTGTCTATCTACACTGACCAAAATTATAAACGCAACACTTTTTTTTTTTCCCCCATTTTTCATGAGCTGAACTCAAAGATCTAAGACTTTTTATGTACACAAAAGGCCTATTTCTCTCAAATATTGTTCACAAATCTGTCTAAATCTGTGTTAATGAGCACTTCTCCTTTGCCGAGATAATCCATCCACCTCACAGGTGTGGCATATCAAGATGCTGATTAGACAGCATGATTATTGCACAGGTGTGCCTTAGGCTGGCCACAATAAAAGGCTGCTCTAAAATGTGCAGTTTTATCACAGCACAATGCCACAGATTTTGCAAGTTGGCATGCTGACTGCAGGAATGTCCACCAGAGCTGTTGCCCGTGTATTGAATGTTCATTTCTCTACCATAAACGGTCTCCAAAGGCGTTTCAGAGAATTTGGCAGTACATCCAACCGGCAGACCACGTGTAACCACACGTTGTCGTAACCGACTTGAGTGGGCAAATGCTCACATTAGATGGCGCCTGGCACTTTGGAGAGGTGTTCTCTTCACGGATGAATCCTGGTTTTCACTGTACAGGACAGACAGCGTGTATGGCGTCGTGTGGGTGAGCGGTTTGCTGATGTCAACGTTGTGGATCGAGTGGCCCATGGTGGCGGTGGGGTTATGGTATGGGCAGGCGTATGTTATGGACAACGAACACAGGTGCATTTAATGGCATTTTGAATGCACAGAGATACCTTGACGAGATCCCATTGTTGTGCCATTCATCCACGACCGTCACCTCATGTTGCAGCATGATAATGCACAGCCCCATGTTGCAAGGATCTGTACACAATTCCTGGAAGCTGAAAACATCCCAGTTCTTGCATGGCCAGCATACTCACCAGACATGTCACCCATTGAGCATGTTTGAGATGCTCTGGATTGGCGTATACGACAGCGTATTCCAGTTCCTGCCAATATCCAGCAACTTCGCACAGCCATTGAAGAGGAGTGGACCAACATTCCACAGGCCACAATCAACAACCTGATCAACTCTATGCGAAGGAGATGTGTTGCACTGCGTGAGGCAAATGGTGGTCACACCAGATACTGGTTTTCGGACCCCCCCGCAATACAGTAAAACCGCACATTTTAGAGTGTTCTTTTTTTGTGGCCATCCTAAGGCACACCTGTGCAATAATCATGCTGTCTAATCAGCATCTTGATATGCCACACCTGTGAGGTGGATGGATTATATCGGCAAAGGAGAAGTGCTCACTAACACAGATTTGTGAACAATATTTGAGAAATAGGCCTTTTGTGTACATAGAAAAAGTCTTAGATCTTTGAGTTCAGCTCATGAAAAATGGGGGCAAAAACGAAAGTGTTGCATTTATAATTTTGGTCAGTGTATCTATCTATCTATCTATTAAATTAAAACTAAACCAGTATACTGTCTGTTTTTGGCCTTTCAGTATTGAGAGATGTGTCATTATTTGCAGGTTTTTCCTGTAATCTGTTTTACAGCCCATAGCAGGGGTTTTAACTTTAATGAATTGTTTCAATCCCTCTCATGTGAAAATTTCATCAGCTTTTGGCTGATAGGGCTTTGTCACAGTGCATTGCTTTTTCATTGTTCATCTGTGATGTGCAATTCACTGTGGCTAGAATCAGAATTTAAAGGGAAAAAAGTCTGATCAAGGCTGCATTTATTTGATCAAAAATCCAGAAAAACAGTAATATTGTGAAATAGTATTTCAATGTAAAATAACTGTTTTCTATGTGAAAATATTTTAAAATGTAATTTATTTCTATGAGGCAAAGCTGAATTTCAGCACCATTACTCCAGTCTTCAATGTCACATGAGCCTTCAGAAATCATTCTAGTATGCTGATTTATTATCAGTGCTGGAAATAGTTGTACTGCTTAATATTTTGTTGGAACCTGTGATACTTTTTTTTCAGGATTCTTTAATAAATAAGTTAAAAAAGAACAGCATTTATTTAAAATAGAAATATTTTGTAACAATATAAACTACCATTTAAAAGTTTGTGGTCAGTACAGTACAAATTATTCTTTCTTTTTTTTAAAGAAATTATTCAGCAAAGACGTGTTAAATTGATAAAAAGTGATAGCAAAGACTTAATATTTCTATGTTGTACTGTTCTTTTTTACTTGTTTTCCATCAAAGAATCCTGAAAAATGAATTACAGGTTCCAAAAAAATAAAAAAATAAAAAAATAAGCAACACAACTGTTTCCAACAATGATAATAAAGTAATAAATCAGCATATTAGAATGATTTCTGAAGGATCATGTGACACTGAAAACTGAAGTAATGATGATGAAAATTCAGCTTTGCATCACAGGAATAAATTATGTTTTAAAATATATTAAAATAGGATACCATTAAACTGTAATAATATTTCACAATATTACTGTTTTTTTTTGTATTTTTGATTAGGTAAATGCAGCCTTGATGAGCATAAGAGAATTCTTTAAAAAAAAACATTAAAAATATAACTGATCCCAAACTTTTGAATGGCAGTATATGCAGTTTCATAACATTTTGATTTATTTTATATTGCTGTAATTTTTTTTTTTTTTTTTTGGTTTCTCTCTCTCTCTCTCTCTCTCTCTCTCTCTCTCTCTCTCTCTCATTTGGTATTTTATTACACATTTTGAAACTAGTTTATTTCTCCAAATGCATATTAAATATTTAAATATTGCTAAATTAGCAATGTTATATGAAAAGGTTGTGAATTATTGATCACTTTATAACAAAAGTTTCATTTTCTGTGGGGTCGCTATCACTTGTGCATATTTAATATGATATTGCATCATTTTTTATTTTATTTTAGGTGCTTTTACGTTCTTTAACGCGATTCTAAAATCTTCTAATGGTTTCATTTTCAGAAAAGTAAATTATCCTAGTCTAATTACGTGTACTACATCTTCAAAATCAGCATCTTGGCCTATATAAACATCTTTTAAAAAAGGGTCTTGCTCAAAGACACAATTATGGTGCTTTATTATAACATACAATATTGAGTTCCAAGCCTAGATCAACCCAGAGGTGCATCCTGCTGCAGAGGACTGTCTTCACATAGCAGATGAGAGACATGCTGCAGCACTCCAACATGTAAGAGCATTGAAATAGAATAAACAAGAACGGCAAATTATCTGGAAGCGTGGTTTATTTTGACTGGAGGGTATAGCGGCCCGGAAGTCGTTTATGAATTATCAAAAGCGAACGGGTCTAAATAATAATTCTTTTATAATTATTTCTTAACTGTGTATGTTTAATACAACTGCTGTTAAACAGTATACGTTTATTTTGTTTAAGCATAATATATTGTCCATGACGAAACGCGTCACGCGCTAACTGTTGTTTTTCTCAGCGCTGATCAGGATGAACCAATCACGTTCGTTCGTGATTATTGAATGAGGGCTTCGCAAACTCGTTTAATAAAGATTATCGGGAATTGTTATTTCCATTTTGATGTCAAGGTCATTACGAACGTAATTATTAGATTAATACGATTACAATATTACGTTCACAAATGTTTCCATTGAAATGAAAAGCGTTCTGTAATTTGAATTCGACTCAATGAAGAATTCGTTTTTTGAGCCTTGACGCGCCCCCTAGAGGATAATAACAGCTATTGTCTGTTCACAGCTGCAGCTCACTGAAAGAGTCGCCGTTTCTCCGTATGCGACTATAGTGTGGGTCATTGCAAATCAAACGGACAGAGGGCGGGGAAACAGCCACCGGTGAGGGACATACACATCTCATCTATTTGCTCGATGGTGCCACGGCAGATTCCATTACAGGTAACGTTATAACCTTGAGATGTTTTTGCGCAATTACATATACATCGGGTACGTCATGTTCTATTCTAGTATCACAATGTGTGATTTACAGAGCAACCTGCCCCTGAAATTATATATAGATATATACAGCTAGATACTGTTTCTGTTCCTCTTTGATGAATAAAAACGATTTATGTTCTGTTCCATATTAGCAAACAATCACCTTCGGCACTCTAACAGGTCACACAGCCTGACTGAGATTTCAAAGTCATGGCATTGGAGAATACAGAATTTGATTCCATATTCTATTCCATTCCATTCTATTCTATTCCATTCTGTTTTATTCTGTTCTATTATGTTCTGTATTCTTCGTTGGAATACCTTTTTACATTTTAAAACAGATTTTTATGAGAAAACACATGCATTCAACCTGTGGATCTTAATATTGTTTTTTTTTTTTTTTTTTTTTTAAATGAAGCTATGCTAAATCTAATCTTATTATTTCTATAGTTATTATTTAATTTATTATTATTATTGTTATTATTATTATTATTTTTCATGACAATTAGGCACATTTCCCACATAATTCTTACTACCATAGTTTAACAACAGTTTACTTGCAATTTTTTATTTATAATTGTCATTATTCTTAGTGATGATTATCTTTAGATTCTTATTACAATAATGAGAGTCCTCTTTTTGCAAAATAACATATAATTTTACAAAATAAAATAAGACATAAATACCACCATGATTTAAAATACCTTGTATATATATATATATATATATATATATATATATATATATATATATATATATATATATATATATATATATTATATTTTTAATATTTAAAAATATATATATTGTGTATGTGTGTGTGTGTGTGTGTGTGTGTGTGTTTATATATGAATAAATAAATAGTTTAAAAAAATAATTAAAATTTAAATGACAAAAGCACATAACAGAAAAAAAAAAAAACTAAAATTGAAAAATGAAATCATAAAAATAAATGGTACTCCAAATATTAATAAATAAGTTTAGGTACTTAAATTACAATAAATTAAACTGAAAAAAAAAAAAAAAATTAAAGCTGAGCAGAAATAGTTGTAAAAAAAAAAAATGTAAATTTAAAACAGAATTACTAAAACCAAAAAATGAAAACAAAAATTAAAGCTACTTTAAAATATTAATAAGTTTAAGTACCAAAATTATAGAACTAATAAACAAATGTAAAACAGAAATATTTATAATAATAATAATAATAATAATAATAATAATAATAATAATAATTACAAAGTATAAATAAGCACATAACCAAATTACTAAAACAAAATTATGAAATGAAAACCAAAAATAAAAGTAACTTTAGTTGTCTAAAAAGACAAATATATACAAAAGCACATAACAGCATTACTAAAACTAAAAAAAATTGAAGTTACTTCAAAATATTAATAAGTTTAAGTAGTAAAATGACTAAAAATAAAACTAATATAAAAATAAATTAACTCTGAAAAGAAATACATTTCAAAAATAATTAAAATTAGAAAAGCACAACAGAATTACTATAACTAAAAATGGAAATGAAAACAAAACTAAAAGTAACTTCAAAATATTCATAAGTTTAACCCTTTAACTGCCACCGTCCACCCTGTGGGACGCCTGTTTACTTCACCATATTATAAATAAATCCTAATCTAATCATGACAAACTATACATCGTTGGAAAGGTCTAAGACTCTTAAATAGATATTTTACCATATTTTGTGTTAGAAATTATGTAGGAAAAGTAATAGATTAATATATGCCAAGAGTGCCACTTAAAAAATCTACATCATAACATGAGTTCTGACCTTTGTCACAAAAGACTTCATTGCCCTATTATGCTTCAGATATCATAAGAAATTATATATCAGCTCAAAACTTAAAATCTCAAAATTCATCCTTTGAAAGGCATTTTAAAATCAGACATTGCATTACCACGGAAAATGTACATCAGAATCTTATTACAAAATGTTTTCATCGATTAATTATAAAGATTTAAGTCTGGATAGTGCATTTTTATGTCTGTGTTTAAAAATGGAAGTGACAGTTAAAGGGTTAAGGACTAAAATTGCTAAAAATTTAGTCAAATTTAAAATAAATTTAATATTTGTTGTACAGTCATGTTTTTTTATTATTTTGTAAAAAATATGTTCGGAAAGGATGTGTCCAGTCACGTTTCATCTCAAAATAAAACATCTAAAATATATTTGTCTTTTCAGTTTGGGAAGAAATGTAAGTTCTTGACAAGTTTAAAGAGACTGTCTTTTAACTAAATTGTACAAAATAGATTCTTTTAACAAAAATATCTATTCCATTAGTATCGTAAGATCCAGTACGAGGTGCTTTGGGCCTGAAAATGGACTCCATTTCCCTGCTGGGCAGCAGCCCGGCCAGCACCAAAGTCTGCTTCCTACCAAATGGGCTGAAGAACGGGTCCAAAGAGGGATCTGGCAAGCCCACGGTCGGCGTCATCGGTTCTGGAGACTTCTCCAAAAGCCTGACCCTCCGGCTGCTCCGCAGTGGCTTTCACGTGGTGGTGGGGAGCCGACAGCCCAAGAGAGCGGCCGAGTCGTTCCCGCATGTGGTAGACGTGACCCATCACGAGGACGCAGTGGGGAAGGCCAACATCGTGTTCCTGGCCATTCGCCGAGAGCACTATTCCTCCCTCTGGGACATCAAACACCTGCTGGCTGGAAAAATACTGGTGGATGTCAGCAACAACAGACGGATCAACCAGTATCCAGAATCAAACGCAGAATACCTAGCATCCCTTTTCCCAGAATCCATTGTGGTCAAAGGCTTCAATGTGATCTCGTCCTGGGCCATGCAGTCAGGCCCCAGAGACTCCAGTCGACAGGTATGTTGTACGAAATTCAGTGTACTGCCATAGCCACGACACTCAGGAAAGTCCATAGGTTTAAACATGCCCAGCCAAAGATCTCACTTGGCAAGCTTGGCGAATTAAAACACACAGTTCAAAATGTTTCTGTTCAGATGTTTTGGCAGGGCTTCAGGACAGTCAATCTGAGCACAGACACTTAACCTCAGTCCGTATGATCTATACAATACATCTATACAGTGTTATTTAAGTATTATTTATGTTCTAATATAATATGTATTAATATTTTCAACTTAAAGGTTTTTTACTTTTATTTTACAATTTTAGTTTTAGTAATTCTTTTATGTGCTTTTGTAATTATTATCATTATTTTTAAATATTTATTTTTAGCTTTCATTTATTTTGCTTGTTTGGTAATTGTAGTACTTTGAAGTATTTTGAAGTAACTTTTATTTTTAAATTACATACTTTTTTATTTTTAATAATTCTGTTATGTGCTTTTGTAAATGTTTTTTTTTTTTAATATTTCTGTTCACCTTTATTTCAGTTTTATTTTTTACTAATTTTAGTATGTAAAGTTATGAATATTTTGAAGTTACTTTTAGTTTTGTTTTCATTTTTCAGTTTAGTTTGAGTAACTCTGCTTTTGTTTTTTTTTATTTCAGTTTCATTTTGAGTCATTTTAGTACTTAAACTTATTAACATTTTGAAGTGGCTTTTATTTTTATGTTGTAATTTTTCAGTTTTAGTTATAGTAATTCTATTATGTACTTTTGCAATGATTATTATTATTATTATTCTTATTAATATTTCTGTTTAGCTGTAATGTGTTTATTTCAGTTTTATTTTTAGTAATTTTAGTACCTAAATATTTTGAAGTTACTTTTAGCTTTGTTTTCATTTTTCCGTTTTCAGTTATAGTAATTCTGTTATGTGTTTTTGTAATTTTAATAATTTTTACTCTAAATTTTTATTTTAAGCTTTAATTTATTTACTTTTTTTTTCAGTATTATTTTTTAACATTTTAGTATGTAAACTTATTCATTAACATTTTGAAGTGTCTTTTATTTTTGTTTTAATTTTTCAATTTTAGTTTTAGTAACTGTTTTTTGCTTTTGTAATTATTATTATAAATATTTTTGTTCAGCTTTAATTTGTTTATTCCAGTTTTATTTTTAGTACTTAAACTTATAAATATTTTAAAGTTATTTTTTTTTAGTTTTAGTACCTAAACTTATTTAGTAATATTTTGTAATTAATATTTTAATTATTTTTAGTAATATTTTGAAGTAGCTTTAATTGTTAAGTTTTATTATTATTTTTTTTTTGCTTTAGTTGTAGATAATGCTTTTGTCATTTTAAATATTATTTTTTAAATATTTCTGTTTAGCTTTATTTTTAGACATTTTAGTACTTAAACTTATCAATACTTTGAAATATATATTTTTATATTTTTATTTTTCAATTTTGGTTGTAATTCTGTAATGTGCTTTTGTAATTGTAATTATTTTTAAAAACTATTTCTTATTTATTATTATTATTTCAGTTTTGTTTTCAGAAATTTTAGTACTTAAACTTAAAAAATAAAATAAAATACAGACCCTGCAATGTTCAACCGAGTGCTAAATGCACTTGTTTTTTGGTCAAAAACAAATATTGCTCTCGGTATGGTAATGACACTCCTGAAGACGATGATGAGGATTATATATTGCATTATTCTCATATAAGCAGAGACCTCTTCCAGCCAGCAGTAAAAGTAAATGTCTTACTTTCTGTGAGCAGCTGATTAGAATGATGAACAGATGAGCCGCCCCCTGTGGAAACTCTGCGAGCTGAAAGAGGAAAAGATTTTATTAACACAATGAAAGATCCATTACAGCCATCCCATAAACTTGCTTTTATCTCACAGTCTCATTTTGAAACCTTATAAACTCAGTAAATTAATTCCTCTCTAGTTATGGGTTCTAGGGAATTGTTCCTACTGTAAAGGATCATGCATATATATATGTAATGAGATCCAAAGTCTGAGATCACATTGAAAATCTGGCATTCAAAATCTAATTTAAACCTAAAATTGGCAAACACTGATTCGGTCACCGATATATCAGCTGTGAATGAATGGAAGGATTATTTATTGCTTGTAATCTCTTTTCTACAGGTCTATATTTGCAGTAATTCAGTGGACGCTCGACAGCAGCTCATTGAAATGGCCCGTCAGCTCAGTTTCATCCCTGTGGACATGGGCGCGCTGTCCTCTGCCAAAGAGATCGAGAATATGCCACTGCATCTCTTCACCGCCTGGAAAGGACCTGTCTTGACCGCGGTCGCCTTGTCCATCTTCTTTTTTGCTTATTCCTTCGTGCGGGACATTATCCATCCTTATGTGAAGACCAGACAGAGTTTTTTCTACAAGATCCCTCTGGAAATAGTGAACAGGACGCTGCCTGTAGTGGCCATAGTTCTGCTTGCGCTGGTGTATTTGGCAGGACAGCTTGCTGCCGCGTACCAGCTCATCTATGGGACGAAGTACCGCCGTTTTCCACCCTGGTTGGAGGGCTGGCTGGAGAGCCGCAAACAGCTGGGTTTGCTGAGCTTCTTCTTTGGGTGCATTCATGTGCTGTACAGCCTCTGTCTGCCTATGAGACGCTCAGAGAGATACCTGATGCTCAACATGGCGTATCAGCAGGTCTGTGCGTGTTTTACACAAGTGGGATCCAGCAGTTTCACTGTGGTGGATGTGTGTGGTTTTTGTTTTGTTTTGTTCATACTTCTATTCTGGACTTAACATTGTGAGGGTGTGGCTTATATAATAATAATAATAATAATATTATTAGTTAATAAAATATATATAAAAAAAAAAGAAGAAAAAAAAAAAAAAATATATATATATACACATATACATACATATATATTATATTATATATAAACGATATTATTGCTATTAATTATATTATTATTAATTGTAATTTTAATAATAATATATGAATGCATAAATAAATAAATACAAGATATTAATAGAAACTTTTTTTATTATTATTAATTATATTATTAATAATTGTAATCAATGTTGATTAATTATAACATAATACTAATCATAAAAAGAAAATAAATAAATACCTGCATACATACATAAATACATATAGTGATTAATAGAGTATTAATGCTAGACATAATTAATAATCGTTAATTAATAACGATAACAATACTCATATGTAAATATATATATATATATATATATATATATACATATATACACTGATACAACAAAATAATAATAATAAATGTTGTTAATCAAACATAAAATGAATATATAAATGCATAAATAAATACTTAGAGACATTAAAAGAAACTATTATTATTATTATTATTATTATTATTATTATTCCAGTTATTAAAAATATATATGTTTTAGCAGTTTTGGTTGTTGTAGTTCAGATTTAGATTTATTTTGATTATATAAACATTATAGAAGCCTATCATCCACAATAATAATAATAATAATAATAATAATAACAATAATATTTCATAAAATATAAAACATATTAATACATACATAAATACATAGAGATACAATGACATAAATAGAAACTATGTTGTTGTTATTATTATTAGAAATTGTAATTATTTAAATAACATCATAATGATAAAGTAAATAAAAGTAAATAAATAAATAAATAAATACATAGATAAATACATATATTAATTAATACAGTATTATTACTAAACATAATTAATAATCATTGTTAACGAATAACAATGATAATAATCATGTATGTAAATGTGTGTGTATATATATATATATATATATATATATATACAACAAAATAATAATAATAAATATTGTCAAATAAAAAATAAAATAAACATATAAATAAACACAATATATTAATAAAAACTATATTATTATTATTATACCGATTATTAAAATATATGTGTTAGCAATTTTGGTTTGGTTTGGTTCAGATTCAGATTTGTTTTGATTAATCAATAATCTCATCAATACTACTACTACTACTACTACTACTAATGATAATAATAATGAAATGTTTTTTATATATCATGCACCAAATCTTATAAGACTTATAAAATTTCATAAATAAGTGTACATTTTTAATAATTCTGTATATGTAAAAAAAGATTTGTAATATACATTTGTATATATATAAATAACTACATTTATATTTATATAAAAAAAAATAAAAACATATTAACAGGAATATTGCAATATATAGTATAGTAGCATGAATGTAAAATATTTTAATAAAATAAACATTTTAAAAAAATTATATCCTATAAACAAACCTAATTTTGTCTTTCTTTATAGGTGCATGCCAACATAGAGAACTCGTGGAACGAAGAGGAAGTTTGGAGGGTGGAGATGTACGTTTCATTTGGCATCATGGCTCTGGGACTCCTCTCTCTATTAGCCGTCACTTCCATTCCATCGGTGCACAACGCACTCAACTGGCGAGAGTTTAGCTTTATCCAGGTAAGACAATCTCCATCCTCCAGTCCTGCAGCTTCAGTGTTCTTTGGTCTTGAGACAAATAAGATGTCAAACAAGCGTCTATATGCTGTCAGTCCACTCTAGGTTACATCGCCCTGCTCATTTCCACGTTCCACGCTCTGCTCTTCGGCTGGCAGCGGGCGTTTCTGGAGGAGTCTTATCGCTTCTACATGCCGCCCAATTTTGTCCTGGCCCTGGTTCTGCCTGTCACGGTGATAATCGGAAAAGTGGTGCTGCTGCTTCCCTGTGTGAGCCGAAAGCTGAAACGAATCAGGCGTGGATTAGACTCCAATCAGAGCCGCACCAACCACGAGAGACCGGCTGCCCACGTTTCACCTGAGAGGGTCACCATCATGTAACTCCACTGCACAGTAACAGTGAACTATCAGCTTTTTGTTTCTAGTTGTACTTATCATACACATAATACCTGGCTAGCATATGGCTCATCTATAAGTTGACATTTCAGCTGCTTTATTGGTTCCAGTCCTGTTTTCTTTTGTGAATAGGAGTTGAGTTAGAATTGCAATGGTCATGTGACCTCACTGACCCCTTCAAAGGAGGATGTCATGTGACTGGATGACCTGTTATTGTAAACCAACCTTTATTAAAAACAATGTTATTTATGCACACACTCCTGTTCAAAAATTTGGGGTTCATAAGTTGTTTTATCGTCTTTAAATATTTTAATGCTCACCAAGGCTGCATTTGTTTGATTAAAAATACAGTAAAATGAGTCAAATGGTGAAATATTATTACGATTTAAAATAACCATTTGCTATTTGAATATGTATTAAAATGTAATTTATTCCTGTGATGAAAAGCTGAATTTTCAGCATCATTACTGCAGTCTTCAGTGTCACATGATCCTTCAGAAATCGTTCTAACATGCTGATTTGCTGCTCAAGAAACATTTCTTGTTATTAATGAAAATAGTTGTGCTGCTTAATTTATCACATTTTCATAAATTAAGCAGCATGGCTATTTTTATTATTAATAATAATATTAATAAAAGATATTTTTTGTAACATTATAAATGTCTTTACTGTCAACTTTGATCAAATTAATGCATCCTTGCTGAATAAAGCATTAATTTCTTTCAAAAGTAAAATCTTACTGACCCCAAACTTTTGAACGCATAAACTACCAGTCAAAAGTTTTTGAACAACAAGATTTTTAATGTTTTTAAAGAAGTCTCTTCTGCTCACCAAGCCTGCATTTATTTGATCCAAAGTACAGAAAAAAACAGTGCAAATTTGAAATATTTTTACTATTTAAAATAACTGTTTCCTATTTGAATATTTTTTAAAGTAATTTATTAATGTGATTTCAAAGCTACATTTTTAGCATCATTACTACAGTCACATGATCCTTCAGAAATCATTCTAATATTCTGATTTGCTGCTCAAAAACATTTATTATTATTATTATGTTGAAATTAGCAGAGTAGAATTTTTTCTGGTTGCTTTGATAGAAATCTTCTGTAACATTGTGTTTTATCATCACTTTTGAATAATTTAAGGCATACTTGCTAAATAAAAGTATTAATTTCTATAATTTATTTTCCAAAAAAATGTTATAAAAGCTTTTTATTTCAGATAAATGTTGATCTTTGGATCTTTATATATATCAAAGAATCCTGAAAAAAAAATGACTCAACTGTTTTAAATATTGATGATAATAATACAAATAAATGTTTCTTGAACAGCAAATCAGCATATTAGAATGATTTCTGAAGGATCATGTGACACTGAAGACTGGAGTAATGATGCTGAAAATTCAGCTTTGATCACAGCAATAAATGACATCTTAAAATCTATTCAAATAGAAAGCAGTTATTGTAAATAGTAAAAATGTTTTACAATATTACTGCTTTTGCTGTATTTTGGATTACTCACCCTCACGTCGTTACAAACCCGTAAGACCTTCGTTCATCTTCAGAACACAAGTTAAGATATTTCTGATGAAATGTGAGAGCTTTCTGACCCTGCATAGACAGGAACACAACTGACATGTCAAGGCCCAGAAACATGAGGGTGAGTAATTAATGATGGAAGTTTCATTTTTGGGTGAACTATCTCCTTAAATGGCTTGTGAATGTCATTTCATGTTTACTTTAGTATAACTTAAGCATTTTTAACATTGGATCAATTGCATTCACAACACTGTGAGATTTGATGGTTCATATGACAGATCAACATGTCGTAATGTTACAGCAAAGCAGTACCATGACAAATTCAGCCACTGGACCTGCACAGACTGAACATCTCATGCTAACAGACAGCTCTTTTTTACACTGTTTCCTGTGAATTGTGCTGAAAACTGTTTTTGTGTCACTTGTCTTGTTGCACAGCGCTATCTGCCTCCAGTGTGTTGTTTGGTAGCAGTGTGAACACAAACTCCTGTGCCTCACTTGATGTTTGGAGTGAGTAACAATAAATACAAACATACAGTATGTCTACAAGATGTTCTTAATTCTTTTTTTTTTTTTTTTTTTTGATATATCTTAGTGGGCTTTATCCGATTTTACCTTTCCATACAAACAAGTACTATAGTGAGCCCCTGATATTAGATAATAAAATCATGGTACTCCATGTTTGGGGTTGGTCAGATTTTTTTAATGTTTTGAAAGAAGACTTTTATGGTCAACAAGGCTGCATTTAAAATACAGTAAAATGAGTAAAATTGTGAAATATTATTAGGATTTAAAATAACAGTTTTCTATTGTAATATATTTTAAAATATAATTTATTCCTGTGATGCAAAGCTGAATTTTCAGCATCATTACTCCAGTCTTAAGTGTCACATGATCCTTCAGATCATTATATCCTATCATTATGATATGCTGATTTGCTTTATTTAACTTTACTGTCACTTTTGATCAATTTAGTGCATACTTGCTGAGTAGAATTATTGATTCCTTTCTAAAATAATAATAATTTGGTAATGTACTTTTTAAAATAATTTAATAATATAAAAAAATAATAACATATTTTAATAAATAATAATACATTTAAAGCTGAATTTTCAGCATCATCACTCCAGTCTTCAGTGTCACATGATCCTTCAGAAATCATTCTAATATGCTGATTTGCTGCTCAAAAAAAAAAAAAAATTAAATAAATAAAAATAAAAAATCAGCAGTCTTTGATAAATGGAAAGTTAAAAAAAATATTTAAAATGTTTTTGTTTTAATTGTATCACTTTTGATCAATTTAATGCATCTTTGCTAAACAGAAGTATTAATTCCTTTCTAAAAAAAATATTTTGGTAACATACTTTTGAAAAATACCATGGTAATACCACATTGTAATACCATGACTAAACAGGAACGATATTGTCATGGTATCATGTCCAAAAAGACCTTTATTAGCATGCACAGAAGACTGAATGTAAAAAACAAATAAGAAACTAAAACTAAAAATGCTGCTTTACAAAAAAATTATTCCTTTTATTCTAATTAAAGTGATAATTATTAAACTTACATAGCTGAAAATATTTCCTCAGAATGTCATGTGGCAGCACAACTGGTCTTCATGTTCACTCAATTGAAGATTAACAATGAAAATCCTACACAAAAGACAAAAAAAAATTAGAATAAAATATTTCATGACATATTTTGGCATAAAAGGCATTGGATTATATTATCATCCCACGTTAGTCCTGCAGGAACTGTTGTGGGCTCCTAAAATCGTTCTGACTTTTCACCTCATTACCTCCAGTTTTCACTCCCACACTTTTATAAACACATTCACCAGCAGATGGTGCACCTCTCCCTTCAAAAAGAGCATTATGGGTAAACTCACCAAGCTGCTGCCCACCTCCAGTTAGTCATGAGATAAAATGTAATCTCTTCATCCCTAAAATGTTGAGTTTAGATCTCAGCAGGTGTTTCTGAACCCTTAAAGATCTCCTGAAGCTCTGGACACATAATAATATCAATTAGCGTGACGAGATGAGCAGAGAGTCGGTCTTTATGGCCACAGGACTGTGATGCCGAAGCCTGTTAAATCTTTTATTAAACCATTATCACTGAAGGGAGCCGAAGTGTTGAAAGATCCTCCAATGTTTCAATGAAATGTCACGAGGGTGTTTGGTTTGGGTCGGACCTTAGGCCTCTGTAAGTGTCACCGTCAAGAATTTACAAGCAAGCTTCCCGCAAATCATTGCTAATCCAAGACGGAGGCAGTTCTCACGCCACGCTGAGATCGTAACAGTCACCATGGTTACAAATGTGCTTCCTGCTAAGTTTGAAAGACGGAGAGAGATTAGTCTTAATTACCACTAATGATCAACAAACAAGGAGAAATTGTCTGCCTATTATAGTCCCGTACAGGTTATCACCCCGAACCGTAATGGCCCCGCAAACTTACATCTATTTCACGCCGATGTCGTTCATCAAAACAGCTGCGTTAATTGCAGGGGAGAGTAAAAACTGCAGTTTAGGAGAGCGTATGGCCAGCGTGGGCTCGTAAATAAAACACTCTGCCTCATTTGCTTCGTAATACTTTTATGGTGGGTTCCTCAGTGGTTCTCAGGAGGTACATTACACTCTTATTGCATAACAGACACACTGAAGCCGTCTAAAATGACCTGGGTAGTAATACAAATAGAGGACATGAGGACTGGACCAAAAAATTTAATATCAACACTACCTGTCAAAAGTTTTTGAACGGTAAGATTTTTAATGTTTTCAAAAAAGTTTCTTCTGCTCACCAAGCCTGCATTTATTTGTTCCAAAGTACAGCAAAAACAGTAAAATTTTGAAATATTTTTAATATTTAAAATAACTGTTTTCCATTCAAATATATTTTAGAATGTAATTTATTCATATGAGCAAAGCTACATTTTCAGCATCATTACTCCAGTCTTTAGTGTCACATGATCCTTCAGAAATACATTTTTTAATTATTTTTTTAAATATTATTTTATTAATAAATAAAAAGATCCAAAGATCAGCGTTTATCTGAAAGAAAAAGCTTTTGTTACATTATACACTATACCATTCAAAAGCTTGGAGTCAGTACAGTTTTTATTTTTATTTTTTTGGGAAAAGAATTATAGAAAGTAATACTTTTATTTAGCAAGGTTGCTTTAAATTGATCAAAAGTGATGGTAAAGACATTTAAAATGTAACAAAAGAAAAAAAAACCTTAAAAAAAATCTACTCAGCTGTTTTCAGTAAAAATAATAAATGTGTTTTGAACAGCAAATCAGAATATTAGAATGATTTCTGAAGAACCATGTGATTGGAGTAATGATCCTAAAAATCCAGCTTTGAAATCACAGGAATAAATTACATTTTAAAATATATTCAAATAGAAAGCAGTTATTTTAAATAATAAAAATATTTCAGAATTTTACTGTTTTTCTGTACTTTGGATCAAATAAATGCAGGCTTGGATTTGAGTGGAAGAGACTTCTTTAAAAAACATCAAAAGGCTGTTCAAAAACTTTTGACTGGTAGTGTATACTGTATATGCCCTACCGTTCAAAAGTTTGGGGTCAGAGCTTTTTATTTTAAAGAAATTCATACTTCTATGGAGTAATTAAGCACACATTAAAATGAGTGACAGTAAAAACTATTATTTTATTTTATTTTATTATTATTTTATTTTATTATTGATATTCCTGTTTCAAATAAATTAATTAAAGAATCCTAAGCAGCACACCTTTCTTTTACATTGATAATAATAAAAACACAAAATCACAAATCATCATATTAGAATGATTTCTGAAGGATCATGTGACACTGAAGACTGGAGTAATAATGCTGAAAAATCAGCTTTGCATCGCAGGAATAAATTATAGTTTAACATATATGAATACAGAAAACTGTTCTTTTAAATTGTAATAATATTTCACAAAATTACTGTTTTTGCTATATTTTTATCATAAGATATATTTGAGAATGAGACTGCTTTCAAAAATAATACCAAAATGTAAAGACTCCAAATAGTAGTGAATACACCACTAGAAAAAAATATTAATAATTTTTAATATATTAATAAAATATTAATATATCATTATATAATAACAATTCTCAAGAGGTACAGACAGACACAATAACTGCATCTAAAATTACCTGCTTAATAATAAAAAAAATAGAGGACATAAAAACTGAACAAAAAAATAATATCTATATATATATACTACCGTTATAATATGACATGTTTCTTGTGCAAATCAGTATATTAAAATTATTTCTGAAGGATCATGTGACACTAAAGACTGGGTAATGATGCTGAAAATTTAGCTTTGATCACAGGAATAAATTACATTTTAAAATATATTAATATAGAAAGCCGTTATGTCAATATTACTGTTTTTACAATGTTTTTGGTTATAAGATACATTTGAGAATAAGAGACTTCTTTCAAAAATATTACAAAATTTTAAAGGAACACATTTTTACAAAATGTTACAGGAATACACCACTAGAAAAAATGAAAATATTCAAATATGAATATATTATTATATAATAATAATTACTTCAATGCTCATTTTATTATTATTATTATTATTATGTGACACTGAAAGTCTGTTACTCAAATAAACCAATTATTTGTCTTAAGAATACAATGCACAAGTCGCATTAACTACTTTTATGGTACTTTTTGACCTGTTTAAAGGGACAGTTCACCCAAAAAAGAAAATTCCGTCATTAATTACTCACCCTCATGTCGTTTCTTGCCCTTGAATATGGTAATTACACTGCTGTCTTTGCAGGGTCAGAAAGCTCTCGGATTTCATCAAAAATATCTTAATTTGTGTTACGAAGATGAACAACGGTCTTACAGGTTTACAATGACATGAGGGTGAGTAATTAAAGACAGAATAGTCATTTTTGGGTGAACTTTCCCTTTAAGACTTGACAGCCTATAAGAAAAAGAGCAGGGTGAACATTCTTCAGAAGATCTCTTTTTGCGTTTCACAGAGTTGAACAAGTTTGACATGACATGAGGGTGAATATCTGATGACAAAATGATTTCTGGGTGAACTACTAGCAACTTTTGCAACTATAATCAATGTTCCGGTGTTCTTTGCTCATCCAAACTTCTTTCCAATGTGATTAGGGTTTCCGCTGATTTGGGGAGAGCGCTGGTTTCAGTGATTTTCGATTGTTGGTGTTGAATAAGTGTTCTCTCACGTATTCATTTTGCCTTCCTTTCTCTGTCCTATCGATTGCCTTTTCTACTCCTCTCACTAGAAGACCTGAACGACTCTTCCTCCTCTCACTGATTGCATAATCTTCACTATTAAAATATGAAAATGGCTTCTGCTCTGCATGTGTGAAGAAGTCTGCCATGCTTCCTATGTTTCCTGTGGTACAGTGGTTTCTAATGGTATGACAGGAAAAAGAGAACACGTGCTCGTATTTTGGCCAGCTGTTTGGACTCTCGTTCTGACGGCACCCATTCAGTGCAGAGGTTCCACTGGTTGAGCAAGTGATGCTAAATTTCTCCAAATCTGCTTTGATGAAGAAACAAACTCAAATACATCTTGGATGGCCTGAGGGTGTGCAACCTTTCAGCAAATTTTCCTTTTTGCGTGAACTATTCCTTTAAGGTGCTCCTTTTGCTGAAATGTATGAATCTAAAAATGAAAATGCTGTCCTCATTTACTCACCCTCATGTCGTTCCAAACCCTATGATTTTCCTTCTTCCGTGAAACACAATTGGAGATGTCAAGCGCAATGTCTTCTCTTCCCTTACAATGCAAGTGAATGTCGACAGATGCTGTCAAACTGTAAAAATGACAAAAAAGCAGAAGAAAGAAAGTCATACTGCTTTGGAAAGACATGAAGATGAGTAAATGATGACAGAACTTTTATTTTTGGGTGAACAATCGTTTTAACTGTTCACTTACACTGCGCAAACATCTGTATGTGGTTTTGTCGTTCTGTTTATTTGATCTTTCTAACTTGAGTTATATATTACACTCTTGAGGGTGTCCTTAAGTCACTCTATTCTAGATTAAACAGCCCTCATTCTGTTTTAACCTCAAAAGGGGATGTCGTGATGAATATACAAGCGCTGGTCATTCTGACACGGAATGATACACTTATGGAGGCACTTTGCTTTCCTCCCGATTAAATGAAAAGGAAATTGCTCCACTATCATTTATGTGCAGAACCATCTTCATTATGAAAGCCACCAGGATGCCGACATCCAAGTGTTGAACCACTGCCAATAAAACCAATCAGAGCGTAGCCGGGGCCTGAGGCTGCAAAACAGCACAGAGAGAGAGAGAAAAAGAGCCTGCAAGATTCATCAGAGAAGAACATTGCAAAACGACACTTAGAAAACGGTTAGGATTCATCTCAGAGAGGATAAAACGAAACAAATTAGAATCAGAACGGAGCAGACTGGATAGATTAGAACAGATGAGGTAGTACAAGGCAGAGAAGAACAGAACAGAATAAAAGAGCAAAACCGAACTCAATAAAAGAACAGGGAAGAAAATAACTGGAATATATTAACTAGACATACAGAAACAGAGACAACAGCAGAATAGAACAGAATGGAGCAGAACAGATTAGAATATGTATATATTATTTCAGTGCTTCTCAAACTGGTGATCCATGAGGATTCCAGGTGGTGAGCAAGATTTAAATGAATACAATAATTATATTAAATTGAATTCTATTATTTGAACATAGATTAAGCATAATTTGTATCTCTTCTTTCAAATTATTCTTAATTTATGTCTCATATGTTGAAATAATATTAAATAATTATTTAATTAATAAATTATCAATTTTGAAAACAGTGTTGTGTAATATTTTTGTGGTCAACTTAATGCATCCTTGATTAATAATTAAATAAAAATGTACTGACCCCAAACTGTAACTGAACAGAACAGAATAGAACAGAATAGAGCACAACAGAATAAAATAGATTAGAGTACAACAGAATAGAATAGAGCACAACAGACCACAGCAGAATAGAATAGAATAGAATAGAATAGAAAAAGCACAACAGAACAGAGCAGAATAGAATGCAGTAAAATAGAATAGAATAGAGCACAACAGAATAGAGCAGAATAGAGTAGAACAGAACAGAGAAGAAAAGACTAGAATAGAATAGAATAGAGCAGAATAGAATGCCTTAAAATAAAAGAGAATAGAGCATAACAGAAAAGAACACAATAGAATAGAGTAGAAGAGCACAACATAATAGAATAGCGCACAACAGAATAGAATAGAATAGAATAGAGCAAAATAGAATAGAAGCAAGCACAACAGAGCAGAGCAGAATAGAACAGAAAAAGCACAACAGAATAAAATAGAATAGAATAGAGCACAACAGAATAGAGCAGAATAAAAAATAACTGAGCACAACAGAATAGAATAGAATAGAGCACAACAGATAGACCAGAATAGAAAAGAATAGAGCACAACAGAATAGAACAAAATAGAACAGAACATAGCACAACATAATAGAGCAAAACAGAATAAAATAGAGCACAACTGAATAGAACAGAATAGGATAGAATAGAGTACAACAGACACAACAGAATGGAACAGAACACAACAGAATAGAGCAGAATAGGATAGAATAGAGTACAACAGACACAACAGAATGGAATAGAGCACTACAGAATAGAGCACAACAGAATAGAGCAGAATAGAATAGAGCCCAACAGAACAGAATAGAGTAAAATAGAATGCAGTAAAATCGAATAGAATAGAGCATAACAGAATAGCGCACAATAGAATATAATAGAGCACAACAGAACAGAGCAGAACAGAATGCAGTAAAATAGAATAGAATAGAACACAACTGAATAGAGCAGAAAGGAATAGAGCAGAACATAACAGAGTAGAACAGAGCACAACAGTACTGAGCAGAATAGAATAGAGTACAACAGAACAGACCAGAATAGAATAGAATAGAGCACAACAAAATAGAGCAGAATAGAATAGAGTAAAATCGAATAGAATAGAGCAAAACAGAATAGCGCACAATAGAATATAATAGAGCACAACAGAACAGAGCAGAACAGAATGCAGTAAAATAGAATACAATAGAACACAACTGAATAGAGCAGAAAGCAATAGAGCAGAACATAACAGAGTAGAACAGAGCACAACAGTACTGAGCAGAATAGAACAGAGTACAACAGAACTGACCAGAATAGAGCAGAATAGAATAGAGCACAACAAAATAGAGCAGAATATAATAGAGTAAAATCGAATAGAATAGAACAAAACAGAATAGCGCACAATAGAATATAATAGAGCACAACAGAACAGAGCAGGACAGAATGCAGTAAAATAGAATAGAATAGAACACAACTGAATAGAGCAGAAAGCAATAGAGCAGAACATAACAGAGTAGAACAGAGCACAACAGTACTGAGCAGAATAGAATAGAGTACAACAGAACTGACCAGAATAGAGCAGAATAGAATAGAGCACAACAAAATAGAGCAGAACATAATAGAGTAAAATCGAATAGAATAGAACAAAACAGAATAGCGCACAATAGAATATAATAGAGCACAACAGAACAGAGCAGAACAGAATGCAGTAAAATAGAATAGAATAGAACACAACTGAATAGAGCAGAAAGCAATAGAGCAGAACATAACAGAGTAGAACAGAGCACAACAGTACAGAGCAGAATAGAATAGAGTACAACAGAACAGACCAGAACAGAATAGAATAGAATAGAGCACAACAAAATAGAGCAGAATAGAATAGAGTACACCAGAACAGAGTGGAATAGAATAGAATAGAGCACAACAAACAGAATAGAACAGAAAAGAATAGAGCTTAATAAAATAGAATAGAACAGAGCAAAGTAAAATGAAAGAGAACAGAACAAAGTACAACAGGATAAAGCAGAACAGAACAGAATAGAACAGAGCAGAATAAAACAGAATAGAACAGAATAGAGCAGAACAGGCAACAGCCAATGAAATCATTGATTAGTCATTAATAAAGCTGCTACATGGAATCAGATGTAAATTGTAAAGCTCACAGAATGTTTTGAGAGGGGCTTTGCTGGCGCTCAGATCTGGGTCTAGTCCAGTGACACGCGGCGTGGGAGGGACAGCTGTGACGCGCAGCCTGCCGGGGAATGAGTGGGCCTGACTGGACTGCCAGCTTCCCTCATTAAGATTTGATTAAGATTATTGTGCCCTTTCACGGAAAGCAAGCAGAATGTTCTTCATTTGCTCTTCCTCCACCATGTCTTCCTGTCCAGGCTGTTTCTGTTTTCCCTCTTACGTCCATCTGCGAGAATTGCGTTAAAAAAGGTTAGCATTCTAGTACTGCTTATAGCGTGTGACAAACATAAAATGACATTTATTGGAGACAATGCAATTATGTTCTAGATCAATATTAATTACAACATAAACATAACATAATATTATATAACGATAATAATATATATATAAATATAATTGTAAACTGTGGTCACCATGGTCGATTTTTTTTTGTAAGGACATGAACATAAAGAGACTCATTGATGAATCCACCACAACATGAGGGTAACAGACCGCCTCTCCGTCCTCCACGTGTCCCAGTGGAAAAGTGACGGGATCAATATCCACACGTGCGATTCGTTTTCCACATAAGGCTGTGACAGAGATAATCCCTGCATAAATCACACGGCTGCAGTGCACCTTTCATCAACACACTCCGGCCAATCAATCACCTGCAACGGTAGGTTATGCGTCGCCACCCCGTCATCCAATCAGAATCCAGCTCTCAGAGACAAAGAGGTTGGTCTGCCTGACGACCCGGCCCAATGCTTCTCTTCAACCAAAGAGGCATTTTCAGGTCAGCCAAAGAATAATGTGAGTATCTCTAAAATAACTCAAAAGCAATAAAATATAATATTCCCTATTTCTTTTGCCACAAACCGGATGAGATATCGGAGAGGATCTTGAACCTGAGAATGGCGGAGATCTGAGCTGAAGGAAACACAGTCCTGCAGGCCTGGAATCTGGTTGATATGTTGCCACAGAGATAAGAATGGCATGTTGTGTTTCTCATTGAGTGAAGGACTCGCTCGACTCTCATTTGATATACGGAGGCTGGAAAATAGAGCTAACATTTGAGATTGATGGGTAATTTTAAAAAATACAACTTGGGTCTTTATGGAAGCCAAGATAACAGATTGCAGCAAGAGAAATATTGCATGTAATATATAGAAGGTTACAGGACTGAGTGGCATTTTGCAGTGAACGAACAGAGTGAGTGAACTGCTGAATTTGAATTGATTTAGCAAACATAATTTCAAGAAGTAAATTATAATTTTACAAATTAATATACACAGATAATTTTCATTAAATTTAACATGATTAATAATACATTTTTGTAATGCCACCTACAGAAATATTCACACATAAATATGTTTGTGTATTATAAATAAATAAACATCTACATCTATCTATCTATCTATATATATATATATAATGTGTGTGTGTGTGTGTGTAAGATCAAATACATTTTCACACATAAATATTTGTAAATATATGTGCATATTATTAAATATTAATATTATAATAAATATTTTTTAATCATTTTAATATAAATATATTACAATAAAATATATAAAATAATAGATTTTCAAAGAACAGAATTTCAAAGTAAATTATAATTTTACAAATTAATATACAGATTTTTTTTTTTACTTTAACATAATTAATAATACACATAAATATTACACATCAACATTTGTAAAAATATATATGTATATTACCAAATATTATTTATCAAATTGAATATTAATTATTATCCACATTATTAATCATTTTAATGTATATAACAATACAGTAAAATATATATTACTAGAGTAATAAAAATAATTTATTTATAATTTATATTTAGATAATTATAACATTTATTTATAATTTATTTGTGTGTAATGTCAGAAATTTTCGCACATAAATATTTGAAAATATATATGTATATTATCAAATATTAATTATTATATTGAATATTAATTATTATTATTATTATGCTAATCATTTTAATGTATATAACCATATTACAGTAAAATATATTACTATAGATTAATATTTATCATTTATAATATTTAGATAATTTTACAGTTTATTTGTATTGTCACAGAAATGTTCACACATAAATATTTGAAAATATATTTCCATATTATTAACTATCAAGTATTATATATATATATATATATATATATATATAAAACTATATACTATATATAATATATATAACATCACAAACATAATATTCTATTATTGTAATATCACGCATAATATATTGTAACTATAGGTTTATATATATAATATAGTTTGACATCAATTATATAATTTATATAATTTTGAATTTTTGTGTGATAAGTTTGTAATGCCACATATTGAAATTAATTTTCACAGTAAATATATGGAGATTATTAAATATTAACTGTTATATTAAATATTAATTATTATTATTATTATGCATAATATTAATAATTGCTATATATATATATATATATATATATATATATAATATATCATATATATTGCAACGCAAACATAATAGTCTATTACTGTAAATTAATGCATAAAATATTAAATTATTTATTGTCAGACTATATATATATATATATATATATATATATAAAATATATACAAAAAAAAAAATATATATACAATATATGTATACAATATACACACCAAACACACAAACAAACAAGTCCAAGTCCATCAAACGTGTGTCCAGCAGTACTTTTGCTAGTGATCAACCATAAAGTGACCTGGTGACCTGGTGAAAAAAATGATCTCTGTTGTATAACCGTTGTGCTTCACTGAATTTTAATTTAGTAAAATCTTCTTCCTGTATTTCCGAATTTAATTCCAATTCAGCATCTTGTTGGACATTCAGATTCACATTCATGAACTGAAATAGAGTTTCTTCAATTCTGAATGGCCCCCGTCAGTCGTTTCGGGGCAAAACGCTCCATCAAATCTTGGCTCGGTTTATTTGTCAGAAAAAGCGAGGCGGAAACCGTAGCAGATGTGATCAGACCAGGCGAAAAACCCTATCTGATGCTGCTCTCACACTAGACAAAGTGCACTCATGAGCTCTTTCAGGCTCACAGATGATCTACAATGGCCACTAGTACTTTACAAGACCCACTGACGACCCTTTCAGGCTGGTCATGTTATCCTGGAGGCTTTAAACTGAAACCATCTATCAAAAATAATAAGCTTTCATCTCTTCATCTGACAGAGCTGCTTTTGGCTTCGTCGCTGAACCAGATGGAGAGAATCCTTTTAGCGAGCCAATCGGCTGTATCTCTGCCTAACTTCAAACAGTTTAACTCATCATTCCTCCTGGAGAACAGTGTGATTTCTTTTCCCACGCCCATGTGTCCCGCCCAGCTTCCGCTTCTTTAAGGTCGAGTTTGTTCATGTACTGTTTCCCCAGGTCATTTTACAGTCAAACGGCTGAAATTTTGCCACCGTCAGCCCGCACAAAGAGCAAAACCAGCCTTATACTCCAGTCCAGATCATTAACCTGCACATCTGAGTGTCTCTCTCAGTGCCTATGGTGGTAATGGCCCTGAATCCAGACTGCCAACTATTCTGTAAAAATAGTAAGAGGAACTGCAGGCATTATGCTGATAAATGACATCCAGTTTTGTTATTAAAATATATTAAAATATCCAATAATTTTCATTCATTTAAATATAAATGCATTGTGAAACTAAAATAAATAAGCTGAAGTACTAAAACTGAAATATAAAAATCAATTAAAGCTAAATAGAAATATTAAAATAAACCTAATCAAAATGACATAAACACAAATAAATACTACATACAGTGAAGTAATGGCAAAGAGTAAATCTCTTTCTCTAAACTTGTAGTTAAATTTTTATATTACAAATAAAATAAACAAGATAAAATAAAATAAAAAAAATGAAAATGCATGTTTATTTCCAGTATGATTACTGGATGCCACACTGTATATGTTCTATAACCCTGAGCACTTCATACTACCAAATATTCTTGGAAATAGTAAGGAAAAATGGAGGCATTATTCCGAAAAAAAAATAAAAAAATAAATAAATAAATAAATAAATAAATATAAATAAATAAAATAAGCATGTGTATTTACAATATGATTACAGGACATCACGTGCTAAAATGCAGGCATTATTCCACACTCAAAATAAAATAGAAAATAGAAAAACAAAAAAAAAAAAAATGTAATAAAATAATCATTTTTATTTCCAATAATAATACTGGACACCACTTGCTAAAATGAAGGCATTATTATATCAAAATAATTAATAATTAATATCAAAATGAAATAAAAAAAAATATATAAAATATACATAAACCAAAAATAAAATAAAATAAAATAAAATAAAACAAGCATGATTATTTAAAATAAAATAAAATAAAATAAATAAATAAATAAAATGAAGAAGCATGTTTATTTGCAATATGATTACTGAACACCACTTGAAATGCAGAAATTATTCCACAATGAAAAAAAATAAAGAAAATAATAAAATAAAGCAAACAAAACAAAACAAAAATAAAATAAATTAAAATAAAGAATGTTTATTTCCAATATGATTACTGGACACCACTTGCTAAAATGCAGGCATTATTTAATGCTGAAGATAAAATTAAGAAAAAAAAATGTGTGTGTGTGTATATATTATATAATATATATATATATATATATATATATATATATATATATATAATATATATATAAAAATACAAAAATTAAATTAAACAAAATTAAATAAAATAAATAAAATATAATATAAAATAAAATAAAAAAAGGATGTTTATGTACAATATGACTACTGTACACCACTTGTTGAAATGTAGGCATTATTCTATGCTAAAAATGAAAAAAAAAAAAAAAAAAAAAAAATGAATAAAATAAAATGAAAAAATAAATAAATGAATAAATAAAATAAAAATAAAATAAAATAAAATAAAATAAAATAAATAAGCATAATTATTTCCAAAATGATTACTGGACACCACTTGCTGACATGCATGGATTATTCCGCACTGAAATAAAATAAAAAAAATAAAATAAAATAAAATAAAATAAAATAAATTAAAATAATAAGCATGTTTAATTCCAACATAACTTGATGCCACTTGCTAAACTAAGCATGCAACGGAAAGAGATTAATGTAATAATATATAGCACACAATTATTTTAAACATTACTTACAATTATTTTGTGACAATCATTGTTGGTTTTGTTTATTTTAATCCGTCTGTGCTCTTTTGTTTGACTTTTTATGTATTTTCTTATATTGTAAAATGCTTTGAGAAGCTCTTTTAAAGGCACTATAAAAAAATTAAGTTATTATGACTATTACTGGCACATATAGTGTACTACCCATGCTACTTTTTTATTTTTTATTCATTTATTATTTATTATTATTTTATAATAGCATTTATTACTTTGTACGGAGCAGCATTTCACTCCAAATATAGCCAATATTTTGTTCTGTCCTGAAAAGTGGAGAAGTGAAATCAATATTAGGTATGTCAACCGTTTTTGATTTCACTACAGATATACAGTAGCTCTTGTAACGTCAGGATGCGACACAGGGGAAATCGCAACAGCAAACCTATGGTCTGATATCGCTCTGGTATCGTATAACAGCGTCCTATGCTGAGAGGGTTGTTCAGTAACACACTGATAAGACGGGCTGGTTATCGCTAAATGTTTTATGCGATTATGAGAGTCTCTCTGGAGTGGACAGCAAACATTAGCGTCCATCTAAAGTTTATCTCTTAGCAACAGAGCGAAAGAATCATCCTCCGATTGGAACACATCCTCATAGTTAGACAGGACGTAAAGTCCTGTGTGAGCAGAATAGCACTGCGAACATCGATCTCCAGCGAAAGCCTGGTGTCTCAGCAGTTGCTCTATTGAGCCGAAGAACAGCGGTGCGTCTGATTCGAGAGCATCACACACTGCCGGACAGCAGGAGATGTAGAGCCGAATCGCTCCGCTGATTCATGTTTCCTGCTGCTTTCCTTCACCTTTGCTTAAATCTGCCATCGACCCTCCGATCAGGGCTGAGAATGCAAAGCATGATGGGTTATCATTTAGTGGGGATTGTATCTGACAGGAGAGAGCGATGTGCAGGTTTACTAAAAGAGCAGTTACGTTGTGTTTTCTCTTTCCTGGCCAGACAAATGTTGGGTGAAATGCTGTATAACTGTTTGTGCGGAAGATTTTATGCACACCAAAGCTTTTAAAAGAAATGTCAATAACCTTGACGGATTTTGAAGTTCAGATGCTGAACGCACCTCAGGCTGGGGGGAACTTAAAGAACTTGGGACAAAATGCACCTTAAATGGGCATTTCAAGGAACAGTTTATAAAGTTGAACTGTCATTGAATAAAAATGCTTTTATGTGCAGATACTCCGATGTGGGATTTGGTGCAATTAATATTCCAAATCCAAGTTACATTAATTCATCACTAAATATATAGCAAATGACTAAAATGTAATTATTATTGCATATACTTAAATTAATTATTTAATAATTATATATAAAGTTAATCAATATTTTTATACATAAACAAATAAAAAAATGAAATTAGCATGTTTATTTTCAATATGATTACTGAAATGCAGACATTATTCCATGCTGAAAAAAAAAAAAAAAATAAATAAATAAAATAAAATAAAAATTATGAAAAATAAAATAAAATAAAATAAGCATGTTTATTTCCAATATGATTACTGAAAGCCACTTGCTCAAAATGCAGGCATTATTCCATGCTGAAAATAAAAAAATAAATAAAATACTGAAAATAAAAAATAAATATAATAAATTATAAAATAAAATAAAATAAAATAAAATAAATTAAAAATAAATTAAAAATAAAATAAAATGAATGTAAAATAAATTAAAAATAAAATAAAATAAAATAAAATAAAATAAAATAAAATAAAGCATGTTTATTTCCAATATGGTCATACTGGATGCCACTTGCTGAAATGCAGACGTTATTCCACGCTGTAAATAAAAAATAAATAAAATACTGAAAAAATAAAATAAATAAAATAAAATAAAATAAAATAAATGAAAAAGAAAAGAAAATCATCATGTTTATTTCCAATATGATTACTAGATGCCAACATGAGTGCTAAAATGCACGCATTATTCCACGCTGAAAATAAAATAAAATAAAATAATAAAACAAAACAAAACAAAACAAGCGTTTATTTCCAATATGTTTACTGAAAGCCACTTGCTGAAATGCAGACATGATTCCACGCGAAAATAAAAAATAAATAAAATACTGAAAAAAATAAATAAATAAAATAAAATAAAATAAATGAACAATAAATGAAAAATAAAATATAAATTAAAATAAAATAAAATAAAATAAGCATGTTTATTTCCAGTGTAATCATACTGGATGCCCCTTGCTGAAATGCAAACGTTATTCCATGCTGAAAAAAAAAAAAAATAAAATACTTAAAAAAATAAAATAGAATAAAATAAAATGAAATAAAAGAAAAGAAAAGAAAATAATAAATGAAAAAGAAAATAAAATCAGCATGTTTATTTCCAATATGATTACTGGATGCCACTTGCTGAAATGCAGGCATTATTTCATGCTGAAAATGAAATGAAATGAAATACAAATTAAAAAAATAAAATCAACAAATTAAAAATGAAATAAAAAAACGTATATATTATATTACATATACTATTACATATACTTTTTACTTAATTTTTAAAAATAATTATATATAAACTTAATACTTTTAAAAGAAATAGTTTAATATGAAAACAGCTACATAATATACTTTAGAATATATATATATATACACGTATAGAGAAAGATAGAGAGATACACCCTACTACTTTATTATTACATAAAAATTATAAATAATTTTTGAATTAATTGTAGATATTTTATAGCTTTTTTCTAATGAAAAATAGATTTTTTCATTATTATTACATATGACAAATGTATAAAAAATATTTAAGATTTTAGAATGGTATAAAAATTAAAAAAAAAAATATATATATATATATAATTGTTATTAATTTTAATTTTTATTTAATAGTTATTTTCCCATTACTTCAGTACTTTTAAAAGAAAATGTTTTCTTTGAAACAGTTGTAATAAATACAGACACCATACTTTCTATTCAACACTGAAAATACTGATAAATATTTATGTATTTTTATGTTTATAAGAGTGTGGCATTAAAAATGTAGCAAAATGCCATTGCCAAACTCTACTTGAATCAACTGTAAATCGAGTCTCCCGTGAAGAGCGCTACTGGTGTTGCTGCGTTTGCAGAACGTTCCAAATCATTTACTTACGAGGTTTACTTATGAGAACCTTCTGCCTGTGTCAGTAGTAGACCGCAAGGCAGCTCACTAGGCTTTGGAAGAGATCTGCAGTGTGTGCGTGTTTGCATGCGTGTTCATGTTTGTAGCATATGGCAGCACAACACAGTTCAGTAGAGCAAAGAATCAGGGCATATTAATTCACAAAACATACAGCAACACTGAACACCGAAACAAGACCCAGCAGGACCAGCAGCCCATCTCAACACAGCTGAACCGAGAAGAACAGGCAAAGTCCAGGACAACATATACTTCCAAATAAATCCACAGCAAATGCATCACAACATTTGGAGAAAATATGGTAAATCAGAGAGAACTTCCACGATTTATGAGTATACATTATTCTAAAGAAAAATGTCTTAGAATCTTTAACTAAAGCCACACAGACAGCGAAAAATAATACAATTATGTGTGTTGTATTTCTATTTAAAATTTAAAATTATGTTAAAATTATAAACCATAATATTTACTTTTAATAATACATTTTATATATATGTAAAATTAAATTAAAAAATATATAATTTAATTATAATTGAAAAGATATATTAAAAAAAATATACAAAGTTCATAATTGTATTGTGGCTAACCCATGTATCTCTGGCGTTAGAAAGGGGATTTTCACTGGAAAAGAGGATGCAGTTCGGTCTTGATTTATCTTGCAGCTTCCTCTCATATATTCGGTGCAGCTCTGAAATAGCAGTTCCTTTCTGGCCCGTACACTGAGCGCACCGTCCCAAAACCGGTCAAAACTGGCACTAGAAATGTGTTGTTTGGTTCTTTTGCTGGCACTGACGAAAAATATCACAGTCATATAAGGAGACTTGGACTGTGTGTTGTTGGGAAGCAGAAAAAAAAGTCCCAGCAAGCACCATCTGTGTTTTCAATGTGAATCATTCACAGTTCTGTATGACATACTTTTGAACAGCGCAAGAGAGGCCAAATGTTCAGATATCAGGGCGTCCTAAAACCGCCAGAAATGGTGATGAATTGCCACAGCGTGAACTTCTGCAAAGGAAGGGTCAAAAGTCATAGTGGACGAGCAATGCTGCTTATAAAACATATAAAAACAGCTTATTAATTCAATTAGATGCGTAATTGGTGGATTTTCCACACTGCATGATGGGAAATGTAGTGTTGGCATGTAAACTTACTTAAGGAGGTGTATTTTCTAGCAAATTTTTGTGCTATTCTTCGTCAACAGCACATAAAACATGTACAAACTTAATTGGACGGTCACATTTCACAATTAAAACTTAGCTTGAACAAATAAAATAAAGTAAAATAAAGCGTAATCAGAGTAAAACAAAGAGTGACTTACATTTTAGACATTTTTAGTGATACACACTAGTGAGTAAAACGCACACACACACACACCAATGGCTGGACTTTGATGTAAGGTATGACCCAGACAATCTAGCCTGCGAGCCAAATGTCTAGTCTCTGGTTTATTAGACTGAGTGCCTTCAGATTCTCTGGAGAGACACCCCGATTGACCGCAAGAACCTACATATTGTAATTGATGAGTTTCATTCTCTTAAACACACACAGACTTGTACTTGAACTTCTACTGCTGTAAAGGTGGACTAAAATACATTTAAGTATACATGTACACATACACATATATACGGATGGAACTGAAAAATGGACGAATGGATGGAATTGAATAATGGACGAATGCATAGATGGATGGATGAAAGGAATTGTAAATATGGATGAATGGATGGAATTGAAAAAAAAAAAAAAAAAAAAAGGATGATTTAATGCACTGGATGGAATTGATAAATTGACAGATGAATGGAATGGATGGAACTGAAAAAAAATGGACAAATCATGGAAGGATGGATGGAAGGATGGAACTAAAAAAAGGACAGAATAAATGGAATTGAACAATGGATGGATAAATGGAATTAAAAAAAAATGGATGAATTGTTACGTAGTTGCTGGTGCTGGATGGAAGACAGGATACAACGTACGACAAATCTTATTTTAATTACTTCCAAGAGGAACAGGCAGGAACACAGTGATATCCACACACACTGAAGACACTAGTAACCAGGGAAAGCCTCCAGGGCGGATCAGGGAGCCATGGCGGATCAGGGAGTTCAGGAGGCCATGGCTGGACAAACAGTTCATGAGGCCATGGTGGATCAGGGAGTTCAGGAGGCCATGGCCGGACAGAGTTCAGGAGGCCATGGTGGATCAGGGAGTTCAGGAGGCCATGGTGGATCAGGGAGTTCAGGAGGCCATGGCTGAACAGGGGAGTAGCCCTCCCCCAAAATTTTCTTGGGGGAATTTACCGTTCTGCCAGCCCTAGGGAGCGCTGGATGAGGTGCTGGCTCAGGAGGGCGTGCAGGAGGGCGCACTGAAGGAGGAGCTGACTCTGGAGGGCGCGCAGACTCAGAAGGGCACGCAGGAGGAGGCGCTGACTCTGGAGGGCGCGCTGGACAGAGCTCCGGCTCTGGAGGGCGAGCTGGACAGAGCTCTGGCCCTGGGGTGTGCGCTGGAGGCATCTCGGGCTCTGGTGTGTGCTCTGGAACTTGTCTTGGCTCATGAGACGCACCAGGAACTTGACTTGACTCAGGAGATGTAGCCATGACGTGACTTGACTCAGCCGTGATGTGACTTGACTCAGTCGACGCAGCTGCAGTGTGACTTGGCTCAGGAACCGCAGCTGTAACTTGACCTGACTCGGAAACTTGACTTGATTCAGGAGAAGCAGCTGCAACTTGACTTGATTCAGTAGCTGCAACTTGACTTGACTCGGGGAACACAGCTGCAACTTGACTTGACTCAGGAACTATAGCCGTAGCTTGACTTGGCTCAGGAAGGCTGGGGGGAACCAGCGGAGGCTTAGGAAGACTGGGCGGAACCAGCGGAGGATCAGGAAGGCTGGGCGGAACCAGCGGAGGCTCAGGAAGGCTGGGCGGAACCAGCGGAGGCTTAGGAAGGCTGGGCGGAACCAGCGGAGGCTCAGGAGAATCAGGGGAGATAATAGGAGCCGTGAACTCCATTGGGATTGCCCTGTCCATAATGTTCATTCCAGTTATCATGACTGGGGACTCAGGCTTGGCGGCCATCTTGGCTGGGGACTCAGGCTTGGCGGCCATCTTGGCCGGGGGCTCAGGAACGGAGGCCATCTTGGCCGGGGGCTCAGGAACGGAGGCCATCTTACGTGCAGATTCTGGCGTGGCGGCCATCTTGCGTGCAGACTCTGGCGTGGCGGCCATCTTGCGTGCAGACTCTGGCGTGGCGGCCATCTTGCGTGCAGACTCTGGCGTGGCGGCCATCTTGCGAGCAGACGCTGGCGTGGCGGCCATCTTGCGTGCAGGCTCTGGCGTGGCGGCGGCCTGAGGTGCTGGGCTGAGGACCATAGTGGAACTAAGGTCGACTTGGGGACACGCAGGAGACAAGGAGGGTGTGAGGTCGCTGGAGTGACTTGGAACGAGGAACCACATAAATCAAGAACAAAATTTATAAAGTCTGCTACAGGACGGTAGCAATCATTAGGACTAATCAATTGAAACAAACTATCATCTTTGAGTCCCATCTGGAAACATGCGTTAACCATCTTGTCACTCCATCTCACCAGATGGTAAACACTCAAAAACTCCTCCACATATTCCTCCAGCGAACCCTCACCTTGTTGCAGGTTTAGGAGGAGGTCATCAGCCCAGGTCATCCTTTGTTTTTGGTCGGTCTTTTCTGTTACGTAGTTGCTGGTGCTGGATGGAAGACAGGATACAACGAACGACACAAATCTTATTTTAATTATTTCCAAGAGGAACAGGCAGGAACACAGAGCGATATCCACACACACACTGAAGACACTAATCAACAATAAAGACCGACCAGGGGGGTATTCCAGAAAGCAGGTTATGTGACATACCCGGGTAAGTTTAAGGGTAAGTTAGTGGATAACCTAAACTTTCGGTTCCAAAAACGGAGGTAATTTTCTGGGTATGTATGTAACCATAGCACCTTACTCTCTGAAGATAACCTGCTCGGTAGCAGGTTATGTTCCAGAGTCAGTTTGTTTCAGACGGTTACTGAGCATGGCGTGCCCTTTTGATGACGATCCTGTGGACGTGGAGGCACAAATTATACGAGGTTTTTTCCGCCGGGAGAGAGTTATAAGACCGCGTATTGATGTCTTTTCATTCCCTAATGATTATTTGAAAGAGCGTTATCGGTTTTCAAAAGAATCGTTAATTTATTTAACACATCTCTTGAAACCGCATATTGCAAATGTCACAAACCGCGGGTCTGCGCTTAGCACAGAAAACATTCTGTGCATAGCACTTCGGTTTTTTGCGTCAGGGCATTTTTTGTACAATGTGGGCGATGCAGAGCATGTGGGAAAGGCAACTGTGTGTAGAGCCGTTCGCACAGTATGTCTGGCACTTAAACGATTCTTACACACGTTTGTACAGTTCCCTGGCCATAAACCTCTGCGTGTTATTAAAGAGGAATTCCACAGAGTGGCAGGTTTGTCCTTTGTAGTAAAATCTATGACGCATATTTAATATGTAGTCATACTATTTATATCTATACATGTATTCATCCTGCACACACACACTTGATACTTCCATATATGACTTTCTATTTCAGGGTTTCCAAATGTAATTGGGTGCATTGATGGCACCCACATTCCTATTAAAGCTCCTTCAATAAATGAAGGAGACTATGTTAATAGGAAATCTATTCATAGCATCAATGTGCAGGTAACAACTTAATTTTGTGTCCTTAATTTTTTGCCTTAAAAATCATTAAACGCATTACTTTTTTCCACTAACTATAGGTAATATGCGAGGCAACCCATATCATTACTAATGTTGAGGCAAAATGGCCAGGATCTGTGCATGATGCCAGAATTTTCCGCGAGTCATCATTATGCCAGACATTTCAGCAGGGTATGTTTTGCTTTATACAATGTTTTTTTTTTTTTTTTCCTTTTTACTATATTTGTATTGTACACTTGAATCAATACAGGACAGTACAATGGTTACTTGCTGGGGGACAGAGGATACCCTTGTCTGCCCTATTTAATGACACCCTACCCTGAACCTGATCCTGGACCACAGACACGCTTTAACCTGGCTCACAGCCGAACACGGGCCAAGGTGGAGATGACCATAGGGATCCTCAAGTCTAGGTTTCAGTGTCTGCGTGGGCTCCGGGTCAGTCCAGAGAGGGCATGCGACATCATAGTGGCTTGTGTTGTACTTCACAACATTGCCACTATAAGAGGAGAGAGCCACCCTCCTTGTATTGAAGAAGATGGCCCAGAGGAACCCCTACAGATTTTTGCACACAACAGAGATGGAAGACTTTTGAGAGACAGGATTTGTCAAAATTACTTTTATTAAATTGTTTGCACTGGTCTGCTGTGCAGTTCATTCTTTATTTCCTGAAAAACAATGAAAGTAAAATCATCATTTTTTTTTTTTATTACATTGCTTCATATAGACAACACTTTTAACGTGCAGATTAATATTCACACAAGTTCTCACCTTAAGGCGATGCTCCAGTAATTCAATTTCTAGCGTTGCTTTTTTAATGGATAGCCTTTTCTCCTCCATTTGAAGCTGTATAAGGTCCATCTCCATGTCACTTTTTCTTATTTGTTTTTGAAGATGGACCTTATACAGCTCCTTTGCTGGCAACTAGGAAGGCAAAAAAATAAATAAATAAATAAATGAGATTCTGTCAGACAATAAAATTAAAATATGGACAGCTGCACACAAATTCTTACACTGCTTAGATTGTGCATTGAGGTTGAAGGACCTTCATCTGTGGGCAAATCCCCAGGTATGTACTGTGAAAGGACAATGACAGTTTGTTACTCTAATGTAACAAGGGGGCATGCATTATAATGGTATGCATCATATACCTCAGTGGATCTACCAGCATTGTCCACTTCTGTCACAGCAGATGTGGTCTCTTCATCGTCATCTTCATCATCTTCATCCTTCAGTGGAAATATGCAAGTATACATTATCTGGCAAAAAGAAAAAAACACAAAATATCTAAAAGCAACTAAAGGCACCTGACAACAAAACACTTACAACTGTGACAGACTGTGTTCTTTCTGTAGGGTCCAATAATACAATCCCTCTATCAGTATCTATAAGAAAATACAACCCATACAATTCTCAATATTAATCAAAGAAAAACCAATAATGCAGGAAAAAAACATGTCAAAGTAATACAACTAAGATCACAGTAGCCTATACATCATATGCAGTTAAATAAAGTAAGCCTGCATAGAAACGTTAAGCATGTTCAAAAAGCCTTTAAGTGACAGAGATTTATTAAGTCATATAATGAAAACAAATCATAGTGGTAAACTTACATTTCACCATGTTACTTGTGGTGCATGGTGTGTGTGATGAAGTGCCCCCTGGAATGCCATCAACCACTGGTCGCCCTTTATTAAGGGACAAAGCCAGCTCCTCAGATGGGGTGAGGGGTGGTGGTGGTGGGCCCCCGCCAGTTAGACGGGCTTCAGCCTTCTTTCTATTAGCTACATGACAGAAATAATATACTAAATCGTGTTTAATAAATAGTTTAGTAATTGTGTAATCAAATATTACCTTTTTGCAGAATGTTTTTGTGTTTCATTTTGACTTGGCTCAAAGTTCTTCTGGCTCCAGAAGGATTACACCTTATTAAATAAGAAACCATATATCCCTAGTCAATATACATTGTTATTTTAACCTAAAGAAATGAATGGCAGGAAAAGTAAATGCTTTCATGGTGATTTAACAGTCAGAAGGATGCGGAAGGGGTGTTTAATTATTTTGCATTATGATAAAAGGGGAGGCGATATCAAATTTGCAATTTAATACACTTACGCGTTTACTCTGTCCGTTATTTTTTGCCAAGCCAACTCTCTTTCTTTAGCCGATGCAGCCGTATTGCTTTTTTTCATTATTATTGGCTTGAATTCTTCATATGCGTGCATTAAAACCTCCAACTCTGCCTCTGTGAAGTATGCCGCTCTCTTTTTTTCAATTTGATTTTCCATTTTAACTCGTGAAATCGGCGATCCATTGAAAACGTCTTTATGTATGCACCGTGCACACGCATTAACTCTGGGTAACCAATAGGAGGTTGATTAAACTTACTCTTCTCAGGTGTTTTGGAACCGACATACTCATGGTATGCGGGTTTGGGGTAAATCAACCCAGAGGTTATGATTTACCAAATGGTAAGTTAACCAAGCTTTCTGGAATACCCCCCAGGAGAGTGAGGCACAAAGAACACTATATACACAGAAACAGGGGAGTGGCTACAAACGAGATAACGAGGGGAAGTCCAAATATGGTTAAGACTAAACCAAACTAATACAAAACCAAAAAGGGGGGAAACAAGGACTAAACCAAATGAGCTAGAAACACAGGGGGAAAAAACACAAGGAGACATGTAACATGAATGGATGGATAGAACTGAAAAATGGACAAATCATGGAGGGATGGAACTAAAAAAAAGTTGATAAAGAAATTGAATAGATGGATGGATAGATGGATGGATGGAATATATGGAACTGAAAATGGACTGATGAATGGAATTAAAAAATAGATGGATAAATTAAATAGAAAAATGGACGAATGCATGGATGGAAGGATGGAACTAAAAATGAATGAACAAGTGGAATGCATGGATGGATGAAATTGAAAAATGGACAGATGAATTAAATGGATGAAACAAAAATGGATGAATGAATAGAATGATGGATGGAAGGAATTGAAAAATGGACAGGTGGACGGAATTGACAAAAATGGACGACTGGAAAGAATGGATGGACGGAAGAATGGAATTGATAAACGAACAGATAAATGGAATTGAAAAATGGACAAATGGATGAAAATAAAAAAAATGGATGAACGGATGGAATGGATGGATGGAATGAATGGAATTGAAAAAAAATGGACAACTGGATAGAATGGATGGACGGATGAATGGAATTGATAAATGGACAGATAGATGGAATGGAAAAATGGACGAATGGATGAATAGATGAAATTAAAAAAATGGATGAACGGATGCAATGGATGCATGGATGGATGGATGGAATTGAAAAATGAACAGATGGACGGAATTTAAAAAAATGGACGCCCAGATAGAATGGATGGAAGGATAGAATTGAAAACTGGACAGATGAATGAAAGGAACTGAAAAATGGACAGATGGATGGAATGGATGGAAGTGAAAAGTGGATGAACGAATGGAATGGATGGATGGACTGAATGGAATAGAAAAATGGATGAATAAATGAAATTGAAAAATGGACGACTGGATAGGATAGGATGGATGGATGGATGGATGGATGGATTAATAGAACTGAAAAATGGACAGATGGATGCATGGATGGAATTGAAAAATGGATAAATGGATGGAATGGATGGATTAAGTTGAAAAAAGGATGAATGGATGGATAGATGAAATTTACAAATGGATGAATGGATGGATTGGTGGAATTGACAAAAAGATGATGTGATGGATGGATGGATCTCTGACTATTCATTTTGGGTAATATGCCAAAAAACATGTTTTTCATCATGGTTTGTTATTAACAGTTATCACAAAGATTTCCTGATCACTGGAAAGATTCCCTATCACACTGACTTCTGGCTGATTTCATTTTTATATTCATTTTTTATCTCTAGAAACACTCCACATAACTGTCCATTCTCAGGGCAGTTCAGTGCTCTCTCCATTAGCACAGACATTGCACTTGAAGACACACAGATTTTATAAAACAGATTTCACAGCAGACACACAGACAAATTTCCCTTCATCATTCACAATCGTTCGTCTCCTCCCTCACGTTCCGTCTGTCTGAGAGAAAGGGAGAGTTTAGAAAGCCACTCTCATCAAATTACCTGGCAGAGCTTAATGTTCAATGTTTTTATAGAGAAAATGACTGGGTTGTTTTAGTTAGAGATATATTCCTTCCTCTCTCTTTTTATTTTAAGACATCTCGCTCCCTCCTTCCTCTTTATTTCAGGATATATCACTCCCTCTCTCTCTTTATTTCAGAATAAATCACTCTCTCCCACTCTGCTCTTTACTATCTTTATATCAGAATATATCATGAAAAGGATCCCTTTCCATTTCACTCTATTATTGATAATGTAATGGTGTGAGTTCAGTCTAGTTTGAAAGCACAGAGAGCACAGAATCCAGACAGTGATGCAACCTGATTGTCTCTCTGAGTCTCGTGTAGTCTGGCTTTTTGAATACTGTCTGAAGTCTGGTTCAGTTTGCAGGTTATTCTGGCCACAATCTACCTGATGTGCTTGATGTGTCAAAAGTTTTTGTGTACATAATATATGTCTGTGTACTGGGTATATTTATTATGTACAATGTATATAAAGACACACACACAGTGTATATTTTGAAAATATTTACATGTATTTACATGTATATATTTATATTCATATAATTTATATTATATATAAATATATGTAATACATAAACAACGTTTTTCTTAAATGTATGCGTGCATGTCTGTGTATTTATATATACATAATAAATATGCACAGTACACACACATATTATGTACACAAAGACTTTTATTTTGCATGCGATTAATCGTGATTAAATGTTGCACAGCATTATAATATAATTTATAATAAAATTAAATCTTTTTATTTCTTTCAATACAGAAACATACCGACATAAAAAAATAAAGCGGGTATATACTGAATAAATATTTATTAACTATGGAAGCCCGTTTCCGCTACTGAATTCAAAAAAAAAAAAAAAACAGTAATTGCGACTTTTCTTGCAATTGCAAGTTTACATCTTGTAATTTTGTTTTTGTTTTTCTGACTTTATAACAAAGAATTGTGAGTTATAAAGTCAGAATTGTGAGATATAAACTCGCAGCTGTGAGAAAAAAAAAAAAAAATTTTCCCCCTTAAAATTGGACTTTATAACTCAGAATTGTGAGTTTACATCTCACAATTCTAAAAAAATTGTCAGAATTGAAAGTTTATATCACGCAATTCTGAGAAAGTCAGAATTGCAAGATACAAATTTGAAATTGCAAGAAAAAAGTAAGAAATGCACGTTTATATCCCGCAATTCTGAGAAATTCAGAATTGCAAGATATTAACTCGAAATTGAGAGAAAAAGTCAGAATTGCAAGAAATAAACTAGAAATTGCAAGAAGTCATCAGAATTGTGAAATATAAACTCGTAATTGCAAGAAAAACATTCAGAATTGCAAGTTATTTCATCATTCTGAAAAAGAAAGTCAGAATTGTGAGATATTGCAAGAAAAAGTTAGAATTGTGAGATATAAAGTCAAAATTGCAAGAAAAACATTTAGAATTGCAAGTCATTTCACCAGTCTAAAAAAGAAAGTCAGAATTACCAGATATAAACTTGAAATAGTAAGAAAAAAAGTCAGAATTGCGGCTTTATATCACGCAATTTTGAGAAAGTCAGAATTGGGAGATAACTTGAAATTGCGAGAAAAAGTCAGAATTGCAAGATATAAACTCAAAATTCAAAAAAAAATTTTATCTTGCAATTCTGACTTTCTCAGAATGGCGAGATAAAAACTCGCAATTCTGACTTTTTTCTTGCAATTTCGAGTTTATGCGAGATATGAACTTGACATTGCAAGAAACAAGTCAGAATTACAAGTTTATATCACGCAATTCTGAAAAAGATAATTGCGAGTTTATATCTCGCCATTCTAAGAAAGTCAGAATTGCGAGATATTAACTCGAAATTGTGAGAAAAAGTCAAAATTTCAAAACAAACTCAAAATTGCAAGAAAAAGTCAGAATTGCAAGTTTTTATCTCGCCATTCCGAGAAAGTCAGAATTACCAGACAAACTCAAAATTGCAAAAAGTCAGAATTGCGAGTATTTATCTCACTTATCATTCTGAGAAAGTCAAAATTGTGAGACGTGAACTCGAAATTCCAAGAAAATGTCAGAATTGCAAGATATAAAATCGAAATTGCGTGAAAAAGTCAGAATTGTGAGACAGAAACTTGAAATTGCAAGAAAAAGTCAGAATTGCGAGTTTTTATCTCGCCATTCTGAGAAAGTCGGAATTGCCAAACTCGAAATTGCAGAAAGTCAGAATTGCAAGTTTTTATCTCACCATTATGAGAAAGTCAAAATTGCAAGACGTGAACTTGAAATTGCAAGAAAATGTCAGAATTGCATGATATAAAATCAAAATTGCGTGAAAAAGTCTTGAAAATGAATTGTGAGATAGAAACTTGAAATTGTGAGAAAGTCAGAATTGGGAGACAGAAACTTGAAATTGCAAGAAAAGAAGTCGGAATTGTGAGATATGAACTCGAAATTACGAAAAAAGTCTTAATTATAAGATATAAACTTCAAATTGTAAGAAAAAAGTCGGAAATGCAAGTTTATATCATGCAATTCTGAGAAAGTCAATTGCGAGTTTATATCTCGGCATTCTAAGTAAGAATGTCAGAATTGCAAGACAAACTCAAAATTGCAAGAAAAAGTCAGAATAGCGAGTTTATCTCACGCAATTCTAAGAAAGTTCGAATTGCGAGACGTGAACTCGAAATTGCAAGAAAATGTCAGAATTGCAAAATATAAAATTGAAATTGCGTGAAAAAGTCAGAATCGTGAGATAGAAACTTGAAATTGTGAGAAAAGAAGTCAGAATTGTGAGTTTATATCACGCAACTCTGAGAAAGTAGAATTGCGAGAAATGAACTTGAAATTGCAAGAGTGTATTAGTACAGTATAGTTTTATTTTGGCAACATGGTCACTACTGTTGCTTATGTAGAGCGTTCCTAATCAGAATGCTTAACTAACTAACTAACTGTATGCAGTGAAACCGCTTACCACTTTTTGGAGAAAAGCTTGTGTTTCTCTAAATCCATAAATGCTTTATAAATCAGTTCTTAGCACATATAATGCAGCATCCTTAAGTCTTCAAAACAACACATTTGGCAAAAAGACAAGAAAGAGCCACAAGTTCCTTTCTTTCCTTTTGTTTATCAGCTTGGTTACTTTGTTTGTTCTGTCCCTGCTAATTTGAGAGGTGCGTGGTTTGTGTGTTTATCACAAGTTCTGGTTCACTGTGCAAGTTGGCATTTACTATCTCTTTAGTGTGTTTTATAGGCTATTGGTAGAGCACACTCTCTGGATACTGGCATCCTCGGCTCCTCTGTCCCACTAACTACATCACACCCACCCGCTTGTGTGGAGATGGAAGCGTCTGTATTCCCCAGTGATGGTGTGGGAGCCGTCCCCGCATCATGAAACACAGTCACATTTAGAAATGCCTCTCTCTCTCTCCACCGTCCCACCCACATTCACTTAGAACCGTGTGAAAAAAGCATAAGGTCAATGTGCAAGCCATCTTTACACGGCTGTGTGTTACACAATCCTGCTACTCTCAGTTTCACATTTCAGTACAGCTGCTCACCTGGAACATGGACAAACTCAACTAACCTACAGATTCTTCAATACAGCATCACAAACACAAAAGCTACTTTAAATAGCAGCTATACAACTAAAGAAAATGTGAGCAAAATGGACTACCACAATGTTAAGGTGTTGAGAGTGGTTGTCAAGGTGTTGCTATGTGGTTGCTAAGCTGTTCTGGGGTGCATTTCCTAAAAGCAACTATGGTCGCAAGTTCTGTCGTGACCAATGGAGTTTAATGTTGTGTGTTGTGGGTGGTTGTTAACGTGATGTTATGCAGTTGTCAAGGTGTTGCTACAGTATATGGTTGCTAAGGTGTTCTGTGCAGTTGTCAAGGTGTTGCTAGGGTGTTCTGGGTGGTTGTCAGGGTGTTGGTATGCAGTTGCTAAGGTGTTATAGGTGGTTGTTAAGGTGTTGTTAAAGTATGCAGTTGCAAAGAAGTAATGGGTGGTTGTCAGGGTGTAGTTTTGCAGTCGCTAAGGTGTTCTAGGTAGCTGCTAAGGTGTTCTAGGTGGTCGTTAAGGTGTTGTAGGTGGTTGTCTGGGTGATATTACGCAGTTGTCAAGGTGTTGCTACAGTATATGGTTGCTAAGGTGTGGTGTGCAGTTGTCAAGGTGTTGATAGGGTGTTTTTGGTGGTTGTGAGGTGATGTTATTCAGTTGCTAATGTGTTCTAGGGGGTGGCTAAGGTGTTGTAGGTGGTTGTCTGGGTGATATTATGCAGTTGTCAAGGTGTTGCTACAGTATATGGTTGCGAAGGTGTTGTGTGCAGTTGTCAAGGTGTTAGGGTGTTCTGGGTGGTTGTGAGGTAATGTTATGCAGTTGCTAAGGTGTTGTAGGTGGCTGTTAAGGTGTTGCTTAAGTATGCAGCTGCAAAGAAGTAATGGGTGGTTGTCAGGGTGTAGTTTTGCAGTCGCTAAGGTGTTCTAGGTAGCTGCTAAGGTGGTTTAGGTGGTTGTTAAGGTGTTGTAGGTGGTTGTCTGGGTGATGTTACATAGTTGGCAAGGTGTTGCTACAGTATATGGTTGCTAAGGTGTGGTGTGCAGTTGTCAAGGTGTTGCTAGGGTGTTCTGGGTGATTGTCAGGTGATGTTATGCAGTTGCTAAGGTGTTGTAGGTGGTTGTTAAGGTGCTGTGGGTGGTTATCTTGGTGGTGTTACACAGTTGTCAAGGTGTTGCTACAGTATATGGTTGCTTAGGTGCTGTGTGCAGTTGCCAAGGTGTTGCTAGGGTGTTCTGGGTGGCTGTCGGGTGATGTCATGCAGTTGCTAAGGTGTTGTAGGTGGCTGCCATGGTGTTCCTAAAGCATGCAGTTGCAAAGGTGGTTGTCAGGGTCTTGCTTTGTGGTTGCTTAGGTGTTCTAGGTGGTGATCAGGGTGTTGCTATATAGTTGCTCAGGTGTTCTGGATTGCTGTTAAGGTGTAGTTGGGAGTTTGTCACAATGTTGCAATGCAGCTGCTAAGGTGATCTGGCAGCTGTTAAGGTATTGTGGGTGGTTGCCAGGGTGATGCTATGCAGTTGCTAAGCTGTTGCAGTTGGTTGTCAAGGTGTTGCTACCGTATGTGTCTGCTAAGGTGTTCCTGGTTGTTGCCAAGGTGTTTCTATGCAGTTGCTTAAGTGTTCTAGGTGCTCGTCAGGTCATTGCAATGCAGTTGCTAAAGTGTCCTAGGTGTTTATCAGAGTGATGCTTTGCAGTGGCTAAGGTGCTGTGGTTGGCTGTCAAGGTGTTGCAATGCAGTTGCTAAGGTGATCTGAGCAGCTGTTAAGGTGTTGTAGGTGGTTGTCAGGGTGATGCTATGCAGTTGCTAAGGTGTTGCAGCTGCTTGTCAAGGTGTTGCTACAGTATGTGTTTGCTAAGGTGCTGTTGGTTGTTGCCAGGATATTGCTATGCAGTTGCTAAGGTGTTATTGGTTGTTGCCAGGGTGTTGCTATGCAGCTGCTAAGGTGTTCTGGGTAAACTGCATGATTAGACTGCACAATTAGGGGAAAAATCTAATTGGGATTTTTCTTTTAAAAACTGTGATTGTGTTAAAAAAAAAAAAAAGGTTTGCTATGCTTGTTTATACTCAAACTTGGCACAAAATTTTGTGAGTAATAATAATAACAATAATAACAACAACAATAATGGTGTTTTTGTTATTAACAAGTTATGATTATTAATGTTATTATTATTACTTAAAAACATTAAGAAATATTACCATTGTTATATTTCATTATTAAAAAAAAAAAGCAGCCAGAGTTAATTTGTGCAAGAGCCAGAATGAAAATGAAACTATAATATCTTACACAGCTTTCAAAAATCTATCATCATTAACTTCTTTCAATATTTATTCACCTTGCCCAATTTAATGTTATATATCACTAGCATCATTTCTGCTTCAAAGGTCGATTAATGATCACAAAATTAATTGTAAATGTTTAATAGCAATGTTCCTCTCCTGTTTTTCTGCATGAAGTGATTTACTATTTCATGGGCGTCTGGTGGATTTTATTGGAGTGCTGTTACTTCCGATGAGCAGAACGACTGAAGCATGCTGATATTTGAGTCTTATTGCTGTCTCTGTGTTTATGTTTGATGATTTGCGTCATTTAGTGATGACTTTGGTTCCAGGCAATCAGCAGGGGATTCAGGATAACAGACCTTTAGCCCCGTGAGTCATAGCCACAGTTCCCAGCGTCGCTGATCACATCAGCTCTGAGGTGCGGTGTCAGTGAGATGAATCAGCTGCCGTTGCTCTAACACATGAGAGGAGGCGCTGATACGGGAGCTGAGGTGAGGGAGCAAGCTGTCAATCACTAGCTGAGCAATTTGACCTCATCTCTATTTCCGTTACTGCGTAAAAACTGTAAACATTTGTCACGCGCTCGCAGGTAGCTTTCCACAGTTTGACTGACAGTTGAGATTGACTGCATGAGTGACATTGAGAAACAAATTGAACTGTTTCCATCTCTGTCAGGAGGAGATATGATAAAGGAGCAAGTAGATGTAAATCAAGTGCATGCTGGGGGATTTATGCTTGGCAATTAAGGTCAATTGCAGGAAAATTTCAGCTATGGGAAAACTGACAACACTATGTCTGTGTTTATGGAAAAGACCAGGCTGAATAATCATCTTGATGGAGATATGATACCCTGCTGAACAGTCAACAAAATAAAATAAATGTAAGGCAATTATTCGGGAGTCACAATAATACATTTGCCATTGTTATTTTAGGTTACTTTCGCAGTTGTCTAACACTGATTAATTTTTTTCATACTGTGCATTATAATGATGGGGTAGCTAAATTTACTCAAATCAGTTAAAAATGTATCACAATTTTAAGTGTTCATTTATTTATTTAGACAAAATAGTATCAAATTATTATATTTGCCATTTATAATATTCACCATTAATCAGTGGTCAGAATTGCAATATTGGTGCATCCTTAAAAATTGTGTAAAAATAAAGCATAAATAAATAAATAAAGCATAAATAAATAATTAAAAGCATAAATACAAGCATAAAAACAAACAAATAATTAAAAAAAAAATAAAAGCGTAAAGCATAAAAAAGAAAAAAATTCAAGCATAAAAAAAAAGAATGAATAAAAGCATAAATAAATAATTTAATACATGCATAAAAGCATAAATAAATAAAAGCTTCATTACAACCATAAATAAATAAAAGCGTAAATAAATAAATAAAACCATAAATACAAGCGCTAAAACATAAATAAATAAAAGCGTAAAGCATAAATAAAATATAAATTCAAGCATAAAAGCATAAATAAATAAAATAATAATATAAGCACAAATAAATAAAAGTATAAATAAATGAATAAAAACACAAATAAAACCATAAATAAAACCATTAATTAATTAATTAATTATTACAAACATAAAAGGATAAATTAATAAATTGCAATAAATAAATGCACACCTACAAGCATAAATAAATAAGGCATAAATAAAAGCATAAATAAATGAAGAAAAACATAAATAAATAAATAAATAACTAAAAGCATTAATACAAGCATAATAAATAAATAAAAGAGTAAGCATAAATTAATTAAATAATTAAGGGATCAAATTAATTAATAAATACAAGCATAAAATGATCAATAAAAGCATAAATATATACAAGCATAAATATATAAGTATAAGTGAATGAATAAAAGCACAAATAAATAAAAGTAAATAAATGAATAAAAGAATAAATAAAAGCATAAAAACAAATAAATTAAATAAATAAAAGGCAAAAAAAAAAAAAAAAAAAGCTGGGTAAGTGGCATAAAGGCTGTGAAAGACTACAATCAATCAGTCAATCAATAGTCATGTTGAAAAGAACATTCACTGTCCTAAAAATAGACATTTCTTTTATTTAATTTTGGGCTGAAATGTGACATGGAAATGTTCTTGACAGGTTTTGTAAGATTCATCCGTGTGTTAGTTATGCATGTCATTGAGGCAGGCTGATTTATTCTAGCCGAGAAATTTCCGGTGCCTCATTAAAACAGAGGGAGGCGGGTCAATCTTGTGTCATCACCCTAGCAACAATAGCCATGCTGATATTTGGTAATATCAATGCAGTAAAGGTCAGAGTTGGCTGACAATATAGTAGGGATGTATGTATGCCTCTCTGTTATGCCTAATAATTAGATCATGCCTATTTCAGGACAAACAATCACAGGTATGATGACATTTCATCCCAGCTTATGTATGACAGCACGTCCCAGAAGTGACCTCATCCAGATACAGAAGCACAAAGTTAACAAATGCTAGTAAATGCTTGTAGTGACCTCATCCAAATACAGATGCACAAAGTTAACAAATGCTAGAATCATGCTAGTAACTTGTTAATCATGCTAACAACATGCTAATCATGTTGTCAACATGCCAGTAACATGCTAATCATGCTACAAACATGTTAGCAACATGCTAGTAACTTGCTAATCATGCTAGTAACATGCCATTAACTTGCTAATAATGCTAACAGCATGCTAGTAACTTGCTATTAACTTGTTAATCATGCTAACAACATGTTAGCAACATGCTATTAACTTGCTAATCATGCCTATAGCATGTTAGTAACTTGCATAGTAACATGCTAATAACTTGCTAATCATGTTTATAACATGCCATTAACTTGCTAATTATGCTAGTAACATGATATTAACTTGCTAATCATGCCTACAGCATGTTAGTAACTTGCATAGTAACATACTAGTAACTTGCTAATTATGTTTATAACATGCTAATAACTTGTTATTCATGCTAGTAACATGCTATTAACTTGTTAATCATGCTAGTAACATACTAGTAACTTGTTAATCATGCTAATTGCATGTTAGTAACTTGCTAATCATGCTAGTAACATTATTAACTTGCTAATCATGCAAACATGCTAGTAACATGCTAATCATGCTATCAACATGCTAAAAACATGTTAGCAACATGCTAGTAACTTGCTACTCATGCTTATAACATGTTAGTAACTTGCTAATCATGCAAATATGTTTGCTAAGCATGCAAACAACTTGCTAGTAACATGTTAATCATGCTATCAACATGCTAAAAACATGTTAGCAACATGCTAGTAGCTTGTTAATCATGCTAATAACATGCTAGTAACATGCTAATAGCATGCTAGTAACTTGCTAATCATGCTAGTAACATACTACTAACTTGCTAATCATGCTAGTAACATGTAAGTAACTTGTTAATCATGCTATCAACATGTTAAAAACATTAGCAACATGCTAGTAACTTGCTAATCATGCTTAGAACATGCTAGTAACTTGTTAATCACCCTAGTAACATTCTACTAACTTCCTAATCATGCTAACATGCTAGTAACTTGCTAATCATTCTAGTAACATAGTTCTAACTTGTTAATCATGGTAACAACATGCTTGCTAATCATGCAAACAACTTGCTAGTAACATGCTAATCATGCCATCAACATGCTAAAAACATGTTAGCAACATGCTAGTAACTTTCTACCTATGCTTATAACATGCTAGTAACTTGCTAATCACCCTAGTAACATGCTACTAACATCCTAATCATGCTAACAACATGCTAGTAATTTGTAAATCATGCTAATCATGTTAAAAACATGCTAGCAACATGCTAGTAACTTGCTAAACTACTTTAAATTTTAAACTAGTTCAAACTGGAAACCTTCAAACTTTAGGCTTTTAAAACTACTTCAAATTTTGTGGCTAGGCTTTTTCAAGCCAACTTAAAGTTAGTCTACAAACTTTACTATCTAGTTAAAGTCTGAAACCACCGGGGGCTTTTGTGACCAACAAAAAAAAAAAAAGACAACAAGGAATGTATCAAACATTAAAAATACCCACATTCAATACCCACATTTAATCATGTTGAGTAAAGAAATAATAATTAATACAATTCTGTGAAAATGATCATGCAGTTGGTGGCTGGCAACTTCTTTTAAAAATGCTAGCAGGGAAAGCGTTAATGATCACAAACATTTGTATACCTTTTGAATACACCATGTCAGTATAATCTATCTTTTTTTCTTTGGTCTTCACTGCTTATATGCTTTTTGAGACGTGCCATAAGAGCACTCGTGACTCAAACAATGATGTTCTGTCGGTTCATCTCTGTTATGCTACGAGCAGAAGAGATTCTGACCTTACAATGTGCCTTTGCTTTTGATTGATGGCTGTATTAAGAGTGTCACTGCTGCTTTTGCTAATGGAACATCACATCCTGAAAGCCATTACTTTACCATCAGTCCCACCGGCCATCTCTCTCTTCCCCTCTATCTATCTTTCATCCACCTCTTTTCCAGCTCCCACCTATTACGCTCCTCCCTCATCGTGTTTCCCGCCACCTATCAGCCGTTTACATTCAAATGCTCAAAGAGGCATTCATGCCATGTCCCGTGTGGATGAAATCAAGGCAGAAGTACGCTACATGGGGTATCAGAATGTGCCGCTTGGCTGGAGATGCTTATTCCCAGAATCTGGAGTGAATTTCTGCAAGGGAATAATTCCTCTCACAGATGGTGGGCTCATTTTCATCAGCAGTCAACAACAGCATTGTTTTGACAGCTCCAGGCAGGAGATTATTCCATGCCACACAATCAGCACCTAATCTGGGAAATCAAGCAAACGGTGCCCCTTAAAGAAGTTGATCAAAGCACACTGCGAAATCTTACCAAATCAGTTGGCAAATCATAAACGGAGACATCTCAAAATTCATGTTATCGTTTGTGGTTAGAACACACACACACACACAATAGTGGGGAAGCTGGGGGGGGGGGGGTGTGAAAACTTTTGAACAGAATGAAGATGTGTACTTTTTTTTTTATTTTGCCTAAATATCTTTTTTTTGTCCATTTAGTACTGCCCTTAAGAAGCTTCAGAATATACTTGCATGTTTCCCAGAAGACAAAATAGTTTAAATTTAACCTGATCTTCAAATTCCAAAAGTTTTTCACCCCCGGCTCTTAATGCATCCTATTTCCTTCTGAAGCATCAGTGAGCGTTTGAACCTTCTGTAATAGTTGCATATGAGTGCCTCAGTTGCCCTTGGTGTAAAAAGAGGGATCTCAAAATCATACAGCCATTGTTGGAATGGGTTCAAATACACAAAAATGCTGAAAAGCCCAAGAGTTTGTGGGACCTGAAGGATTTTGATGAAGAACAGCAGGCAGTTTAACTGTTCAGGACAAATAAGGGACTCATGAACAATTATCACCAAACGAAAAAAAAAAAAAAACACAGCTGTGGATCATTCAGGTAACAACCCAGTATTAAGAATTAAGCGTATGTAAACTTTTAAACGGGGTCATTTTTATAAATTCATCTATTATTTTCTCTTCTGGACTTTATGTAAACATCTTTTATGTGAATTTATCTTATTCAGGTCAGTACAAAATACAAAAATAACATGCATTTTGTATGATCCCTCTTATTTTGGTAAAATAATTAAAATTTTGCAGATTCTGCAAGGTGTATGTAAACTTTTGACCTCAACTGTATCCAACAATGCAATGCACTTGACTTGACCTTTTATTTCCAGTGTGTATTTTTTTAACACAAAATTGGATTCAAATAACCATATTTATTTCCATGTTGATAACTGGGCTACTGCACTACAACAAGCATACTACGATTTTGCATACTATAATTGTTTACAAATTGCGTACATTGCATACTATATTTCTTTGTAAATAAACTGTAGGCATTATACAATATATACCGCACAGTAAGCAGTATGCAAGAAGCACATTACATTCCGAACACAGCAACACGCACACTTTTAACTCAAGTCAATAGTTTAGCATCCCAGACACACTGCTGTTGGAGACATTGGCTCTTTTGCCCAGTGGCCGGTGTGATGAGTGTCAGCAAATGGTGAGTCTGATATTCCTAATGCAAGTGTTGCTGCAGAGCTCATAAATTAGATTCAAGCCTGAAGCCATGCAGCCGAGCCAACTTCATTTGCAAAGTGCAGGTGATAAAGATACACACACGCAGACCCTTGCGCTCGCAGTCTCCAACTTTTTTCATTCTCCTTCTCAGACACGCACATACACACACTGTTTAACAGAACCTCAGTCTGTCTGGACAGCCCGTGAGTGACACAGGCCCCAGTGCAAGAACTGATTTCTCATGCATTAAGTAGCAAAGGCAGACATGGCAATGTGATTTTTCATCTCTGTGACTCAAGCTGTAATCTTATTTCTCTGACCTCTGGCTAAAACTGAATGTGGACTGTTTTTACTGTCATTGTTTTCCTGTCAAAAACTCTTACATATGTTCTTACAGCTTTCACTTTCCAGATATAATAGCAGTCTATTCAGAAGATTTCATTGCTATAATATTAAGAAAAATACACACTTCTTAAAAGAAACAGTTGCCCCCCAAAAATGAAAATTTACTGAGAATGTACTCACCTTCAGGCCATCTAAGATATAGTTGAGTTTGATTCTTCACAGGAACAGATTTGGAGAAATTTAGCATTACATCGCTTGCTCACCGGGTCTTCAGCAGTGAATGGGTGCCATCAGAATGAGAGTCCAAACAGCTAACAAAAACATCACAACAATCTACAAGTAATCCACACCACTCCAGTCCATCCGTTAATGTCTTGCGAAACAAAAAGCTGTGCGTTTGCAAGAAACAAATCCAATATTAAGAGCTTTTTAGCTTCCTCCATATTGTTTTCTCCAGTGATAAAGTTCTCAAGCACCGTTTACAAGCAAAAACAGTTCTAAACAAATATGTAGGTGGATGTCGATGTGAAAGGAAAACAGGGGATGGACGTTTTCACTGGAGGAAGCGTTATTATGGACTCACATTTTGGTCAGATGTATAGTTTCAAATTAAAATACCTTAATAAAGGATTAGTTTCTTACAATCTCACAGCTTTTCACTTCTCAAGACGTTAATTGGTGGTCTGGAGTCATGTGGCTTATTTGTGGATTACTTTTAGCAGCTGTTTGGACTTTCATTCTGACGGCACCCATTCACTGCAGAGGATCCTCTGGTGAGCAGATTCTCCACAACACTTGGTTCTCGAGAGACTAGCATATTGTCACCAGAGCTTACGCTACGCCTACGTCACGCGCTGTAACGCCACTCTTTCCTTAACAAGCCTACGACAGTTAGCGGAAACTAGAGATTTTGGTTTATGAAGGTTTAAATATGGATATTTTTCTTACCCAAACGCATCATTTCACTTCAGAAGGCCTTTATTAACACCCTAGAGCCATGTGGATTACTTTTTATGATGGATGGATGCACTTTATTTTGCTTCAAAATCTCAACACCCATTCACTGCCATTATAAAACTTGGAAGAACTGAGACACTTTTTAATATAACTCCAATTGTATTCATCTGAAAGAAGAAAGTCATATACATCTAGGATGGCCTGAGGGTGAGTAAATCATGGGGTAAGTTTCATTTTTTTTGAAGGCTTTTTAGAACATTTTTAAAAAAAATTATTCAGCAAAAGCCTAACTGCAACCAAAATGTTAGAGGAATTTTGTGCTTGCTTGAGTATGACTAGATTATTTTTCACTGATACACGTTCTGATACTTTATCCCTTTATTATCAATCTTGCAAAACACCACACACATCCATACACGAAAACATTACAAATACACTCACAGTGAGTACAAAAGCTGCGCCACTGTTTTGTGAATTTATTTCTTAGTGTTTCTATAAAGTGTCTGTATGTTGAAGCATTTTTTTTTTTCTGTACCACAAATGATTTCCACACAGAGCCAAAACAAGAACACGGGGAAAGACAGAGACAGATATCGAGAGTGAGCGCTGGGTTAGAAGGCGAGTCTGGCATTATTCTAGTTGAGCGATCGAGTGACACACTGGGCACTGCATCATTCCCACCGAGCATTCTGGGTAATTTACTCCTTTTGTATCCATGCATGTGTTTAAGGCCGTTTTGTTGGTATCAGTTTTGATTTATGTCTTCAGCTTTGGCCTTTTAGCAGCTGAAGATGAATTAAAGTTTGATTTGCATACATTTGCTGTTAATTTTCTGCTCGTGAACGCTTTTGTCTCAGTGCCTGTGTGTTATCACACTCTACGTAAATACAATAGAAGGTTGCTGGAATCTCTCTCAAGCTGATATCAGTCCCACAGCACTGTCAGACCCTTTTACCTCTAATATTAAACACTTATGTAAGACTCCACAAATAGTTTGATGCTAAATTTAATATAAAATGGGTCAGTAGAGTCTTAAGGAAAATAAAAAATAAAAAAATCAATGAAAAATACAAACCTCTCTTATTCACAAACACACTTTTTTAAAAATCTGTCATGCCTGTTGATCATAGCTTGATCATATGCTGTTACTGTTATATATACAGTTGAAGTCAAAAGTTTACATACACCTTGCAGAACCTGCAAAACGTTAATTATTTTACCAAAATAAAAGGGATCATACAAAATGCACGCTATTTTTTATTTAGTACTGACCTGAATAAGATATTTCACATAAATTTACATATAATCCACAAGAGAAAATAATAGTGGAATTTATAAAAATGACCCTGTTCAAAAGTTTACATACACTTGATTCTCAATGCTGTGTTGTTACCTGAATGATCCACAGTGTTTTTTTTTTTGTTTTGTTTTTTTTTAAGTGATACTTAGTGATAGTTCTTCTTTCCTTCAGAAAAATCCTTCAAGTCCCACAAATTCTGTGGTTTTTCATTACTTTTGTGTATTTGAACCCTTTCCAACAATGACTGTATGATTATAAAATCCATCTTTTTACACTTTCACAGCTGAGGGACTCGTATGCGACTATTACAGAAGGTTCAAACGCTCACTGATGCTCCAGAAGGAAACACGATGCATTAAGAACCAAAGGGTGAAAACTTTTGGAATTTGAATATCAGTTTAAATTTAACTTATTTTATCTTCTGGGAAACAATTAAGTATCTGTAGCTTTTGAAGGGCAGCACTACATTAAAAAAAAAAAAAAAAGAAAAGGAAAAAGAAATTTAGGCAAAATAGGACAAATGTACACATCTTCATTCTGTTCAAAAGTTTTCACCCCCTGGTTCTTAATGCATCGTTTTTCCTTCTGAAGCATCAGTGAGCGTTTGAACCTTCTGTAATAGTTGCATATGAGTCCCTCAGTTGTCCTCAGTGTGAAAAGATGGATCTCAAAATTATACAGTCATTGTTGGAAAGCGTTCAAATACACAAAATGGCTTAAAAACCAAAGAATTTGTGGGACCTGAAGGATTTTGATGAAGAACAGCGGGCAGTTTAACTGTTCAGGACAAACAAGGGACTTATGAACAACTATCACTAAACAAAAGTCTTCTTTTGTTTTCTCTTGTGGACTACATGCAAATTTCAGGTCAGTACTAAATTATACATTACATGCATTTGGTATGATCCCTCTCATTTTGGTAAAATAACATTTTCCAGATTCTGTAAACTTTTGACTTCAACTGTATATCTGTACAAAATGACAGTTATGATGAGATGATTTCCTTTTTGTGTGGTTTTATGACCAAAGTCAACAAAAGAATCTGAGCTGAGTTTTCACTCACCACCGCTTGGCAGTCCACAATCTAGCGGCCTCAGATTGATGCTCAGTTTCAAAGGTCACTGGAATCACTATTAGGTTTTGAGTTTTGGACATCTTGTTTTGAAGCAATACCTTGCCTCAGATGCGAGCGTGTGTGCATGTTTGTGTGTAAATGCGTGTTTGCTGACTCTTTGGAAAGACACAGACTATGTTTTCTCACCTCCATTGGGCAACAAACCGGTACTGACCAAGCAGACCAGATGGACAGCACTGCGTGAGCGTTTCGTCTTTAACTCTGAGCTCATAACACACTCTTTCTCTCTCTGTTCCATTGGTTTCTTCTACTGACTAAACTGACAATGAATGCAAGAATGAGGATTTAACGCTTGTTGTCTCTTATTTTAGTGCTGGGCGATACATATCGGTTCAAGCGCAAACCAGTTTGAATAACGCACATTGTATGAATTTTTAAAAACAAGTACGGTACAAGTGGCTAAGCAACTTAGACAGCGATCGTGAATTGAGAAAATGTAGTAACTGCATACACTACTGACTGGTGGTAAAAGAACTATTAATAACAAACAACTATTTCTTTAACTGGGGAAAAAAAACAACTGTAAACGGCCATTAACAAAAGCCAGAAATGCTGAAGACAAACGCTAAAAAGGAAAAAATACTGTATTAGGCAGAACAAGATCACTGTTCACAATGCGCAAGATACTGGAAGAAAATCCTAAATGCTGATGATGAATGTATCTCTGAGAGGAACTGGCTGTCTTTAGATGTTTTTTTTTTTTTTTTTCTCATCTTACCCTCATATAATGCACATTAATGTAGTATTTAAAATCGCAGCGCTGCTTTGTTTTAAAATGCTGAGTTTGCATCTCACAATTCTGACTTTTTTTCTAAGAATTGTGAGATATAAACTTGCAATTGCGAGTTATAAAGTCAGAATTGTGAGATATAAACTCCCAATTCTTTTTTTCTCAGAATTGCGAGTTTATATCTCGTGTCTATTTCTCAGAACTTTGAGAAAAAGAAGTCAGAATTGCAAGATACAAACCTGCAATTTTGACTTTTTTTCTTAGAATTGCATGATATAAACTCGTAATTGCAAGTTATAATGTCAGAATTGCAAGACATATACTCCCAATTTTGAGAAATAGTCAGAATTGTGAGATACAAACTCTAAATTGCAAAGAAAAAAAGTAAAAATTGTGTTTATATCTTGTAATTTGTAACGGAGACGGTGAGAAGCGGATCCAAGTGCTAGCTTTATTGATAAACGTAGTCAAACAGGCAAGGTCAGCGACGTCAAACAGGAGCATCAAAGGTAATCCAAACACGGTAATCCAATAAACAAGTGAAAAGGTCAGGGCAGGCGGCAAGGTTCAAGAAACACAGAGACAGTCCGGGGTCGAAAACACACGAAGGCAAGGCTAGGAAATAAACAAGGAAACACAATGGAAATAACAGGCTAAACAACGATCAGCACACAGAGGGGTGAGTGGGAGCCTTAAATACTAAACATGAGGGAACACATGACCAAAACCAACCAATGGAAAGGGGACACATAGAACAGGGGAACCAATGAGAACATGACACATACAAACTAGAGTAAAGCATGGTGGGTTGAGTGAACACAGAGTCTGGGCTGGAGTGCCCTCTAGTGGAGTTCATGGGCACTCCAGCTGGTGACCGTAACATAGCCCCCCCCTTAAGGAGTGGCTTCCAGACACTCCACAACAAAGAAGCCAAGTACAATCCTGGAGGGCAGTGGGGTGGAGCAGAAGCGGAACAGGAGGGCGATGGAGGGCCAGGTCCATGTGGCGGTGGAGGGCCTAGGGACTGAGGCAGGACCGGCAGAGCAGGAACCCTCCAGGGTGGGGCCGGAGGCGGAGCAGGAGGCGCAGGAGCCCTCCAGGGCGGAGCCGGAGGCAGAGCAGGAGGCGCAGAAGCCCTCCAGGGCAGAGGTGGAGCAGGAGCCTTCCAGGGAGGGGCCAGAGGCGGAGCAGGAGGCGCAGGAGCCCTCCAGGGCGGAGCCGGAGGCAGAGCAGGAGGCGCAGGAGCCCTCCAGGGCAGAGCCGGAGGCAGAGCAGGAGGCAGAGCAGGAGGCGCAGGAGCCCTCCAGGGCGGAGCCGGAGGCAGAGCAGGAGGCGCAGGAGCCCTCCAGGGCGGAGCCGGAGGCAGAGCAGGAGGCGCAGGAGCCCTCCAGGGCGGAGCCGGAGGCAGAGCAGCAGGCGCAGGAGCCCTCCAGGGCGGAGCCGGAGGCAGAGCAGGAGGCGCAGGAGCCCTCCAGGGCGGAGCCGGAGGCAGAGCAGGAGGCGCAGGAGCCCTCCAGGGCGGAGCCGGAGGCAGAGCAGCAGGCGCAGGAGCCCTCCAGGGCGGAGCCGGAGGCAGAGCAGGAGGCGCAGGAGCCCTCCAGGGCGGAGCCGGAGGCAGAGCAGCAGGCGCAGGAGCCCTCCAGGGCGGAGCCGGAGGCAGAGCAGGAGGCGCAGGAGCCCTCCAGGGCGGAGCCGGAGGCAGAGCAGGAGGCGCAGCAGCCCTCCGGGGCGGAACAGGAGGCGGAGCAGGAGGTACCGCAGCCCTCCGGGGCGGAACAGGCGGCAGAGCAGGAGGTACCGCAGCCCTCCGGGGCGGAACAGGAGGCGGAGCAGCCCTCCGGGGCGGAACGGGAGGCGCAACAGCCCTCCGGGGCGGAACGGGAGGCTGCGTCTTGGACGGGGACCTGGGGAGAACAGTGACAGAGGATGCAGACAGGAAAAAGGGAGAAGCAGAGAGTTTAGCAGTTAACGCCCCCTCCATAAGAGGTTCTACGGCCGACGCCGACACCTCTGGAGGCATTGGCGCAGCTTCTCCGATGGGGAAGGCTTCGGGAGCAAGCCAGTGACCAGACGGGAGCTCTGGAGCAGACTTGAGATCGGACGGGACCTCTGGAGCAGACTTGAGACCAGACGGGACCTCTGGAGCAGACTTGAGACCAGACGGGACCTCTGGAGCAGTCTCTTGAACAGACGTGATCTCAGGAGCAGACTTGCGAACAGACGTGACCTCAGAGGCGGACTTGCGAACAGACATAACCTCAGGAGCAGAGTGTGTGGCCCACACACACCAATTGGCAACCGCCATTAAGGGAAGAGCAGTGGCGGGTGGCAGGACCTCTTTGATGATGGATCTTGACGGTGTTGATGCCACTGAGATGTTTGCTGCCCTCACTGACACTAGTGGTGGGTCCAACACGCTGGCCATCATAATAGGCCGTGACCTTGGGAAGTCAGACGAGACATGGCGAGGCTCTGGGCAGACAAACGAGACATGGCGAAGCTCTGGACAGATAGACGAGACATGACGGGGCTCTGGAAGGTCAGACGGGACGTGACTTGACTCTGGGCCGTCAGGCGGGACGTAACTTGACTCTTGACGATCGGTCGTGTCATGACGAAACTCTGGGCAGACAGTGGAGATGTAACGGGGCACTGAACAGACAGATGAATAGTGACTTGGCTCTGGACGGGCAGACGTGATGTGACTCTGCTCTGAATGGACAGATGAGACGTGACTTGGCTCGTGGAGGTCAGCTGCGACTTGACTTGGCTCATGAAGGTCAGCTGTAGTTTGACTTGGCTCGGGAATTACAGCAGCAACTTGACTAGGCTCATGGAGGTCTGCTGTAACTTGGCTTGATTCATGGAGAACAACAGCTGTATCTTGGCTTGACTCATGGAGAACAACAGCTGTGTCTTGGCTTGACTCATGGAGGACAGCTGTATCTTGGCTTGGTACAGAAAGTGTAGCCCTGACTTGACTTGACTCTGTTGCTTGACTTGACTCTGTTGCTTGACCGGACTTGGAGGCTCGACCTGACCCTGGAGCTTGACTTGACCCTGGAGCTGCAACTCGACTTGACTCCGTAGCCGCCGTGATGTGATGGAGCACCATTTTAGCTGCCCATACAGCCATTAGGGGTGAATCCAGCACGTGGGCCATCATGACCACAGGCGGTGTCCGAGTGCTGGCTGCGGGTTCTGGGGTGGCGGCCATCTTGTGGCGTGGCTTGGAGACAGCGGCCATCTTGTGAACAGGCTTGGGGATGGCGGCCATCTTGTGAACTGGCTTTGGGAAGGCGGCCATCTTGTGAACTGGCTCTGGGAAGGCAGCCATCTTGTGAACTGGCTCTGGGGAGGCAGCCATCTGATGAACTGGTTCTGGGATGGCGGCCATCTTGTGGACTGGCTTGGAGATAGCAGCCATCTTGTGAGCTGGTTGTGGTGTGGTGGCCATCTTGACTGTACTTGGCTCAGGAAAGATGGCTGTAACTTGACTTGAGACAGGAACAACAGTTCTGACTTGACTTGATGCAAGAAACACAGCTCCGGGTTGACTTGACATAAGAACAGCAGCTGTTGCTTGGCTTGACACTGGAACAGCAGCTGTAATCTTGCCTGACTCTGGGGTGGCAGCTGTGACTTTACTTGACTCAGGAAACACAGCTGCAACTTGACTGGACTCAGAAACTTGACTTAACTCAGGAAACACAGCTGCAACTTGACTAGACTTGGAAACTTGGCTTGACTCAGGAGACGCAGCTGCAACTTTATATGGCTCTTGTATGGCAGCTGTGACGTGTCGGAGCTCTGTTTTCGCCGCCATAGTATGAACGTGCTCCGGTGCGGCCGCCATTTTGCGAGCGGGATGCGCAGCCGCCATTACCGCGTTGTCGCGTTCCTCCTCTGCGACAACCACAGTGAACGGTGAACCCAACACCTGTAGAGCAATGTCTATATACTGTTTTAGAGTCCAATGGGGCTGATAGAATGGCATTGAGGAGCGGAAGGATTCAGAAAGCCCTCCATGGAAGAAAATCATCAGGCATAGATCGTCCATTGAAGTCTGATTAGCTAATTCAACAAAGTCCATAATGTACTCCTCAATTGACCGCTCACCTTGTTTGAGACGCATGATCTGTACTGCTGAATCCATACTGGAACTGGATGACTCCAGAATAGCTGCTGGATCCTTGTAGTGGCTGATCGTTCTGTAACGGAGACGGTGAGAAGCGGATCCAAGTGCTAGCTTTATTGATAAACGTAGTCAAACAGGCAAGGTCAGCGACGTCAAACAGGAGCATCAAAGGTAATCCAAACACGGTAATCCAATAAACAAGTGAAAAGGTCAGGGCAGGCGGCAAGGTTCAAGAAACACAGAGACAGTCCGGGGTCGAAAACACACGAAGGCAAGGCTAGGAAATAAACAAGGAAACACAATGGAAATAACAGGCTAAACAACGATCAGCACACAGAGGGGTGAGTGGGAGCCTTAAATACTAAACATGAGGGAACACATGACCAAAACCAACCAATGGAAAGGGGACACATAGAACAGGGGAACCAATGAGAACATGACACATACAAACTAGAGTAAAGCATGGTGGGTTGAGTGAACACAGAGTCTGGGCTGGAGTGCCCTCTAGTGGAGTTCATGGGCACTCCAGCTGGTGACCGTAACACAATTGTTACTTTTTTTCAGAATTGCAAGTTTTTTTTTCTCAGAATTGTGAGTTTCTCACAATTGTGACTTTTTTACTCAGAAGTGAGTTTAGATCTTGCATTTGTGACTTTTTTTCTCAGAACTACGAATTTTGCGTTTGTGCGTTTTTTTCTTAGAATTGCTATTTTTTTCCTTACAATTGTGACTTTTTTTTTAAGAAATGACTTTTTTCTCAGATCTACGAGTTTTTTGCTCAGATTTGTGCGTTTTTTTCCTCAGAATTGCAAGTTTATATCTCACAATTGTGATTTTTCTCAGAACTGCGAGTTTTTCTCTCAAAATTGTGACTTTATAACACGCAATTGCGAGTTTAAATCTCACAATTCTGAGAAAAAAAAGTCTGAATTGCGAGTTTGCAACTGCAAGTTCGCAGAGTTTGCTCTGCGATCTCTGCAATTGTGACTTTTTCTCCTAAGAATTGTGAGTTTATATCTCACATGTGAGTTTTTTTCTCAGATTTGTGTTTTTTTTTTTCAGAATTGCTAGTTTTTTCTCACAATTCTGACTTTTTTTAAGAAATGACCTTTTTCTCAGAATTGTGAGTTTTTTCTCAGAATTGCAAGTTCATATCTCACAATTGTGATTTTTCTCAGAATTTACTTTTTTCAGAACTGCGAGCTTTTCTCTCAGAATTGCAAATTCAAATCTCACAATTCTGAGAAAAAAATCAGAATTGCGAGTTCGCAACTGCAAGTTCGCAGAGAGTTTGCTCTGCGATCTCTGCAACTGTGACTTTTTTTCTCAGAATTGCGAGTTTATATCTCACAATTGTGACTTTTTTTCCTCAGAATTGACTTTTTCTCAGAAATGTGAGTTTTTTTCTCAGAATTGTTAGTTTACATCTTAAAATTGTGACTTTATAACCCGCAATTGCAAGTTTAAATCTCACAATTCTGAGAAAAAAAAAAAGTCAGAACTGCAAGATATAGAAACTGTGAAGAAAAAAGTCAGAATAGTGACTTTACATCTTACAATTGTGACTTTACAAACTGTCACTGCAAGTTTACATCTCACAATTCTGACTTTATTTCTCAGAATTGTGACTTTATTTCAATCTGATAAAGGCAAAATCAGGTAAAACCGCGATGAACTGTGAAACTGCTAGAATCCTAGAAAAAAAAAAAAGTGATACAGATTTTTGGTCAAACTGCCCAGTACTACTTATAATCTATAATCAGTGTTGAGCAATAGCAAACTAAAAGTAGCAATTTTACTTACTTCTCCATATATATCAGTAGGGTCGGAATGGATAATCTTTTAAATACTTTTTCGCTAAACACTGTTTTTAATGCCATATTTTAAATCACACAGTGCTTTACTGCCAAAAACTTAATTAGCAAATATGCAGCATTTTAAAGTCGGATTCATTCTAATGAATCATTTGTTATTGAATGAATCATTCTTTTTTTTTTGTACCACTGAACGTCAGATTCACTCTAGTGAATCTTTCGTTCTAGATAATCCTCTCTCACATGTACTGTCCTGAATCATTCTAGTAAACTGTTGTTAATCGATTCATTCTAGAGCCAGTTTGTTAGGACAGTTCAGAAAATATGATTCACAGATTCCGCTGTTGTTAATTACTATGTTTTTAAATCAGTTAGGGTGTATTCAAGTTTAATACTGTGACTCTAACTGAGATTTTTAAATGAACGAACACTCCAATAACTTGCTTATTCAACGTGTTAAGAAACTTTTGAAAGACAAGCAGAGGAAGCTTCTGTGCATGTCAAAGCAGCTGGGCCTAAATTTAATCAGAGTGACTGACACAGAAATGCTTAGTTCTTTCCCTCACTGTATGAACATTGATTATAGGTTAAAGGCAATTAAAGTAATGGAGAAAAAAAACCAGAGGATGCTGCCAAAGAGAGTCTTGGCTCGGCCGTCCGTTAGCGCAGGAACAGTGAGTGAGAGGTCTGATTTAGAGACCTTGAGCGTCTTACAGGAACAAACCCTTAATGCAGCATCTCTGGACGACGTTCAGAGAGAGAGTCTGAGTACAGAGAAACCAGTGCCAACGTCCGAAACAGTTTAGCTGAAAGGCACTGAAACGAACCAAGTGTAACTTTGTACAATGTACCTAAAGCAATAAAAGTCTCATTAATACAAAACAAAGCACGCGGTAGCTGTGCCTTTCACTGGTTAGAAAGAAAAGCATTTCAATTTTATGCTAATGTATGGAAACCTTATTAAATTATAAATATTGTGACCATTGTTTTAATCACAAAGGAAATTTGTGAGCATCTGAAAAGGAAACCTAAATGTACAACTACTATTTCTTTGTTTTAATGGCAGTTATTCCACATGGCAATGCAATAAAGCAAGAAGCGATTCATCACAGCTGTTTATTTCCAAATAATCCATTGCTTCTCGTCTAGTATATTACTGTCGCCCACATAGCTGTATATTAAAACTGTTTGCCCATGAGAAAAGTTATAGTAATTGCACACAAAATTGACTATAGTAGAGCTATAAACAAAGAGAGATCACCAATTAATGACAAATAATATATATATATATATATATTTTTTTTATAATGAAAATATTTATACAAAATAATATTTTCTAATTATAATTATTAGTAACTAATTGTAATTTTATATTAATATTTAAATAATGTATTATTGTTCATAAAATATTTAAGTTCACAAAATAAATACAAATAAATACAAATATAAAATATTACTGACATTTTCATTATTTAAAAATATTAAATAGTATATTTATTAAATGTATTTATTTATAATATGAAAATAAATATTACTTTGTATGAAAAAAATTCATTATTTAAAAAATATATTTTTTATTTTTATTTTATACATTATTACTGAGAGTTATTTATTTAAATAAAAATAAACAAAATCAAGCAAAATAAAATAAATATATACTTTATTACAAATTATAAAATATGAAAATATTTTATTTATAATTTGCTAAAACTAACAAAACATTAATTTAATAAATTCTAAAATAGTACTCAGCATAATAAGGTACAATACAACACTATATAATTCTATAAAGAAATTACGAAATAATTACAAAATATTTTTTATTTTATACATTAATTTAATAAATTCTAAAATATTACTTAGTATAATAAGGTACTATGAGGTATTATATGTTATATAATTATTTCCTAATTTGATCATAGTATTATAGTGGTTGTATAGTACCTTATTATACTAAGTAATATTTTAGAATTTGTTAAATTAATGTATAAAATAAAAATTAAAAATATTTGATAATCATTTCATAATTTGATAATAGAAATATATAGTGTTGTATATTACCTTATTATGCTAAGTAATATTTTAGAATTTATTCAATTAATGTTTTGTTATTTTTAGCAATAATAATATAATTTTGTAATAAAATATACATTTTTATTTTATTTTGCTTGATTTTTTTTTTTTTTTTTGGTGTTGTATTGTATAGGACCTTATTAATATTTTTATTAATATTTAATATGAGTAATATTTTAGATTTTATTAAATTAATATTGTTATTTTTAGCAAACTATATTATATTTTGATTATGACTTTTAAATAATTGTATTTTTGTACTTTTTTTTTAATTAAAAAAAACATTTTTTGCTTTTATTTTTTTTCTGTGGTGTTTATTTTTTGTATAAAATGTTTTTAAATCTTTTGGGGATTTTTAATACATATATATTTTGGATTTAGTTTTTTATTTTCTGTGGCATTTTTTTTAAATAAAATATTTTTATGTTACTTTTTTAAAATAAAAAATCGAGTTTTTACTTGATCTAGTTTTTTTTTTTAATTCTGTGGTATTTTTTTAAATAAAATATTTGTATATTTTATAATATTTTTAAAATAAAAATATCTAGCACCTTATTTTTCCTGCAACTTTGTTTGTAGTGTAGATGCTTTAGAATAAAATATTAGTAACACAACAGTGCTCTCGCTCTTGTGATTTGTCATAAACTAGTGATTTGGCTAGAACAGATGCATGTTTGCCCTCTAGTAGCACTTCTCTCTCTCTTTTTCTCTCTCTCACTCTCTTTTGTTTATCATGCTGTTTTTTTTTTCCACATAGTCTAGTTTTAAGTGCAGTAACCCCCATGGGTACGCTTGCTGCACAAACATGACTGATATCCTTGTGTGGCATCACAACAGACACACTCTCCTCTGTTCCACGTTGTCAAAGCCTGTACTATCCAAGCACGAGGTCCACACAAACATTGCAACATCATGTCGAGCCACACAGCTCTCATTCAAACCCTTTTCAATCCGTCACACTGTTGAAGTCTGCATGAGTGTTTTGTGTTCTCGGGCTTACAGCACACAGGCTCCATTTAGACCCGCTGAAACCCATGTCAGTAAACTTCTCCGACCTGGAGAGGGCAGTTCTGTCTGGTTCTGTGGGGACCAGGAGTCCTGACAGGGGGAATGGAAGTTTATTTCACATGCAGAGCTGGGCTGGGTGGGACCAGACTGAGCAGGAAGTCAATCAGCCCTGCTTGATATTGGGTTTATTTACACAATGGGCAAACGGAGGGATGGAGTTAAAGAAATGTGAGAGGTGGAAGAAAGGAAAAGGAAGAGTGCATGCTTTTGGTTTGGGCCTGATTTGATCTGAATTATGGCTAGAAAACCTTAAAGGAGAAGTCCACTTCCAAAACAAAGATTCACATATAATGTACTCACCCTTTTGTCATCCAAGATGTTCACGTCTTTCTTTCTTCAGTCGTAAAGAGATTATGTTTTTTGAGGAAAACATTTTAGCTTTTTTCTCCATATAATGGACTGATATGGTGCCCTGATTTTGAACTTCCAAAAGGCAGTTTAAAAGCAGCTTCAAATGATCCCACATGAACATCTTGGATGACAAGGGGGTGAGTACATTATATGCGAATCTTTGTTTTGGAAGTGGACTTCTCCTTTAAAGGAACAGTTCAAGCAAAAATTCAAACTCTGTTTTCATTCTTTTTTTAGAATCTTTGAACATTCCGCTAAACAATTCTCTGAATGTTCCATGAATTCCATTAGTCTTACAGGTTTTTGAATGACATGAGGGTGAGTAAGCAAACAGAATTCAAATTTTTTTGGTGAACTGTCACTTTAAGACAAAAACTAACGCACACTTAAAGGAGAACTCCACTTTCAGAACAACAATTCACAAATAATTTACTCACCCCCTTGTCATCCAAGATGTTCATGTCTTCAGTCGTGAAGAAATTATGGTTTTTGAGGAAAGGATTTTTCTCCATATAATGGACTTCATTGGTGCCCCGATTTTGAACTTCCAAAATGTAGTTTAAATGCAGCTTCAAAGGGCTCTAAACGATCCCAGTCGAGGAGGAAGGGTCTTATCTAGCATCATTTTTTTTTTTTCGGAAAATAAAAATTTGTATACTTTTTAAGCACAAAAGCTTGTGTAGCACAGGCTCTGGGATGCGCATCCACGATGCTACGTACTATTGAAACATGTCGAAAGGTCACGCGGAATGTAGGCGGAACTACAGACCCAGTGTTTACAAAGCGAACGCGCAAAGACTAAGGAAGTGCACGTAAGTGAAACGCTGTTTACAAACAAAAAGTTTTTTGCCATTCTCTACCTTTTTGAGTTGGAGTACATAGATGATGAACTTAGACGTGATTCGTAGTAGTGTTGGGAAGTTCGGATCATTTTACCAACTCGGACCTTTGAGTCTCGTTCAGCAAAATGAACGAATCTTTTTTCGAGTCATTTTGTTAATTTCGTTCATTTTAGCAAAATATAATTAAAATGTTACATGTTACTTCCCTAACACATCTACTGCTTACACAAATGTTGATCACACTACAAACAAGACAAAACTGAAAAGATTAATTCATTGTTTACCTGAGTCTTTAGTCTATGATTAGCTCACCTCACCTCTTATCTGGCAAGTTTTCGGGTTCGAGTCCTTCATTCATCATGTGACAGCCCCATAAGATTAAAGAACGATTCGAAAACCCGAAGACTCAAAACAGGTGAGCTGATTCCAGTACAGAACCTAATAGGATGTTATGCATGTGCGACTGAACGAATCCCTCCCCGAGACGACTCGTTCTTCCCGAGTCACATTAAAGATTCGTTCAAAATGAATGAATCGTTCAAGAACGACCCATCACTAATTCGTAGCATTGTGGACGCGCATCCCGGAGCCTGTGCTACACCAGCTTTTGTCTCGCTAGATAAGACCCTTCTTCCTCGGCTGGGATCGTTTAGAGCCCTTTGAAGCTGCATTTAAACTACATTTTGGAAGTTCAAAATCAGGGCACCAGTGAAGCCCTTTATATGGAGAAAAATCCTGAAATGCTTTCCTTAAAAACCATAATTTCTTTACGACTGAAGACGGAAGGACATGAACATCTTGGATGACAAGGGGGTGAGTAAATTATTTGTAAATTATTGTTCTGGAAGTGGACTTCTCCTTTAAACAGCTGCATGTACTCATGAACCGCTATCAGAAGAGTATTTACACACGGCTTCAGATAAACCGCAGGGCATTCTGTCTGATACCTCGCTGAGCAGTTCTGGCCCTGGAGGAATTCAATTATATCGTACTTTGCCGTATACTACATTCTGAGTCAACTACAGGAGCGGAAGCTGCTGCATCATTGAATTCCATTTGAGTATGCTGACTGCATTTCTTATTTACTGGATGTTATTGATAAGGAGAGGAAAAGCATGTTCAGGGAAGATGACCCAACTTCAGGCTTCAACTATCTGCCACCTAGTTTGACATATGTCACATATAAACCAGAGCATAAATTTTATAGCTATATATTTTCAATGCCCTAAACTGCTAACCTCAACTTGTTATGAACTAGGCAGGCTTCAATGCAGTTTCTTAAGCTTGACACAAATTATGACATGTAGTATTTTTTCCCCTTATTGAAAGTTAAAAAAAAGAAAAAATAATAATAATGTTTGAATTTACAAAATATTTATTTATTTATTTTTATGAAAAATTAGCATATTTTGGTAATTTTTTATTAAAGTTAAATAATAAAAATGAAATAATTAATAAATAATAATATTTTAATTTACAAAATATTTATTTATTTATTTTTATGAAAAATTAGCACATTTTGGTAATTTTTTATGAAAGTTAAATAATAAAAATGAAATAAAAATAAATATTGCTTTATTATAAAATGTTACTTTTGTGTGAAAATTTTCATTATTTAAAAATATTAAATATGTTTATTCCATTCATTTATTTATATTGCATGAAAATAAAAATTTTAAATTACTTTATTATAAATAATAATAATAATAATAATAATAATATTAAAAGTACATAAACAGAAAATATAGGTTTGGCTGCTACCTTATGATTCTGTATGATTCAGATTTTTTATTATTATTATTATTATTATTATTATTATTATTATTATTATTATTATTTATTTATTACTATTATTATTATTATTTTAATATTACATAATATCTGTTTATTTATTTGTTTTTATGAAATTCAATATTATTTTAGGAAAAAATAGTACATTTTGTTAATTTTTTTTTTATGCTTATTATAAAATATTACTGACATTTTCATTATTTAAAAATATTAAATAGAATATTTATTAAATGTATTTATTTATAATATGAAAATAAATATTACTTTGTATGAAAAAAATTCATTATTTAAAAAATATATTTTTTATTTTTATTTTATACATTATTACTGAGAGTTATTTATTTAAATAAAAATAAACAAAATCAAGCAAAATAAAATAAATATATACTTTATTACAAATTATAAAATATGAAAATATTTTATTTATAATTTGCTAAAACTAACAAAACATTAATTTAATAAATTCTAAAATAGTACTTAGCATAATAAGGTACTATACAACACTATATAATTCTATAATGAAATTATGAAATAATTACAAAATATTTTTTATTTTATACATTAATTTAATAAATTCTAAAATATTACTTAGTATAATAAGGTACTATGCAACCACTATATAATAATATAATCAAACTGGGAAATAATTATAAAATATATATATTTTTTTATTTTTAATTTATACATTATTACTGACAGTTATTTATTTAAATAAAAATAAATAAAAATCAAGATTTTATTAAAAATGATAAAATACAAATTATTTTATTTAAAAAAAATGCCACGAAAAATAAAAACAACAAAATCAAGCAAAATTAAAACATCATTATTTTATAAAATATAAAAAACATTTTATTAAAAAAATAAATAAATAAATTGTGCCACACAAATGAAAAGCAAAAAATGAAAATTATATTTAAAAATGTATAAAAACACAATTATTTAAAAAAAAAATCATAAAAATATAATATAATTTAACAATAAACAAATAAAATATTACTTCATAAAATATAATAAGGTGCTATATAATACTAATACTGTATAATACTATAATTAAATTACAATATAATTATATAACTAACGAAAACCCTATAGTCTGCTCTGATTGGTAAGCTCAGTCTGTTGAGATCACTTATTCAACTTTTTTTTTTTTTTTTTGTATGTACACATAACTACGTCACGAGGCATTTGAGGCGTCAAATGTTTTGTGCTGGAAAGTGTAACTAACCTTAGGCTTTGCAGATTGGTTACATGTACAAACACATGTAGTTTATATTACACACTAAAGGAAAAGAGAAATCAAAAAAGCATAATAGGTACCATCTAATAATACAATCATGCCAACAAAGTACCACAAAATTGAGCAAAAAGGATGAAGGTGTAATAGAAGCCCAGACAAAGAAAAAAAAAAAACACTGGATGAAATTGGATGCATCAGAGGGAGAATTTTGAGCGAAACAGCCAAAACATCACCAGCCATTGATCACATAGAGAAAAAGAGGTAACGATGCCAGCTATCTCCTGTGTGAGAGAGGGAAAGAGAAAGATTACCAATTTAGAGAGAGATCTTTGGCTGATAGAAACTGAGACAGATGAAAAGAAAGAGAACAGCTAGAGGCTGAGATGAAGAGACGGTCAGTACATAAACCAAGATATCACAGGAGAAGAAGAGTACAGAAAGAGTGAACTCAGAAACAAAGAGCATAAAAGGATTGAGGAGTACAAGAAAGGGAGACAAAACTGAAGAACAGAAAAAAAAGAGAGGAGAAAAGCGAGTAGGTGTGGAGTAAAGCCAAGGAAATCTTCACACGTGACGGAGGGATTGGTTCAAGAGTGCAAAAGAGACATCAAAATAATACAATAATAAATAAAAAATAAAGTGGATCTCAGTGCACATTTTTCATCCCCACTTTTGAAAAGCTTCAGTCGCCACTGACACACACACACACACAAATGCATAAAGGACAGAGGTAGACACATCCAGAGAGGCTCTTGTGGTAAATGGGCTACATTAGGCATTTGGCCAATGTGCGCAGAAAACTATTAAATAGATGTACTTATGAAATATGCATTTACGTGGCCCCTCAAACAATCCACTGCCACCTAAAACTGCACACGTGATTCATTACTGCTGAAAAACATCTAAATTATTCTTAGGCTGCAAATGAATTTGGCTGTGAACTGTGGTTTCACACAATGAAAATTAGTTTCACTTTTAACGTTAACATGAAATACAATAAAATATAAATATAAGATGAAAAACGTAAACAACTTAAACTAAATGAAATAAAATTACTAATACCAAAAGCTAATATGAAATGTAAAATAAATAAATAAAAATGAAAATGTATTAATAAAAATGACTAATATTAAATGAATAAATAAATAATGCAAAAAATTAAATCACTATTACTTAAATATATATATATATATAAAATATTGATTTTTTAAAAAAGTGCCACAGGAAAAAAAAAAAAAAAATTAAAGCAAAATAAAAAAAACATCTATATTTTAATGAAAAATATATATAAAACAAAGTCTAAAACAAACCATTTAAAGAAATGTAAAAAACAAAAAACAAAATTAACAATAAAAATGACCAAATAAATTTACATTTAAATGAAACTGAACATAAAAATAAGTAATTCAAAATTTAAAGAAAAAATAAAGCTAAATAAAATAAAATCTATTATTAAAAATACTGTAAAATAAAACAAAATTAAAAATGCCATGCAAAATACTAATAAATAAAGCAAAATAAAATAAATTATTTAAAATATTATAAAATAAAATTAAAAACAATCTAGCAAAATAAATGAAAAATAAAGTGCCACAGAAAAAAAAAAAAAAACTAAATCAAGCAAAATAAAAACATTGTTTTAAATATATAAAACAAAGACTAAAACAAACCATTTCAATCTAAGATGAAATATAAAATAAATAAGTAAATAATAATTTAAAAAAAATGTACAATAAAAATGACCAAATAAATTTACATTAAAACGAAAACTAAACATAAAAAGTAATTCAAAATTTAAATAAATAAAGCTAAATTAAAAAAAAAAAAAAAAAAAAAAAAAAAAAAAAAAAAATCGGGCAAAACTAAAACTAAAATTATTTAATTTTAAAAGAGCCACAGAAGTGTTTAAGATGAAGTGTAAAATAAATAAATAAATAAATAAATAAATACGCAACAAAATATGCAACAACAAAAATGACCACAAAATTAATTAAAATGAAAACTGAACATAAAAATTTCAGTCATTTAAAATGTTAATAATAATTCATTAATATTAATTATTATTATTATTATAAATCAGTATTATTAAAATTAAATGCAAAATATTGTATTTATTGTATTTTAAAAAATGCGATCAAAAATAAAAATAAAAAATTTAAATAAATTAAAATGAATATTTTATTTAAAGAATTATAAAATATAAAAATATTTTACTTTTAAAAAAGTGCAAAGACAAATAACAAAATCAAGCAAAATAAAATCTATATTTTAAATAAATATATAAAACAAAGACTAACACCATTTAAAGCTAAGATGAAATGTAAAATAAATAAATATTTAATATAAAATATTTAACAATAAAAAAATTCAAATAAACTTTGATTAAAATGAAAACTGAACATAAAAATCTAAGTAATTTAACATTTTAATAAATATTACAATTACATAAATAATACTAAATTAACTCTGACCTAAAATGTATAATATCAGCTAAAGGCAAATGACCTTTTCTGACTAAAGGAACACAATGAAATATGACATCTCATGTTGGCTTGTCATAAACCTAAACTTAAGCCTTTCATTCTAAATCCCAACATAATTAAACAAAAAGTCTACTCCTTTTTCCCCCCACCTTAATAAAGAATACTTAAAATAACATTTTAACATTTACTCTCTTCATCTGGAAATCCCTTCTTGTCCAAACAAAAATTAAGTAAACTAAAATTCGAACATTATGCTGCATTAACTCATTTTCATTACAAAAACGAAAAAGCAAAAGCTCATGAACAATGAGCTACATTAAACACACTCAAACACGCACAGAAATGTAAATATGACTATATGCATATTATAAATATGTTCCTGGGATATGGACACGGACCACCTCGTGTACAGACGTGGTCCGATCTGAAGGGGTCAGCTAAAGGTCTGTGTTTCAGCTGGAGTCAGGAACACATGGAGCTCTAACATGCACCACTTCTGCTCTGACAAATGGCCAGGACCGGGTTTCAGATCTCACGTTCCTCTTAAGAAAACAACACACGGCCCTTCTGTTGCTCATTAAACTCTTGATGTCATCGTGATTGTTATACTAGCCAGTCCTCCTGTCTTCTATTTGCTCCATTTCCTGTGCAGGTTTACACCGTGTCCTGACCAGATGTGACGTGATAAAAAAACAAGCGCATCCACTGCTTTGTGCTGAAGGTCATGAGGGTGAAATATCACATGTAAACAATTGTTCTCCACATAGCGGTAAATTAGAGAATAAATACACAAATAAACACACGTTCAAAAACTTGTGGTCTGTGCGATTTCTTCTACACTGTAAAAAAACACAATTTGTTGAGTCAGCTTAAAATAATATGTTACCCTGCTGCCTTAAAATTTTAAGTTTAGTCAACTTGAAATGTTAAGCTGTACTAAGTAACAACTTAGATATTTGTGTTTGCTAAACTTAACAGATGGGTAAGTAACTCAGCTGCCTTAAAATTTTAAGTTGATTCGACTCAAATATCTAAGTTGTCACTTAGTATAATTTAACATTTTAAGTTGAATAAACTTTTTTTTTGAGTTGACTGAACTTAACATTTTAAGGCAGCCAGGTTACAAATTATTTTAAGTTGACTCAACAAATTGTTTTTTACAGTGTAGTAGAAAATAAAATAGTACTTTGAAATGTTCCATAAGTTTATATTTTAATATATTTTAATATGTAATTTATTCCTGTGAAGGCAAAGCTGAATTTTTAGCACCATTATTCCAGTCTTCAGTGTCACATGATCCTTCAGAAATCATACTGTATGCTGACCCTAGTAAAAACGTAATAGATTTAAAATGCATTTATTTTATACTAAGTATAGTTCAAGTCTATTAACATGTCTATTGACATATTGCTTGAGTCTTACTGATATAAAAATTGTAATTAAACTGTATTTGTGCACAATAAACATTTCTTAATTTTAAGCCCAAAATGTGTTTTATTAACTATTGATGAGAATTGTGTGATCTCTAAATAATATTGGTCTTTAAATGCAAAATATTTAAAGTGTACCTAAAAGTATACTTGCAATATTTCCACTTTAGCACAATTGAATATACTTAAGTATATCTTTAGTTGGACTTCAGAACTACTTTCGCATAATTAAGCTGCAAAATTAGTTGTTCCAATTTAGCAGACTTTAAAGGAGAACTCCACTTCCAGAACAGCAATTTACAGATAATGTACTGACCCCCTTGTCACCCAAGATGTTCATGTCTTTCTTTCTTCAGTCGTAAAGAAATTATGTTTTTTGAGGGAAACATTTCAGGATTTTTCTCCATATAATGGACTGATATGGTGCCCCGAGTTTGAACTTCCAAAATGCAGTTTAAATGTGGCTTCAAACGATACGGTTGTAAATGATCCCAGCCGAGGAAGAAAGGTCTTATCTAGCGTAACGATCGGTTATTTTCATAAAAATAATACAATTTATATACTTTTTTAATGTCAAACGCTCGTCCTGTCTTGCTCTCCCTTAACTCTGTGTATTCTGGCTCAAGACAGTTAGGGCATGTCGAAAAACTCTCACTGTGTTTTCTCCCTCAACTTCAAAATCGTCTTATATCGCAGTTTTAACTTTTTTGTTAAGGGTGTTTGATGATCTTTGCATGTTCACTTTACAAAGACTTGGGTCGGTACTTCTGCAGCGATGTAGGGTGATTTTGAAATTATTTTTAAAGTTGAGGGAGAAAATATGATTGGAGTTTTTCGACATACCCTAACTGTCTTGAGCCAGAATACACAAATTTCAGGGAGAGCAAGACAAAAGGAGCGCTTGAGATTAAAAATTATTTAAATTGTATTTTTTGTTTAATGAAAATAACCGATCGTTTCGCTAGATAAGACCCTTCTTCCTCGGCTGGGATCGTTTGAAGCTGCATTTAAACTACTTTTTGGAAGTTCAAAATCGGGGCACCAATAAAGTCCATTATCCTGAAAAATCCTGAAATGCTTTCCTCAAAAACCATAATTTCTTCACAACTGAAGACAAAAAGACATGAACATCTTGGATGACAAGGGGGTGAGTAAATTATTTGTGAATTGTTGTTCTGGAAGTGGAGCTCTCCTTTAAGACTTTTTTGATGAAATCCGAGAGCTTTCTGACCTTGCATAGACAGCAACGCAACTGACACGTTCAAGGACAGAAAGGTAGTAAGAACATTGTTAAAATAGTCCATGTGACATCAGTGGTTCATATTGTTATGAAGCTACGAGATTCTTCGTGCGCAAAGAATACAAAAACAACAAATTTATTCAACAATTTCTTCTATTCCTTGTCAGTCTTCAAGGGTTCTATTTCAGAACACCGGTTCCTGCGGTTCCAACGCATGTGTTGTGGTACTCTCGTTAACCAGTGATGTCACATGGACTATTTTATCGATATCCTTACCTTTCTAGACCTTGAATGTGTCAGTTGCGTTGCTGTCTATGCAAGGTCAGAAAGCTCTCAGATTTTGTAAAAAATATCTTAAAGGAGCACTCCACTTTTTTTGAAAATAGGCTCATTGTCCAACTCCCCAAGAGTTATACAGATGTGTTTTACCATTTTTGAATCCATTCAGCCGATCGTCGGGTCTGGTGGTAGCACTTTTAGCATAGCTTAGCATAAATCATTGAATCCGATTAGACCATTGGCATCTCACTATAAAATGACTAAAGAGTTTCGATATTTTTCCTATTTAAAACTTGACTCTTCTGTAGTTGCATCGTGTACTAAGACTGGCGGAAAATGAAAAGTAGCGATTTTATAGGCCGATATGGCTAGGAACTATACTCTCATTCTGGTGTAATAATCAAGGAATTTTGCTGCCGTACCATGGCTGCAGCAGGCGCAATGATATTATGCAGTGCCTGAAAGTGACCGGCACTAAGTTTGTGTAGATGCAGAGTTGCAGCCGGCAGAGTTGACAGCTGCGTAATATCATTGCGTAATATCATCCCATGGTACGGCAGCAAGGTTCCTTGATTGTTACGCCGGAATGAGAGTATAGTTCCTAGCCATATCAGCCAGGCTTAGTACACGATGCGACTACAGAAGAGTCAAGTTTTAAATAGGAAAAATATCGAAACTCTTTAGTCATTTTATAGTGAGATGCTACTGGTCTAATCGAATTCAATGATTTATGCTAAGCTATGCTAAAAGTGCTACCACCAGACCCGGCGATCGGCTGAATGGATTCAAAAACGGTAAAACACATCTGTATAACTCTAGGGGAGTTGGAAAATGAGCCTATTTCAAAAAAAGTGGAGTGTTCCTTTAATTTGTGTTCCAAAGATGAACAAAAGTCTTACAGTTTTGGAACAACATGAGGGTGAGTAACTAATGGTAGAACTTTCATTTTTGGGTGAACTATCCCTTTACTGGCCCCTAACTCTGGTCCAAAAATACTAAAATAAAAATCAACTAAATAAACTGAAACTACAAAAAGAAAGTAACTAAAACCAACACTCCAAACATGAAAGCTAAAGGAAACTAAACTAAACTGAAAGGAGGGCATTGTATTTTAACATATATGCATGCAAATGAAATTTAAGAGTCTTGGAATATAGCGCATTGTTTAAACCAATAGTGTTTTTTGGAGCTCAACAACACCCTATTCATTTTCATTGTATGGAAAAGAAGTGAAATAAAGTCGAATGGGTTTGGAACACAATGAGGGTAAAGAATTGATGGCAGGACTGTGGCTTTAATCAGGAAGATGTAGAGTCTCACTGGATCTGTACGGTATTGGTCCAGTGACAGCTGACCTCCTAAGTTCTGAGACAGCAAACATCTGCCCTCAGGAGGAAATGAAAACCTCATCTCAAGAGACACACCAGCTGGGACTGAACTTCTGTGGGATTCCTAGAATACAGGGCAAAGGTGGAGGAAACATGCCAGCTGGGATTTCCTCAGAGCCAACAGGGGGAGCTGTGCTGGGGGTGTGGACTTGCTGTTAAATTGATTCCAGCCTTGAAAAGCAAAGGAAATGCCATTCCACATGCTAGATCCTTTTGTCTGGGTAAAACATCCTATACTATTGTTCTGTCTGAAGTTTTAAACTGAAACACCTGCCAGAGGCCCCTTCGGACCGAGCGTCTGCTTTCACTAGAAGTTTTTCCTCCAAAGTAATTAGAGAAAGCCTTTTGGCCTGTGCTGAAAACTAAGTCTGAAAAAGAACGGCAGAACTGGGAAGTATTGTTCAGCAGAAATGCTCTTGTTTTCCTAATAGAGGATAATAGCTATATCGGAAGGAAGCCAGAATATATTTTGCTCCGCCGATGGGGTGTGTCCTGGCTCAGGGAAATGACATTCCTGAAGATACAACCTGGTTCCTCCTCAAACCCCAGTGTGTTTGCGACCTCAAAGCGCCAGCTAAATCCTTCATAACCTTTTCATTGAAGATGGTGGGGGCTGATTTCCATCCTGTTCATGCTTAGCGTTGCATGCCAGTGAAAACCAAAAAAAAGCTCTCACACAGCGTCCATGATGTTTCCTCCTGCATGTCACTGTCGGGGGCCCTGGAATTCATGCTTCGGCCTCCTGTCTTTTTTACAGAAGGCACTGAACGGATTCGTACGTACACATGCACACATCGACTAATGAAACACACGTGACAAAATACTCCATACGCTCTATAAACATGCACTCAGCACTTTCTCAAAAAAACATTTCCAGCCGTAAAATCACATACGAAAGTCAACATTCTTCTCCACAGGTGGACTCCCTTTCTTCTGAAGCGAAACGATTTTTGTAAATGTCAGGTTTTATTCCTAATCTTCTAAAGCTATATGTAACTTCTATGGCTGTATGATTCATTGAAATAAAACAGAAATCATGATTTGGCTTAGTGGCTCATGTGTGCCAACCAACCGTCTTTAAACTTGTAATGAGAAGAGCTTATAAACCAGCTGCTATCAACAAAAGAAAAGCGGCTTTCTGAAGAAAAAAAAAAAAGCTTGATGATCTAACGTTTGAAAATGAATAAAGTAATACAATTGTAAATATTATCACTATAATTTTACAGCTGTAGAGCAAAAAAAAAAAAATACCATTATTAGATTATTTTTCTTAAATACAAATTTTTTGAATTACATTAAACTATTACGATAGCAATACTTCATAATCTATTTAGCACAATTATAAGCTAAATTAAATCATTATTATTTTATAGTCATATATTATTATACCAGTCAAACGTTTTTGAACACTGTTTTTTTGATGAAGCATCTTCTGCGCATCAAGCCTGCATTTATTTAATCCAAAGTACGGAAAAACAGTACAGTAAAATTTTGAAATAGTTTTACTATTCAAAATAACTGTGTTTTATTTGAATATATTTTAAAATGTAATTTATTTCTGTGATTTTAATGCTGAGTTTGTAGCATCGTTACTCCTGTCACACGATCCTTTAGAAATCATTCTAACATTCTGATTTTCTGCTTGAAAAACAGTATTATTATTATTATTAGTATTATTATTGTTTTTGAAAACAGCTGATTAGAATTTTTCAGGTTTCTTTGATGAATAGAAAGTTCAGAAGAACAGCATTTATCAGAAATAGAAATCTTTTAACATTATGAATGCCTATGATCAATTTAAAGCATACTTGGTAAATAAAAATATAAATTTCTATAATTTCTTTCCCAAAAGAAAAAAAAACAAACAAACAAAAAAAAAAAAACAGTGACACTGACTCCAAGCTTTTGAATGGTATAGTGTAGAATGTCACAAAAGCTTTTTATTTCAAATAAATGCTGATCTTTGGATCTTTCTATTCATCAAAGAATTCTGAAATAAATTTACTCAACTGTTTTAAATATTGATAATAATAATAATAATAATAATAAAATTTCTTGAACAGCAAATCAGCATTTTAGAATGATTTCTAAAGGATAATGTTACAATGAAGACTGGGGTAATAATGCTAAAAATTCAGCTTTGATCATAGAAATAAATAATATTTTTAAAATATATTAAATAGAAAACACTTATTTTAAATAGTAAAAATATTTTAAAATTTTATTGTTTTTGCTGTACTTTGGATTAAATAAATGCAGGCTTGGTGAGCAGAAGAAATATCCTTAAAAAAATCTTACTGTTCAAATACCTTTGACTGGATATATATCGATTTTAGGAAAACTCCTAAATTTTTCTAAAAAAAGATTCAGAAAAATTCATACTTAATTTTTTTTCCCTTTTAAAAATCATACTTTTTCCAGAAAAATGTAAGAGTTCTTCCTAAAATCGTGCAGCTCTAATCACAACATAGCAACACAGAAGTTTCATTAAAGCTGTCTATTTGTGAATCATTTCTAAATTTGTCTTGCACAGAAAGAAAACCATATGGGTTTGGAACACCATGAGGGTGAGTAAACAATGACAAAATTTTCATTTTTAGGTAAACTATTCCTTTAAGTCACAGTAATGTAGAAATGGTCTTAATTCTATTTATTATCATGCAGAGTGATGCCAGGAGCTACAGATGGTCGGAAAATGATAGAAAGAGGTGGAGAGGATCAGAGGAGTAGGAGGAGAGTTGCTGGCAGAAAAGAGACAGAGTTCAGCCGTTGATGAAAGATCCGCAGAACGGGATGGATCGATCCGGCCTGAAGTTCCAGGATTGGTCCAATGCCAGCACTCAGAATCGTCTACGATAGACTTTAACAAATGATTCCTGATGGACTTTCGCCTTCCATTTAGGTCGATTAGCTGCAATGCTGTGCTTGTACGTTTTAACTTACGGTTAAATCAGGTTATTAGTGCTAACTATAGCATACTGAGTCTGCAATTAACAGTACAAAATATGTGCAATCACTTCTTTTACAGCTAGTTTTATAGAAGGCTTCCGAAAACACCAGAATTCCCTGCTGCTCCGAAAGGAAGAACAAGGGAAGAACAAGGCTAATCTGTTCCATTCCAGGAATGTAGTGTTTAGAAATGGATATTACATGTTCAGCACTCCTGATGGAGTCTATCCAAACTGCCTTTGACTCTGAGCCCAGCTGTCTACAAACCCTACTGGCTTCATTGAAAGCTGGTGACTGATCACTAGCAGTCAATAATCTAGTGCCGATGGGACTGAATTGGCTCTTTTAATCTGCCATAAAAGTATCTAGTAATCAAGTTCCCAATGCAGCGCTGAGTATTGCATGAAAATGCTAACTCTACGTCTGCTCTTGTCTAGAGGGCTTTATTGCAGTACTATTGGTCATTGTGATAAATTCATCTATTGGGATGCAGCCAAGACTCCCTGTTAAGCATCCACAGTCCATGAGTGTCCCGTTCTTGACCTTATTTGAAGCATGAGGTTTTAGGAATAACAAAGTGGTCATCCGTTATAAACATCCGCTAAAAAAAATTAAATGCAAATAGCAATATTAAAAAAAATAAATAAATAACAATAAAAATGACAAAAAAACACACATCAACTAAAGCGAATTACTAATATTTTAAATTAAAAAAACTGGAAAAGGTACTAAAAAATATTAATAGAAACTATAATAGTACTTATGATTTTACAATAACGCTGCATTCAACAATTCATAATGTCATCTTGCAGATGCACTTGGTCTTTTGCAGTTATCATAACAAAATGAGTGTTTGACATACTTTGTGCATACTATGTATCAAGTATGCATGTATACTGGCGCTCAAAATGGCAAAGGCATGGGTTCAATTCCCAGAGAGCATACATGCAAAATGCATGCTTTGGATAAAAGTATCAACTAAATGACAAATTAGCATCTACACAAACACCTTGGTATGCCGTTAACTTCACCTTATTTGCTAAGACAGCATGTAATTATTACTAATTATTCATCTGTTGGCTGTAAATGGGCCGAGTACATATGGGTGGGTTTTAAACAGGAAGAACTATTGCAACATCTTGTACAGTTTTGCTTCATTAGCATGTATAATACGTGCTAATGAGAAAGCAACACATGTAGGTCATCTCTGTCATAAATCAAAGACCAAATAAACAGATTAACAGCTGTCTTGCTACATTGCTACATGGAGCAAATGATTCAAGGTGTTAGCATTGGTGTATGTTTTGAGCCGTCTTATGAGTTGCGTGTATGAATTGAACCAAAAAATAAATTAATTAATTAAAAAATATTCCAGAATCAGTTATTCTTTATAGAGAGTTTGCACTTACGTCACGGTTTGGTCAGTTACCTGGATTAGCGACCATATTGGAGATACCTGGATGTAAACAACAGCATGGATTGCACGGTTAATGTACTACTGAAAAAGTTGTTTTGCTAATATATGTTGTCTAAACCACGGGGGAAAAAATGTGTGGAAGCTGCTAAATCATATACAGAAGGACTTGGTAAGCAGGACCAACAATGATAAAAACAAACACGAATATTGTCAAGATTCTTGCCCTAGAAATCCTGGTTCAGTTTGGCCAACCACAAACGTCTTGTTCCTCAGATCGTTTTTTGCACTCTTCTCATTCATTTGTCATAACTTTTGTTAGTTTATAGTACTCTAAATGCTTTTCCTGGTCTAACCGATTAGTAGAGCTCAAAACATGACAAAAATTGACCATTTTCAGCAGCAATAATCAGCAAAATATGCGAGTTTCGTTCGGTTCAGTGGCATTGTTCACAGCGCAAACTGTGTAATCCGATTCACGAACAATGACTCTAATGAGTCGGTTCAACGAATCGTCTGTGAACTCACTGATTCAGGTTACTGAATCAACTGAATTTGACTCACTGAATCTAACTGAAGTATTTTAATGTTTTTAGCAGGTTATCGTTGATCAAAACGATTTGCTAATTAATAACGCATTATAATCTCAAGATATCTCAAGGTAACGTTAACAGAATTCTCCGCATCATAGTTACAAACTATGAACATAACGTAAACGAATGGTGTGTCTAACATCTACTCACCGGTGCACAGAGAAATTCCATCATCCATTCTCTCATTATGTCAAACGCTTATACATATGACATCTTTCGGTCTCGCTTGTTTGGAGATCATTTACAGATTTTATTTAGTCTAAATCGGAACGCTTTACCTCAAACAGGCTTGATGGCGCAAGAAACCAATACTGAACGCTGATTGGCTTGCACCGTCAACTCTGACGAATGATTGGTTATTTGTACAGAAGAAGGCGGGACATTTCGTTTTTCCTCTCGCTTGTACCTTTTCAGTTGCTTTTTTGTTTGTTTATTTTATTAAAGAACAAGAGAAAAACATTACACAAACAAATTTCAGCATCAAGTCTGTAGCTCCAAAGATATAGAATATAAATTATAACAATCAAAAACTTTTTCAGTCGCATTTTGGACAAAAGCAGACCCGTTGCGTCATTTAAATATCAGTTCTGATTGGTCAGTTTTGTAGCATATATTTTTTCAGTGTTCTTTCTATTGTGCAATTAATAAAACTCACCTGAAAGAAAAGAAAGAAATGTTGTTTATTGTTAGTTAATGAAACCTATTATCCATTTAATGACAACAAACTGAACGTTATTGTACAGTTTTACTGATTACAGGTACAGATTAAAAACATTTAATCTTTTTTTTTGTTAGCTTAAACATTTTGTTAAGTGAAATAAAGTTAAAATAAGATTATATAAATATTAAATGAAAAACTTCAAATTAATGAAAATCTGAAATACTTTGACAACGAAATATTACTATTAATATGATCATAGTAGTGTTTAAATAACTCCAAAGCAACACTAGTACATTGTGATATACTGTACTGTCTATGGTTATCAGGCAACAGTTTGTAAGACTATTGTGATATTAAGTGTTTCTTATATTGTCCAACCATAGTTTTACTGTAACATTCACTGTTACATTTACTGTAAGCCTTCTTATCTCATGCACACATAAGGGAGATCAAATAAACTACATGTTTAGCAGCCACAGCCAGCAAACCACATACTGTACACCTGATGCCACATGACGTCCATCAACGATGGAGTTGGTGGAAAACAGCACTAGCTACCCAGATGAGTAGCCTTGAAAGGAAACCACTAATTTCTCTTTCATCCTCCCCACCTGCTCTAGGAATTTCAAGGAATTCTCCATGCACTTTACACCGGACCACAACACCTGACACCTTCATGCACTAAAGGCTCCTTTAAGCCACCTTTACTCCACTCTTCAGGTAAAATACTCGCCTTATTTTTCCCAACTCAATCTGTTGGCATGCTTCCTTTCAGAAGGTACAATATGCATTTATTTCCCTCTATCAGACCAGCACTGCAGGCAATGGCTTAAGATTTCCTTTTTATTGCAAATTGAGTCAGCATCCATAAACCTTCACATCCTCTCAGAGCAAAACATCAGCAGGATAGTCAGGGTATTTTTATTAATGATGAAAGATTGTGCAGCGCTTACTGTCTCTGCAGAAATTGCCAGGGGTGCAGGACAGTAACTGCTCGATTAAATGGTTGTATTTCCATGGACGCGTCTAAGCTTTATGATCACCAGATCACCGTCTAGAGTCCTTAACGGATATGAGAAGAGGTTTCAGGTTTGTGGTGCAGAAATGAGAGCCTGGATAAATCAAAAGTAAGACAAAAAATATAAAAAGACATTAGGTGGAAGTAAACTTTTTGTTGCCTTATTCACTGTTTTCTTGCAACACAACACTTTCTACAAAAGGGTATTCTAGTCAAAGCCTTATTTCAGCTGCTCTTCACATTTATCATTTTATATAATAAAATAGATAGTTCACCCAGTTCTGTCATTGTTTACTCTCTGATCAAACATTTATGAGCTTCTTTCTTCTGTTAAACACAAGAAAATAAATTTTAAAGAATGTTTTGAACCTAACATAACGCTTATAGCCATTGACTTCCATAGTATTTTTTTCCATACTATGGAAGTCAGTGGCTACCGACACCTGTTTGGTTACCAACATTTTTGAAAATATCTTCTTTTGTGTAAACTATCCCTTTAAACACATTCAAGCTTTCCTGAGACCTATAAGTCTGCTACATTTTAAGATACTAGAAGCCAAACCAAAGTAGTGAGCAATTGAAACATGCTTCATCTGCCTTGGTTTGAATTAGTGGAGAGTAATTCACATCGAAGCATCTTTTACAACCAATGCAACAGCACTCCAGGGCATCGGTGTGATTATCTCTCAGTTTCATAAACCATTTCTCTAAACTCATAGAGTTTTTATTGTGTGTTTATTACTTTTAAGACAAATGCACTGCTTTCATTTACCAAGGGAACACGAGTCCAGCAAATAATGCATTTGCTTCAGATGACGGCTTTTCAAGGGCCCTTTGAAGTAGCAATCATACATTTCTTCAGTATTTGTAACATCAGTTTGAGCTGAAGCCGTGTGGTCCATCAGGTTACGATTCTGTTCTGATTTTGGAGTTTCGTAAAACAAAAGAGACTCTGCAAAGTCACCAAGTTTCTTTTTCCTTCATTATGGCTAAAACTTTGATCCTCCAATGGTCATATTTTGCTGAATGACAGGGCGGAACATTGAGCTAAAAGTGCCCAGCTGTATTTACCCAAAATCCCTGTTCTCAGTCTTTTTGGGCTCGGCCGAGCTGTCAGTGCTAATTTTTGGGCCATGTTTGTTTAGGTTTATCTGAGGTTTGTCTTTGAGTGTGCTTATATTCAGTATGTGTGTTGTGTATCTCAGGTGTGCATGTGTTCTGCTGTGTAAGTAAGCCCAGCCTGCTGCGAAACGTGCTGGCATTGATGCTCCCAAATCCTGCCAGTTCCACTGGGCACCAAACCAGCACCAGAGACCATTACAGATGCAGCGGAGTCAGTCTGACCCCGCCTATTTTACCCCGCCCACCTGCCACAGAAGATAGGCTCTGTTCCAGCTGCTTTGCTGCCTACAGACTATAGGAAATATAACAGCGTGCTTACTGAAATGGATCCTCACAAGTAACCACAATATTACAGGAATAGCTGTGCAATATGGCTGTATATCAACACGGCTGTGATTGGTAATCACAGCATGCTGATACACAGCCATATCGCTCAGCTACGAGTGTGATATTGCGTTTATACAATATATTCACAATAAAACATCAGTTTGAATGTCGACTGAGGACATTCTTTTCATCTGTTGAAGGATGATTTCCGATGACAGAGCTACTCAGTGCATTTGCAAGTTTATATCACGCAATTCTGAGTAAAAAGCCAGATTTACAAGTTTGTATCTCACAATTCTGAATTTATAACTCGCAAGTTTATATCACGTAATTCTGACACTCACAATTTTGAGAACAAAAGTCAGAACTGCGAGATATAAACTCACAATTCTGATAAAAATAAAGTTACAATTCTGAGAAAAACTTGCAATGCAAGACTTTTTGCAAAAAAGTCATAATTGCATGATATAAACTTGCAACTGTAAGAAAAAATTCTAAGAAAAAAGTCAGAATTGTACGTTTATATCACTCAATTCTGAGAAAAAGTCATAATTGCAAGTTTATATCTCACAATTCTAAGAACAAAAGTCAGAATTGTGAGTTTATATCATGCAATTCTGAGAAAAAATGGCAAGATATTAACTTACAATTGTGAGAAAAAAGTCATAATTGTGAGATAAAAAGTTGCAACTGTAAGAAAAGTCAGAATTGCATGACATAAACTTGCAATTCTGAGAAAAAAACTCATAATTGTGAAATATAAACTTGCAATTCTGAGAAAAAAGTCAGAATGTTGAGTTTATATCTCCAAATTCTGACTTTATTTTTCAGAATTGCAAGTTTGTCTCACAATTCTGACGTTATAACTCAGCTGTGATTTTATATCATGTAATTCTGAGAAAAAAGTTAGATTTACAAGTTTATATCTCACAATTCCGACTTTATTACTCGCAAATGCAAGTTTATATCACGTAATTCTGACTTCATTTCTCAGAATTGCGAGTTTATATCAATTCTGAGAACAAAAGTCAGAATTGCGAGATATAAACTCGAAATTCTGAGAAATAAAGTCACAATTCTGAGAAAAACTCAAAATTTCTGAGAACAAAAGTCAGAATTGCGAGTTTGTATCATGCAATTCTGAGAAAAAAAATCTAAATTGCAAGATAGAAAGTCAGAACCGCGAGATATAAACTTGCAATTCAGAGAAATAAAGTCAATTCTGAGAAATAAACTCACAATTGTGAGAAAAAAGTCTGAATTGTGAGTTTATATCTCGCAATTCTGACTTTATTTCTTAGATTTGCGACTTTATTTCTCAGAATTGTGAGTTTGTCTCACAGTTCTGACTTAATAACTCACAATTACGTGTCTAATCACGCAATTCTGAGAAAAAAGTCAAATTTGCAAATTAAATCTCGCAATTCTGACTTTATACCTTGTAATTGTGAGTGTATCTCTCAATTTGGAAAAGAGAAGTCAGAATTGCGAGTTTGTTTCATGCAATGCTGAGAAAAAAAGTCAGAATTGACCAAAAAAGACCACCAAAAGAGTTAACAGCACAATTAATAAGCAGTAACTTCTAATTATCTTAATATCTAAAGATTTAAAGTTAGAATTTAAACATGTAGGTTTGGGAGGAGCCTAATCATTCAGTCCCATCAATCATCATTACGAGCCTATATAAGCAGCTCTCATTGCACCGTCCCTGCATCAATTCTTCCGGCATCCCTCCCCCTCCCCATTTTCTCCTCTATTTTTGTTATTCTCCCTCTAGCTTTAAACTTGTTAAACAACTTGGTTTCCAGGCGGAATGATACAAAACATTACATTTATTTGTGGAAATTGTGTAAAACCAGCCAATCCGATTGTAACTGGAGATTTCAAACAGAACCTGCGATTTTTGTGTGCAACATGCATCAGATGGTCAGGTAAAGGACTGTGGGCGATTCGTAGGTGTACCGTCTGGGACTGAGACTATAGCCAAACATTGACTCCCTTGGTCGAATAAGCCAGCAAAACATAAACAAAAAGTAACACTCCCTCCTGTTCTCTCATATTTTATACATTCATACACTCCCACACGTTCACAAAATTTGCTCGGATCACTCGAAGTCAGGCTGACCTTTAACCCCACAAGTACTGTTTAAAATTTATATGATGTAATGAAAACATTGTGTTTTTTCCAGAGACACCTCTCTCCTGCCAGGCAAAAGAAGCAGTGAGTTTTCCTTCTGTGGTTCGTATGTGATTGTGCTGAACTAAAACTCCATCTGGACGGCAAAGGCTCAGTGTGGGAGGAGCTTTTAGCATGAGATGTGTTTGGAGAGCAGCAGTGGACTAAGTACAGACTGCAGTGGGAGTAGATGTGTGCCATTCCTGATTAATTTCTGAGTAATACTTAGACATCTGATAGCACACACACATTCACGACAACAACAATAACAGAGCGAAGTGTCATAAACTCACACCAAAATCAGCATTATGTCTCATGGGAAGACTTGAAAAGTGGAGCAAAACAAACAGTAAACAAACAAAGAATGGAGATGAAAACACGAATTTAAGGATTTTGATTCCTTAACCATTTCATGAAAGATTCTTCTGGTGCTTTTATGGAATTAATTTAAATAATAAATATATAGTATACTAAACAAATAAAAATGTGAAAACATCATCAGTATTTACATTTACAAATTCCAAAGACACTATTACATGATAGTATAATGATGACTATAATGATTTAACTACAACATTTGATCGTTGTAAACTACATTTGCTTGATTTCTAACAACTGTCTCATCATAATATAGTCATTTGTCACTGCATGTATTTGATTCACTAAGAAGAACTGTTTCATAAGAGTTCACATGGGAATCAGACTACACTGGTTGCGCTGTTCGTTTTTGATTCACTAAAAAGAACCGATTTATAAGAGTCATACACTGGGGAATCAGACTACATTGGTCAATCTGTTTTTTTTTTAATCACTAATATCACTAATAATAATGGTCTCAGAAGAGTCATTTGTTGGTGAATCATTTGGGCTACACAGGTCATGCTGTATCTTTTGATACAATAAAAAGAACTGTCTCATAAGAGTCATTAGGTGGGAAATCAGATTACACTAGTTGCGCTGAATGTTTCTCATTTACTAAAAAGATCAGTTTCATAAGAGTAATTCGCTGAGGAATCACTGACTGTTGTTTGTTTTGTATTACTAATAAGAACCATCTTAGAAAAGTAATTTGTTCGGGAATCATTTGGACACACTGGTTGTGCTGAATGTTTGTGATTCATTAAAAGAACCGTCTCCTAAGAGTCATTCACTGGAAGAATCAGACTACACTGGTCAATCTGTATGTTTTTGATTCACCAAAAAGAACTAATTCATAAGAGTCATTCACTGGCGAATCAGACTACAGTGGTCAATCTGTATGTTTTGATTCATTAAGAAGATCTGTTTTATAAGAGTTCACTGGGGAATGAGAATGTACTGGATGCGCTGTATGTTTTTGATTCACTAAAATAAAATGATTCATAAGAGTCATTCACTGGGAAATCAGACTACACTGGTCAATCTGTATGTTTTTGACTCACCAAAAAGAACTGATTCAAAAGAGTCATACACTGGGGAATCAGACTACACTGGTCAATCTGTATGTTTTTGATTCACCAAAAAGAACCGTTTCATAAGAGTCATTCCCTGGGGAATCAAACTACACTGGTAATCTGTATGTTTTGATTCATTAAGAACTGTTTTATAAGAGTTCACTGGGGAATCAGAATATACTGGTTGCACTTTATGTATTTGATTCACTAAAAAGAACTCATTCATAAGAGTCATTCACTGGAGAATCAGAATACACTCATCAGTCTGTAGGTTTCTGATTCACCAAAAAGAACTGATTCATAAGAGTCATTCATTGGGGAATCAGACGACACTGGTCAATCAGTATGTTTTTGATTCACCAAAAATAAGTAATTCATAAGAGTCATTCACTGGAGAATCAGAATACACTCATCAGTCTGTAGGTTTTTGATTCACCAAAAGGAACTGATTCATAAGAGTCATTCATTGGGGAATCAGACTACACTGGTCAATCTGTATGTTTCTGATTCACCAAAAAGAACTAATTCATAAGAGTCATTCACTGGAGAATCAGAATACACTCATCAGTCTGTAGGTTTCTGATTCACCAAAAGGAACTGATTCATGGGAGTCATTCATTGGGGAATCAGACTACATTGGTCAATCTGTATGTTTTTGATTCACCAAAAAGAACTGTTTCATAAGAGTCATTCACTGGAGAATCAGAATACACTCATCAGTCTGTAGGTTTTTTAATCACCAAAAGGAACTGATTCATAAGAGTCATTCATTGGGGAATCAAACTACACTGGTCAATCTGTATGTTTTTGATTCACTAAAAATAATTAATTCATAAGAGTCATTCACTGGAGAATCAGAATACACTCATCAGTCTGTAGGTTTTTGATTCACCAAAAGGAACTGATTCATAAGAGTCATTCATTGGAGAATCAGACTACACGGTTGCGCTGTATGTTTTTGATTCACTAAAAATAACTGATTCAAAAGAGTCATTCACTGGGAAACCAGACTACACTGGTTGCGCTGTGTGTTTTTGATTAACCAAAAAGAACTGATGCATAAGAATTATTCGCTGGAGAATCAGACTACACTGGTCAATCTGCATGTTTTTGATTCACTAAGAAGAACTGTTTCATAAGAGTTCACTGGAGAATCAGACTACACTGGTCATTCTGTATGTTTTTGATTCTTAAGAAGAACTGTTTCATAATTATGGGAAATCAGACTACACTGGTTGATCTGTATATTTTGAACCATCTTAGAAGAGTTATTCTTTTGGGAATCAGACTACACTGGCCACACTCTGTGTTACGTGCTGTTGCAATGCGGTTGAATGTACTGCAGGAAATTTCTTTACCATTTTTTGGAGCATAAAAGAGTAAATCCAGTCTTCTATGCCTTAAAACACCTATCGCATGGCCACACAACACAGTCCACATGGCAAAACATGCAGTTATGTGACTCACAGTGGAAGTTCCTCAGGGAACACAGAAGATAGAGGGGTGAGCGATAGCATTTATATCATATTTCCCCCTCACTCCGAACAATCCAATTATTACCTCTTGCTCACCACTCATAACCAGATTAGAGTGAGTTGTCATGGCAGTGGAGATCTCCAATCAGCTCTCTCACGTTTCCTGTCACATGGTTGATGACGATATTAAAGGGCAGAATTTATCACCAGGGGTTCTCCAAATCTCATTTGAGATTCAATCATGAGAGCAACAATAGCTTAATATTCTGTTTCATCTGGCCGTGTCCCAGAATCCTCAGGGTCACCATTAGCGGGTAGACTGTGCGCAGTAATGGACCTGTCGTACATTATTTTTAATGAACCCATTGTCATTTTTGGTTCTAATAGGGGAACTCGAGACTAGTTATCACACAGTGAAGTAAAAAGTGAGGCAATAGCGGGGCATGTTGTCACAATGGAACCTGTGAGTGTGAAACCTCACATTATTGAATCATTATTTTACCCAACAACTATTGTATTTAATAAACTGTATAAATTCACAACATTTAAAGCATGAGATCATGGAGCCCCTCCACATGAGAGATTTACCGTCTACCTGACATTGTGTTGAATCTCTTTATTAAAAATCTCATGTGACATTGTGTGCCAGGATTTGTAGTTATATCACTGATGTTGTAATCATCACCAAACAGATATGGCATTAAACAATCCTGCACTCTGGAAATCTCCATCAGAGACAGGTTTGCCTCTTGAATCCCGTATAATCCTGCAACCTGTCTGTGTTTATGTAAGAGAGCTGAAATACCTCCCCAAATATCTTCCTCGTGTGCGCACACGGGAACCGGCATCCCTCAGGTCGCATGGCTCAGTCATGCTGCTTCCAGGTCGTAATCAGCCTCTCAGAGATGTGAAATGTGACAAAAGCCAAAACGATCCCATTTCTCATGGGACAGCGATGGCCTGGGTGTAATAGCAGATCTTTCTTGGTGTCTGTAGTCTTTCAGGACAAAAAAAAGTAGTTAGAAATGTATCTGGTATCATGAAGACATGAACAAACCTACCAGTGGCAAAATGACAATGAAAATCCGTAGAAAATCATTTCTCCTAATGGGGTTTTCAAACTTTTTGATGCCACAGACTCTCAAAAAAAAAAAAAAAGTTATGTCAAAAATATTACCTTTTTCTACCCACAATTAAATGCTTTCACATGTATAAACCAGAGAAGAAACCTAAAAATATTACCTATCAACAGAATTTAATAAAAATGATTATCTTAGTATTATAATTTCCAAACAGTCTTCAGAAAGCTAAATTAATCAATAATTAAAAAATAATAAAATTAAATATATTAAAACAACAATAAATGTTGTTTGTTATTTAAAGGACTGTTGCACTGTTTACATACTGCATATTTTAATTTAGTCTTAATGTTAGTCTGTTAAATTGGTCTTAGTCCTGTGGCATACATACTTTTTAGTTATTATTATTATATTTAGTCAACCTTGTCCTATTTTTTCAAGTTTTAGTTGACTAAGTGTCTGAGCATTTTAGTGTAATTTAAGTCAATGAAAACATTTTTGTCATCCTGTATAATTGTTAAACTGACCAAAAATTATTTTTTCTCAAAATTATAATTGTAACAGTGCTTCAAATTATTAATTATGATTAATCACATCTAAAATAAAAGTTTTTGTTGACATAATATATACTGTAAAAAGAAATTTGTTGTGTTAACTTAAAATAATTTGTAACCCAGCTGCCGTAAAATTTTAAGTTTAGTCAACTCATAATGTTAGGTTTTACTAAGTGACAACTTATATATTTGAGCTGATTCAACTTACAATTTTAAGGCAGCCGGGTAACAAACACAGCTTTTAAGTTTAACAAACCAATTTTTTAGTTTAGTCAACTTGAATATCGAAGTTGTCACTTAGAACAACTTAACATTTCAACGTTTAAAGTTAACTAAACTTAAGTGAGTTGACTGAACTTAAAATTTTAAGGCAGCAGGGTAACTAATTATTTTAAGTTGACTCAACAAATTGTTTTTTTTTTTTGTTTTTTTTTGTTTTTTTTACAGTGTATGTGTATGTACTGTGTATTTTTATTATGTACATATAAAGACACACATATACAGTATATATTTTAAAAATATTATATAAAATATTTTAACAATAGCTAAAAATACATTGTATGGGTCAAAATGATAAATTTTTCTTTTATGCCAAAAATCATTAGAATATTAAATAAAGATCATGTTCCATGAAGATATTTTGTAAATTTCCTACCATAAATATATCAAAACTTAATTTTTAATTAGTAATATGCATTGCTAAGAATTCATCTGGACAACTTTAAAGGTGATTTTCTTAACATTTTATATTTTTTATTTTTTTATTTTTTTTGCACCCTCAGATTTTCAAATAGTTGTATCTCGGCCAAATATTTTCCTATCATAACAAACCATAAATCAGTGGAAAGCTTATTTATTCAGCTTTCAGATGTATAAATCTCAATTTCAAAAAATTATGACTGGTTTTGTGGTCCAAGATCACATATGAAGATGACATTTTTCCTAAATATATACATGCAGTGTGTGTATTTATATATGCATAATAAATATACACAGTACACACACACATATTATGTAAACAAAAACTTTTATTTCGGATGCGATTAATCGCGATCAATTGTTTGACAGCACTAAATTGTAATGACTGTTTTTGCATTTCGGGTATTGTGCAAATGGTTGCCAGATTGCATTTAGCAAAACACTGGGCGGACAATGTATCTTTTTAACAAAGAAGCTCTAATATGGGGATTGGAACTCTTAATATCTGGCAACCGCACACATGAAAGCTTCCTTAGTAGAATCTCATCAAAATCTTAAAGGGATAGTTCACCCAAAATTTAAAATTCGGTCATGCTCATCCTCATGTTGTTCCAAACCTGTAAGACCTTTGCTCATCTTCGGAACACAAATTAAGATATTTTGATGAAATCCTAAAGCTTTCTGACCCTGCATAGACAGCAACGCACGTTCAAGGCCCAAAAAGGTAGTAAGGACATTGTTTAAATAGGTTATGTGACGCATATATATTACTTTTGGAAAAGTTGACAGACTTGACCAAATACTCTTATTTTTCTATAGATAAAGTTTGTAGTCAGGACTCCTTACAGTTCATGTGAACTCATGAACCCACTGCTTATTGTTTGATGATTCATATACAGTAGAGTCAGATTTATCAGTGTGACATAATCCTGTTCATATGGCCATTTACAACAGTTAACTCCTTTATTTCACCATTGTGCAAGACAAACAATACAGTCTCTAAAAACAACAGCATAAGCGTGGGAGTTATTGGCTTCAAGTTAAAGTTTAGATCTCAGTAGCGATCTGTGCTGGACTCCATTGGTCAAACTCACAAAACCAGAACTAGGTCAACCTAATACGCGTTTTAGTTGCACGATAAAGCCAACAACAATCCAGTTCTTAATCTTTTTCTTCCCACTCTTTCCCATACAATATATTTAATAGTAAGGCATGAAAATGTATTGTTTGTGTGCTGTGTATTGGTTCAATTGCAGTGAAATTCAGATGCTTCTTCATCCTACAACTACATACAGTATTTTGACTGAGAACTCTTTGTTTTCTTAAGCACTGCTATAACAGAGTTCTTATTATAATCCTGCTGGATTTTCAATGCAAATATTAAACTCTGACTGAATTATTGATCAACGAGAACTAATTTCACCAACACACGGGTCCGACTGTCCATCACACCTTCTCTGCCTTGATTTGCTCTCTGCTCAAATCAGATTTCATGAGCTATGACGCTAATGTATAATCACACTGGCTGCCATTAAATGGTGACTTGTGATTTACAAGAGCGGGTATTTCAGTTTAGTGTGCGTGTAGTCATAACGTAACAAGCTCACTCCACTTATTAAAAGCCTGAGTCTGCAAACATTGCCAGGCTATTGAGTCTGCAGACCATATTTAATCTCTAATCACTCAGCAATTTAGAGGAAAAGACCAAATCATTTTAACACATTTTAATGTTTTTATGTTTTGCACTTGAAAAATACGTTTAAAATAAGATAAAGAAGCAATTTGTCTACAAAAATGCCTTTTTTCTTCAGAAAAGGCAGGTTTAAATGTGCAATTTATAATTTCTGCATCATTAGCAACACCAAACGGAAATGTAAAAAATTGTTCATTTACAAAAATGTTTCCCATGTTAACCAAAAACAACTCTATGCAACATCAAAGGGGACAGAAAAAGATGGAAGGAAAACGTGTGTAACGGTAGCCGATTTTTGGAGCCCAAATGTTTATTCCATGATCCAAAGTGCACAAATAAAACAATAACGTGAAAATAAACTAGATAACGCGTGGCACGGACATGAAAGTCACAACAGGAGCATCAAGAGATGACAAACCTAGACCAAGACGCATGGCAAAAACAGGGCTGTGAATACAAACTACTAATGAGCAAACGTGCAACACCTGACTATAATGAAACCAATGAACCAATGAGAATGAAACAATTAAAAGCAAATGCACATGGCATAAACAAAAGGAAAACTTGGGAATCACATGAAAATAGAGCCCAGCCAAACACCAGCCGTACAACATGACAATATGCTTTTGCTTTCTCTTGCAAATGTTTGCATTTGCTTTCAAAACTTTGGTGAACAAAAGCAAAACTGGTGATGCAAATAATATTGGATGGGAGGATAATTTGACAATATAGTTCAATGGTTTTGCATTGGAAACTGGTGAGTTTTTACAAAAATTTGTCATTCACTTGCAAAACTTTTGTAAGAAAATTAAAAACGGGATAGAAATAAGAGAATTGAGTGAAAAAAAAAATACAATGTATTTCAATGCTTTTGCTGGCAAAACATTTGTGAGCAAACGGAAAACTAGTGATGAAAAAAAATAAGATGGGAGGATAAAATTACATAGCTTTCTTAATGAATGCTTTTATGTTCCGTTGCAAATCTTTTGCGAGTAAATGCAAAACAGGTGATGGAAATATAATATTTTTAACACTTTAGTGTTCATTCACAAAACCATAGTCTATGGAAGCCCACTGCACCTCTCAATAAAAAATGAAAAAAAAAAAAGGTTTTTGCAACTTTTTTTTCTCAGAATTGTGTGATACAAACTCAGTTATAGGGTGGACTTTATAACTCGCACAAATTATATCTCACAATTCTGAAAAAGTCAGAATTGCGATTAAAAAAAGTCAGATTTGTGAGATATATAAATGCAATTATGAGAAAAATTTCCGAATTGCGAGATTATATCTTGAAATTCTGACTTTATAATTCGCAATTGCAAATTATTTCACAATTCTGAGAAGAAGAGTCTGAATTGCGAGTTTATATCACGCAATTCTGAGAAAAAACATTGTGAATCGTGAGTCGCAATTATCTTTTTTATTTTTTATTCAGTAGCGGAAACGCGCTTCCATAGTAAAGCATATCTTTTTTTTTTTATGAGATATCTATTTTTTTTTTTTAATTGTGAGATATAAACTCGCAATTGCAAGTTATAAAGTCCAATTTTGGGGGAAAAATTCGGAATTGCAAGATACAACTTCGCATTTGTGAGAGAAAAAAAAAAAAGTCAGAATTGCAAATTTTATATCTTGCAATCCTGGCTTTATAACTTGGAATTGCGAGTTTTTATCTCACTTTATTTCTCAGAATTGCAAGTATATTTCTCAGAAATCAGTTATAATTGTGAGTTATAAATTCACAATTGCAAGTTATAAAGTCAGAATTGCGAGATATAAACTCACATTTCTGACTTTTTTCTCGAAATTGTGAGTTTATATCTCGCAGTTGAGACTTTATAACTTGCAATTTTGAATTTATAACTCACAATTCTGACTTCTTAGAAATGTAAGATATATTCTGAGAAAGACAATTCTGACTTTACAACTTGCAATTGTGAGTTATTAAGTCAGAACTGTGAGACAGAAACTCGCTATTCTGAAAACATATTCTTTTTCTCACCCTCAAAATTGGGCTTTAAAACTTACAGTTGTATCTCACAATTCTGAGAAAGAAGTCAGAATGGCAAGATATAAACTTGCAATTCTGACTTTGTTTCTCACAAATGTGAGGCTGTATCTTGCAATTCTGATTTTTTTTTTTTCAGAATTGTGAGAGATAAACTCGCAATTGCGAGTTATAAAGTCCAATTTTGAGGGGAAAAAATTCTGAATTGTAAGATATAACCCTGCATTTGTGAGAAAAAAAGTCAGAATTGCGAGTTTATATCTTGCAATTCTGGCTTTATAACTTGGAATTGCGAGTTTTTATCCCACTTTATTTCTCAGAATTGCAAGTAAAAAAAAAATTGCGAGTTTATATCTTGCAGTTCTGGCTTTATAACTCGCAATTGCGAATTTTAATCTCACCTTATTTCTTAGAATTGTGCAATTCTGAGCCAGAAGTCAGAATTGTGATATAAACTCATAATTGCAAGTTATAAAGTCAGAATTCCGAGATATAAACTTGCAATTCGGACTTTTTTTCTTTTTCGCAATTGCGCAATTTATATCTCACTATTCTAACTTTTTTTTTTTTTTTTTTTTACAATTCTGACTTTATTCAAGATACAACCTCACGTTTGTGAGAAAAAAAAAAAAGTGAGTTTATATCTTGCAATTCTGGCTTTATAACTCACAATTGTGAGTTTTAATCTCACCTTATTTCTCAGAATTGCAAGTTATAAGTCAGAATTGTGAGATATAAACTCACAATTCTGACTTTTTTTCTCCAAATTGTGTTTAGATCTCGCAGTTGTGACTTTTTTAGACAATTCTGACTTTACAACTTGCAATTGTGAGTTATTAAGTCAGAATTGTGAGACAGAAACTCGTAATTCTGAAAACATATCAGTCTTTTTCTCCCTCTCAAATTGGGCTTTAAAACTCACAGTTGTATCACAATTCTGAGAAAAAAGTCAGAATTGCGAATTTTTCTCTCACAATTCGGGCACCATAGAAGTCCACTATATGGAGAGAAATCCTAAAAATGTTTTTCCTCTAAAAACATAATTTTTTCACAACTGAAAAAAAAAAAAAGACATGAACATTTAAGATGACAAGTGGGTGAGTAAATTATCTGTAATTATTTTTGTTCTGGAAGTGAACTTTTTCTTTAATTATTGCGTCTACAAACTTTCTTTGAATTTGTTAAAATGCTTTCATTTCAATCCAGTAATCAATAATAAAGTTCACTGGCATTCTAGAAGTGGATGAGAAGCGTACTCTATCTTTTGTCAACACGGACAGAGTCATTTCCCTGGGCCACAGCGGGAAAATGTGTGTCATCCTGTGTCCTGTTTTCAACGGCTCTGATTACGCATTTAACATTTAGAACGATGGCACGCATTTGATATTTCGGCCAAACCCACCCTGGCACTTCCAGCAGGGCCCTGACAGGCCCCGGGGACAATGCGTCTCATTACCCTCACTTACCCCAGCAGGATGCCATCTTCCCCCCCTCACAGATGGTTCAGGAACCTGGACGACGTCCACAAGCGCCGGAACGACCGAGTCAGTGTCAGTTTCCGGAACTCTGGCCATCCGTCTTTTGACGTCTGCGGTCATGACAACAAACCACGCTTTCCCGCTGACACATGCATACACAAGCGATGACAGACGCCCTATAGACCGCAGACTGTGATTTTTTTTTTTTTTTTTTTTTTATTTATTATTTTTTTTTTGGATGGATGTCATGTGCGACCCCGCTTGCATGTTTAATCACATTATGTAAATATCGTGTTTGTCGTGCCATTGTGCACATGTTCGCTGGTATTAGCTTATTTTTATGCTCCATCTGTCCTCTAGAGTCTCATCACCACAGCTGGACTTAAAACCAGACTTTCATGGAAAAAACTAAATCTTTTTTTTTTCATTAAAGCCAGGCAATTTAAATCAGAGGTTGTATTGTGATTTTAAGGGAGGCATTATCACTACACTGATGTTTGAGGCACCCGCACTGGAGCCGTGAGCGAGTTCTGGCTTTCTTAAGCGTCTGTAAGGTCTGACCTCAATCTGACCCTGTGGTCTGACTGCATTTTATAACTGTCAACGAGTCTGTGCCATTGCTGGATCTGCATAAGGCTCGGTCGAAATTGCATGCTTCTGAACGTAAGCCTGCCTGTCACATCAAATAAATAAATAAATAAATGAAAAATAAAAAAATACATATTTTGGTGCTGCTTCATACTGTATGTAGGCTTACGGATTCTTTAAAACTCTTAAGCCAAATATTAAACTTTAGCATATAAATAGTTTCTCATGTTTGTGAATAGCAACTCAAATCATGTGGCTTGTAGAGAACAGGTGTGCTATTATTTAGACTTATGATATTTGCCTACAGGATGATCAAATGGAAGAAAAATAGCATTTAATAGAATACAAACTATGCACAACACCCTAACATGCCTAAAGCTTTATGCAAGAAGGAAAAAATAAATAAAACTCTCTCTCTCCCTCTCTCTCTTACACAGTCATATAAATGTAACACTTTTATTTAGTACATTAAATGATGTGATTATATAAATATATATATTTTACAATTAAAAACAATTACAATTATTTAAATTTTATTAATTATTATAAAATAAAATAGCACATTAAAATGATCTCTGAAGGATCATGTGACACAAAACAAAATTGCAGGAATGATGCTGATAGTTCAGCTTTGCATCACAGGAATAAATTACATTTTTAAGTATATTAAAATAGATAATAATAATAATAAAAAAAAATATTCTAAATAATTTATTCTAAATTGTAATAATATTTCACAATATTTACTGTATTATTTACTAAATTTAGAACATAAGACACTTCTTTCAAAAACATGAAGAAATCTTACCAACTCTGTACAAATTATATAATAAATTCTAAAAATGTATATAATAAATTGTAATCACATCATAATTCTAATTATTTATAATTTTATATAATTAAAAATTACAATCAATTATTACTTTAATATAAAAATAAATTATACTTTATTTAATAATAAATTATAATTATCATATAATATTTTTTATTATTATTAAAACTATTAAAATGATTTCTGAAACATCATGTGACACTAAAAAAATGAGTAATGATGCTGAAAATTCAGCTTTGCATCACAGGAATAAATTAAGTATTTTTAAGTATATTAAAATAGTTGATCATAAAAACAGTTATTCTAAATTGTAATAATATTTCACAATAGTATTTACTGTATTATTTACTAAATTCAGTACATTAGAGACTTCTTTCAAAAGCATAAAGAAATCTTACCAACCCTGTATATATAATTATAATAAATTCTATAATAAAATAAAATAATTAATATAAAAATGTATCAATACAAGTATAATTTTAATGATATATAATTTAATATAATTAAAAATTACAATCAATTATTACTTTAATAAGAGTAAATTATAATTTATTTAATAATAAATTATAATTATCATATAATATTTTTATTTATTATTAAAACTATATTTAAATGATTTCTGAAGGATCATGTGACACTAAAATATCTAGTAATGATGCTAAAAATTCAGCTTTGCATCACAGGAATAAATTACATTTTTAAGTACATGAAAATAGATTATAATAATAAAAACATTTATTCGAAATTGTAATAATATTTCACAATAGAATTTACTGTTTTATTTACTAAATTTAGGACATAAGAGATTTCTTTTAAAACATCTTACTGACCCTGTATATATAATTATAAATTTAGGAGTACATTTAGAGACTTCTTTCAAAAACATAAAGAAATCTTACCGACCCTGTTTATATAATTCTAATAAGTTAAATTATAATAATTATAATTTTAATGAAATATAATTTAATATAATATAAAAGCACAATAAATAATTACTTTAATAAAAAATAAATTATAATTATCATATAATATTTTTTCTAAATATTAAAACTGCCATTTAACATTTAACCTTGTTCCCCGAGCTGTACGCAGAATTCAATTTATTATTTATTTATTTATTTTTAATTAATACATTTTTTTAATAGTTTTTGATATGGACATAAGCACACAACAACAACAACATATATTCCGACTCTAGATTCAGTTTGTAATGTCTACAGCTCTAGTAGAAATCTTTTTTTTCTCTCCTATATCTCTGAGAAAATGTAGTGCAAATGGAGATGATGAGAGATCTAAGAGCTGGAAAGAAGGAGAGGGAAAAGAAGAATAGGACGGCGAGAGAGGGAGAAAGTGATGCGTGATGGGTCGCCAGGAGAAATGGCCAAATGCTTAACCCACAAATGTGAAGCCTGAATCTGTTCAAAGCGTTTTTGGCTGCTCTGTGAAGGAAGCAGAAGGAACGTTTTGAACCAGGCAGCCAAAGAGGAGCTTTCTGAATGAGGGGGAGCAGATGCAGTCATAGCATTAGAAGTGATATTGAGAGGGAAAGTTATTTATGGGGCAGCAGTACCCAGTGCTGGAGCAGAGGAACCACAAAGTCTTCTATCTCTCGTAATGCAAGAGAGCGAGAGAGACTACAAACAGAAGCAGCAAAAAGAGAATGAGAGATGGACGGAGAAAGAGAAAGAAGCACAGATGGTTGGCGAAATGTGCGAGTGCTCTAGTTTAGGATGTCATCATTATTACGTGTCAACGTTAAATGCCAGAATTAAAATTATGGCACCTGCTCATTTCTCCAACACAACTGCCCAGCAAGCAGAAAACATTTCAGCAGCTTTGCGTTTCAGTTGCTGTTATAGTACAGTAAAACATTCTATTTTTTTAAAAAACATTCTAAATATTCTACAGCTACATTTAAATATGACTAATAAAACAACTGAAGAAACTTTGTGAAAATAGCTACCTGGTCATATTTCCTTAAGTGATTTTAAAAATGTGTAACATGTTCTTTCTCTGAAAACAAAAACAAACTAAACCTGAACGTCTTGGAGATGTTATATTCACTGTTAGAAACTGAAAATAACATACAATCAGGTCACGTACATTACAGAATTATCTGTCTCTGTCAGTGTTGTTGATGCTGTTAACTAAAAATAAAAATAAAATTAAAAACTACTTTCATTTCTGTTTATTGAAATAAATCTGAAATATATAAATGATACACAGCCATATAAATTTTATTTAGCATATTTAATTACATACATTAATTCTAAAATAAAATAGCATATTCGAATGATTTCTGAAGGATCTTGTTACACTGAAGACTGGAGTAATGATGCTGAAAATTCAGTAATAAATTACATTATAATATATTACAACAGAAAACAGTTATTTTAAATTGCAATAATATTTCACAATATTATTTACTGTATTATTTACAAAATTTAGGATATAAGAGACTTCTTAAAGAAATATAAAACTTACAAAAAAATTAAATAAAAAAAATAATAAATTTAAAACTATCATTTTTGTGAATTGAAGTAAATCTGAAATAAAACTAAATATAAATATTACATAAAAAACTTAAATTAACTGAAAATAAAAAAGCTAAATCCATTAAAGCTATATTTAATAGAATTTTTAAATAGAAATAAAAAAATAAATGATGCTAAAAAAATTTAATGAAAACTGAAAATATTAAAAAAAAAAAAGCTCATTCTAAATATTAATACGTGTATAAGTAATACAAAAATAACAGTCTGTCAAAAAATTGTTAAACTGTACAAATAATAAAATACATTCAGTATGTTAATAATGTTAAAACATGTAATATACATAAACATGTAATATAACTGAAATAAAACTAATTGAAGTTGAAGTACTGAAATTACTAAAACTAAAATTAAAACTGAAATAAATTAAAGTTTTATTCAACAGAATTTTTAAATATAAATATTTTTAAAAATAAAATGATACTAAAACTACGCTAAAAAGTACACTAAAATTAAAATGTAACTGAAAATTTTAAAATAAAAGCTCATTCAAAATATTAATGCATATAATAATAATACTAAAAAAAATGTTAAACTACATAATAATAAAATATTAACTTTGTTAAAAAATGTAAATACATCTGCAATATAACCGAAATGAAACAAATTGAAATTGAAGTGCTAAAATTACTCAAATTAAAATTGAAACAGAAATAAATTAAAGCTATATTTAATAGAATTTTTAAATAGAAATATTAAAAAAAAGTTATAAAATGATACTAAAATAACACTGAATTAATTAAAAAAAATAAAATTAAAACAGAAAATATCAAAATAAAAGCTTATTCAAAATAGAATATAAATAAATAAATAAATAAATAAATCTAAAATAACAGTCTGTCAAAAATGCTAAACTGGATGTAATAATAAAATATATTCAGTATGTTACTGTTATATCACATCTGTAATATAACTGAAAACTGAAGTTGAAGTACAAAAATTACTAAAACTAAAATAGAAACAGAAATAAATAAAGCTATATTTAACAGAATTTTTAAAATATAAATATTTTTTAAAAATGATACTAAAATTACACTATAAATTTAAATATAAATTAAAATGATAAGATAAAAATATAATATAAAAAAGATAAAAATGTAAGCTCATTCAAAATATTAATAAATAAATTCACTAACAAAATATATTCACAAATTGAAGATGAAGTAACTAAAATAACTAAAATTAAAGTTGAAATAAAAAATAAAGCTACTAAAATTATAATAATTACTAAAAAAAAATAAAAAATAGTGAAAATGATGAAAGCATTTACTTAAATTATTAAACCAAACTCAAATTAAAATAAAAACTGGAAATATAAAATAAAAAAGCTAGTTTAAAAATTAAAAAAAATATATGAAAAAAAAACTGTAAAAGAAAAGAAAAAATAAACAAAAACATTAAACTGTATGTTAATAAACTGAAAACACACCTGTAATATTAAGGATGCAATATCATTATTACAGTAAAATTAACATTAGAAACATTATCACAACCTTTTTACAACATGGTTATGCTTGCTGGGAGTTTCTTGGTTTACCTTAAAGGACCTTTTGCAGGACCACTTCGATGAGCACGTCATGTTCGTCTTCATTGGCTGATCTCCACTCATGTGGCTGAGATGTGACAGATGCATAGATCCAGCTGGCAAAGTTTATGGATATGAAAACAGAGCAATCATCGACTGCAAATCAAAAGCAGCACAAAAACACAGTTCTGTCCATGTGTAACCCAAATACATGCTGTTTTTGTACTTTGGCAGTTCAAATGAAAATGCAAAGGTGTTATGAGTATTTGCCATGTGTCATGAGTGTTTTTTATATCACACCTTTCTCAATCAGCTGCATGATTTGAATTGAGCCAGCACTAGTATGTTTTGATAAAAACCTGTTATTGGTCAATGGAAACCCTCCAGTTTTCAACAGTTGTAGTTTCACAGATGTTAGTGGTGTGTTCCCATCTCGTCTGTCTGCTTAGAGAGAATAGCTGAATCCCTGCGGCCCTGTGCAAATTGAAACCTCATCAGATGGACGAGGCCGTGCCCTGCTGCTCTGCTTTTTTTCCATCGCATTTGCCTCTAAGTAGAAAATCATTGATCTGCGACATTTAATCTGGTTTTCTTTTCTTTTTCGGCTTTGATGTGCGTGTTCACACTGGGGTGGAAATGGGATTGTTTTGCACTCATATATTTGGACTGTTTCCCGTGTAAGAGGAACACACACTTTGCACTTTTGTAAGAGTGTTGATTGTGCCAAGCAAATGATAAATGTAATGCACAAGCAAAGATTTTGCTGTTCAGGTTCTGGGTGGTTCAGTCAGAGAACGCTGACTGCTGGAACTGACAACTGGAAGAAAAAAAGCACGTATACAGCTGGGAAGACTTTGATGTATATAAAAAGTAAGGACATTGTGATGTCCCATCTTTTTGTACAGTAAGAGAACATGAGAGACGCCCTCTAGTGGATATGAACGGTACACTGGATATTAAAAGGCATCCAAGGCAATGCTAAATGTAAGACAAAAGAACAAAAAATACATCTAAACATTATGTATTTTTTATTTATGTTTTTATTATTATTGAAAATATATGTGTACATATGTGTACAATATGTGTACATAGTGTATCATTCTATAATAATAACAACATATATAAAAAAATATATATAATATAAATATAATAATATAAATAAAACAATTTTTATTTTACTAAATAAGTCTAAAATAAGGCTAAATGTAAGACAAAAGAATAAAGAATAAATCTAAACATTATGTATTTTTTTATTTGTTTATTTTGTGTGTGTGTGTGTGTGTGTGTGTGTAAAATATGAAACAAATAAATAAAATACATTTTATTTTACTAAATATTATTATTAAACTAAGGCTAAATGTAAGATAAAAGAACAAAGTGTATCATTCTATAATAATACAATTTATTTAAACAAAAAATTAATATAAATATAAGTAATAGTATTAATAAAACAAATAAATAAAAAAATATATTTTACTAAATATTACTAAACTAAGGCTAAATGTAAGACAAAAGAACAAAGTGTATCAAAAAATTAAATATATTTAATATGAATATAATGTAAATAATAATATGAATAAAACAAATAAATAAAATAATTTTTATTTTACTAAATATTACTAAACTAAGGTTAAATGTAAGACAAAAGAACAAGGAATAAATCTAAACATTATGCATTTTTGTATTTTTTATAATTTTGTTATTATATACATAAAATTAAATACATTAAATGCATTTTTTAAATAAATATTACTAAACGATTTTACTAAATATATATTAAAATGAACATTAATATGTTAAAACAAAGTCTACATCAAAATATTACAGATTAATGTGTTATAAATTAACACATTTACTGTATAATTATATTTTAGTTTATTATATAGCATATATATATATATATATATATATATATATATATATATATATATATATATATATATATATATATATATATGTATATATATACATAATTTTGTAATATAAATAATAGAAATAAAAATATAAATAAATGTAAATGAAAGGAAATAATAAAATAAAAGAAATTTAACTTTAATAAATATTACTATTTATTAATACTATTACTATTTTACTAAATATATATTAAAATTAACATTAATACAAAAGAACCAAAAAAACATCAAAATATTACATATTAATGTGCCATAAATGAACGTGTATTATTTATATTAAAGCTATATATAGAAAATAAAAAGTTATATAGTTGTAAAGAGAGAGTATTAATTATTACAATAAATTATTAATGATTAGTATAATTAATTATTCATTTGTGTGTGTGTGTGTGTGTGTGTATAAAATTACATTCTAAATGTTATATATACTGAAACGTATAGTATTATGTTGATTGTTTTTAGAATTTAGTAATACAAATAGGTTATACGTATATAGTTTAATAAAGGCAACAAAATATACAAGCATTATTTTAGTTGTTGTTATTATTGTTATTATTATTATAGTACAGTATGTGTTTATTTACTCCAGTCTGGTGTTGGGTTTCTGATCTAGGATTCCGTGACGTTGCTCTCCGTGGGTTCTCCGCTGAGGTGGGATTGAGAGCGGAGCGCAGCGCGCATGCGCAGAGGGGAGAGGTATGGTTGAAAACTCGCAGTCCATCGCGCTGAGCAGAAGAGGAGCAGCACAACTAAATGTGACTTATCTGAGCATCATCATCACATCCGCGCCTCCGGGAGACAAAGAAGAGACGAACTCTAAAGGAGCAAACAACGCGATCAGAGCCTCCCGGAGTGATATGATATCATTATTATTATATCTCTCGACGTGACGACTGTTTGTCTGCCTCTAATGTTTCCAACCCACTGAGACCAGGGGGATTTATTCCTTCTTTTGTTCTTTGCTTTTTTTTTATTGACTATTAATAAAGCAGCCAAAACGAATAAATACGGGTCATTATGGTTTTGTTAACACTGCATAATAGAAGAGGGTTGAATTGCTTGTGCGCGCAGTTCTTGCTGTGGATTTTATGTGCTGTGGACGGTGAGGAGCAGCAATTCAGTGTGGAGGTAAGAGATCCACACAAGAGATGATGTTGATGTCCTTCACATCTCTTTACACACAACAAACCCTGCGCTCGATTGAGCCATTTTGCATGCAAACTACTAATTCAAGCGTTGCACGTCTAATCTCTCCATAACACAACAAATTAAAGTTTAGAAAATGACAACAATGCTGCAGAATACAGATGAATGGCTTGCGTTGTTATTTCTGAGACTTGTTGGTGAATGTTTACTGTTATAGAAGACTACAAAACCGAAGGTTTATGATTTATACAGGAGATAAGTGTTAAAATGCTAATGTTAAATTAGCGTTCAAGTTACAGTGCAGTTGCTTAGTAAATAAAAAGCGGCATGCAGCTTGTGTTGTGAAGCAAATACAGTTTTGTGAATATTTTAATACATTATATTTATGCATAACATGCTGTTGCTACTTAAAGCTATAGCTAATTCGTTCCAAAACACTTGTTTGGTTGCACTTATTGTGTGGCACTTTAGTGGAACTTTAGTCCATACATTTCTATAATTCCAGTCTGAAAAGCTTGAATGTTCTTTTTTCTTGCTGTTTTGGACACACACAAACACACACACACTGAGGTTTGTTCTATTGGCACAATCTGATTCACCAAAGGGTGGAATAAATCAACTCGACATGACTTGACATCCGGCCAGTAACCGAAGAAGTCAACCTGTCATTACAGCCTAAATATTGTAACGGTAAACATGCTGTTACAGCTCAGCTTTTCATTTTTATTAGAAATGCAGCGGCATTTCATGCAAAGCAGCAAAGAAAGCTTTAGCCTTTGAAACGTGCCAACATTATAAAAGTCCGCTGCGAATTTACAGTCGGTCAGAAGTTATGCTCAAATGAGACAGCTGTTTGTGTTGTTTGGAATAGTGAAGTGTGTCCAGGACAAAGTTTTTCTCCTCCAGCGCTGGATGGTGTTGCAGAGGCAGACCGCCTGTTTATGAGCTTGACAGTTGTGTCAGATGCCCTTTATGTCTTTAAAGAGCCTAAAATCTGCGGTAAAGCAAACAATAGCTTGAGACGCCTTAAATTTTCATTCTGACAGCCGTTATTCTTTCTGTCTCTCGGAAGATTGCTATTTTTGACCCTTTGAGATTAGAGGCTTTCTCTGGACAGCAGCAATTCAATGACATTTTACAGTACCGTGTACTTTAAAGTCCCCGGGCAGCATGTATTTAAGCATCCCATTGTGTAAATTAGTATTCTGAGTGGAATACAGAGTATGTGAATCAAATCAACTTTATACAAAGTACTTTCACTGGGCTGACTTGGGTTTCTTTTTAGAAGAAGTCATCAGTGGCATCAATGCTTCCAAGAAGCTTTAACGTTCATGGAAACTTTGCATCGCACAGGTTCTTTATAGTGGAAACAGGTTCTTCGGACTATTGAAATGTTCTTTATACGACGCTCTTGAAAATAAAGTTTCCAAAAGAGGGTTTGCACAATTATGCCATAGGAGAATCATTTTTGGTTCCCCAAAGAACTTTTTAGTGAACAGTTCTTAAATTAGCCATTTTGAAGAACATTTCAAGAACCCTTTTCCACTATAAAGAACCTTTTCTGCATTTGAAAGGTTCCATGGATGTTCATGGGTCTTCACTGAACTATCCATGGCAATAAAGCACCTTTATTTCTAAGAGCCTTTCAGGGAACAGTTCTTCAAATAAGCATTTTTTGAGCATTTGAATAATCTAAAGAACCTTTTTCTACCAAAAAGAACCGCTGTGCAATGGAAAGTTTCCATGGATGTTAAAGGTTCTTCATGGAACCAGGTTTTTCAGATTATTAAAATGTTTTTCATATGACACTCTTAAAAAATAAAATTTCCAAAAGAGGGTTATCACAATGATTTCATAGAACACTCTTAAAAATAAGTTTTCTAAAAGGGTGTTTTTGCAGGGATGCCATAGAGGAACCATTTTTGGTTCCCCAAAGAACCTTGAACCATTTTAAAAACCTTTTGCTACTTTAAAGAAACTTTTCTCCATTTGAAAGGTCCCATGGATGGATCTTCATAGAACCATTGATGCCAATAAAAAACCTTTATTTTTAAGAGTGAAGAACCATTTTGGGTTCCCAAAGAACCTTTTAGTGAACAGTTCTTAAAAGAATCATTTTTTTGAGAATTCAATAATCTGAAGAAGCTTTTTCCAACATAAAGAATGAACCCAAATAGAACCCAAACCTGATAGAACCCAAAACGGTTATTCTATGGCATTGGTGCAAAAACTCTCCTTTGAAACCGTTCATTTCAAGAGTAAAAAGGATAGTTCACTTAAAAATGAATATTTGGTCATCATTTACTCACTTAAACCAATAGACTGTACAAAATGTATCTATACAATGAAAGCCAATGGGGTCCAATGTTTTCTGGACCTCAACATTCTTCAAAACATCTTTTTTTGAGGTTCAAGGTTCAAAGTTCTTTGTGGAACCATTCATGCCAATAATGAACCTTTATTTTTATGAGCCTTTCAGGGAACAGTTCTTTAAAGAGCCATTTTTTAAGCATTTTAGTAATCTGAAGAACCTTTTTCCACCATAAAGAACCAGTGTGCAATGAAAGTTTCCATGGATGTTAAAAGTTCTTCATGGAACCATAGATGCCAATAAAGGACCTCTATGCAACCTAAAATGGTTCTTTATGGCATTTGTGCAAAAACACTCTTTCAGAACAGTGAATTTCAAGAGTGAAAAGGATAGTTCACTCAAAAATGAAAATTCATTCATCATTTTCCCACTAAAACCAATAGCTGTACACAAAATTTGTCCATATCATGAAAGACAGTGGGGTCCAATGTTTTCTGGACCTCAACATTCTTCAGAATACCTTGTGTCATACACACTCTTCTATATTGGCATTGATGGTCCCATCAAGAACGTTTAACATTCCATTCCACAAAAGGTTCTTTATAGCAGAAAAAAGGTTCTTAATAAAATGTTCTTCACACTCGTTTAAAAACTGATCAGTGAAAGGTTATTTGGGGAACCAAAAACACTTATTCTATGCCATTGCTGCAAAAACACTCTTTTGGAGTCTTTGATTTCAAGAGTGAAAAGGATAGTTCACTCAAAAATGAAAATTTGGTCATCATTTACTCATTAAAACCAATAGCTGTACACAAAATTTGTCCATACAATGAAAGCCAATGGGGTCCAATGTTTTGTGGACCTCAGAATTCTTCGAAATACCTTCTTTTCTGTTTTTCAAAGTCATACACACTCTTAAAAATAAAGATTCTTTATTGGCGTTGATGGTTCCATGAAGAACTTTTAACATTCCATTCCACAAAAGGTTCTTTAGATGGTCACTGAAAGATTCTCTGGGGAACCAAAAACAGTTCTTCTATGACATTGCTGCAAAAACCACCCTAATTTTGAAGAATGCAGGTTTGGAATGACATGAGGGTGAGTAAATGATGACAGAATCTTGATTTTAGGTGAACTGTCCCTTTAAGAAAGCTTTGTGTGAATCAAACATTCAATCTGCCAGGGTAAAAGAGGATCGAGGAGACAGACAGAATGCATTTTCCACTTGTCTAAGGTTATAAAAGGACACTGATGTAAAACATTGAAGTTTATTGGTGCGGTTTGGCTTATAATGCTCTGCTGGTGTGGCAGTGGCAGAGGGTTATATTGGTAGCTTCCTGTGCACACAAATACAGTGGCTTTGGAGGGATACGACAAGTCTCTGTCTTTCTAAATGACGGATCTGTAGTTTAACCTAAATCCGTCCAGGTTTGGACGGCGTTGACATTATGACCGTCTCTGTGGGACTGAGGTCAGGAGCTGATCGGTCACTGGGCCACAACATCACCTCAATTTCCCGCCTTCCTTGCAGTTCCACATGATTAACGCTGCTTAACCAGACACATTAAACTAGTTTTATTGTGTTATGGTTCAATATCTATTCAAACACTCACACTCTCAGTACAGTAGACAAGGACTCTCTCTCTCGCTCGCTTTTGGTCTCCGTGTGTATGTGTGTGTTTTGGAGAGAGACATTATTAATAGTGTGTGACAGACAGACAAAAGAGGGATTTAACTAGCGTGCGGCGAAGGCAGTGAGGTGTGTTATAAAAGAAACCATTGACAAACTATTTGGTCTTTCAGAAAGCCAAATTATTAAGAGCTGACAATGGACATGTAATCTTTTCTTGGCAGTTCTCGCACTCTCCATACATATTGCTCTCTGGAGGTCTTTACGAGGCTTTCAGTTGAAGAATGGCCTCCCAGAACCAGGCGAGGAATTATCTCCCGGGGACACAACTGATTTATTTTTTAATTAAAAAGTAAAGATTTATTAAATGGAAAAAGTTGTATTAATATAAATCGTTTGGATTATGGAGGCGTTATTTCATTCATTGTATAGATTTAAGTCAGCACGTCTTGAGAAAACGCACGCTGTAAAATAGCGCCAGAGCTGTCAGTCTGCAAAAAACGTCACTGTGAACAGATAAAGCTCTGTCACACCTCTCCAACAAAGGCGTATTCTCTCCAGAATGGCATGTTTGGATGATGTTTGTCACTTCGTATAACATGACGTGTGTGTGTGAATAGGAGTCAAATAGAGTTCAGCCACCATCTTTCTGTTGCAGTTTCTTTCATTTTGCTAATGTTGCATTAAGAAAAGAGCGAATGTTATTTTTGCCACAATGGCTACAGTGATTCACCCCCAAAATACACATGCACACACTGGGTGACTGGGTGACGTAGCTAAAGAATCCATGATATTATAGTAAACTCAAAAAATAAGCTATAAAATAAACTCAAAAAATTACCATCTTTTAGACAAAATAGGCAAGTAATCAATAATATAAATATTATTATTACAATATAATAATAATAAAAATCATTATAAAAGTTTATAAAAAATATAAAAGTTCAATATTCTAAAAGTTCTGTAATTATTTTTTATATTATTTAAATGTTTTCATTAATATAGACCAATATAATATCACATACCATAAACTGCTAAATTTACCTACTAATATTTTAATAAAATATTTTATTATGCTGACACTTTCATGAACATTTTTTAGTTATGATGCAAATGATTCACTGAATCAGAATTAATTGATTCACATAAATGGACAGTTTGAACTAATTCATGTGGATGAATTGGAAGAGTCGTCATCTTAAACATGTCAGAAATGTTTAATATATTGCCCAGAACTAACTGTATGCCAGTGTTTTGGGGTTGAAAAATATTCCATGAACACTTTTGAGCGACGATACAAATGAATCACTGAATCAGAGTTGAACTGATTCATATAAATGGACAGTTTAAACGGATTCAAGCAAACTGAACAAACTGATCTCAAATAGGTCATAAATATTAATTATATATTGCACAGCATAACTGTATGCCAGTGTTTTGGGATTGAAAAATACATGGTGAGACTTCCATTAACATTTTTGAGTGATGATGCAAATGAATCATGGAATCATGGAAGTTAATTGATTCATTTAAATCAACAGTTTGAACTGATTCAGACAAATTGAACAAACTCTGATGCTAGTTTAAAAATCAAAGACAATAATAAAACTGTTTTAAAGCTCTCATACTTAAGAATCCTAAGAAAAGCAAAGATTGTCATCTCAAATATGTCATAAATATTTAATATATGCACAGCCCTAAGTGTATGCCAGTGTTTTGGGATTTAAAAAAATACTATGCAAGACCATAAACACTTCTGAGTTATGATGCAAATGAATCACTGAATCAGAGTTGAACTGATTCATGTAAATTGACAGGTTGAACAGATTCAGACAAATTGGAAAAACTCTATTTGAAAAATCAATACTAAAACTTTTTCAAAGCACTCCTACTTGACAGTCGTAAGTAATAAAAGGGTCATCATCTCAAATATGTAATAAATATTTTTGGGGTTGAAAAATAATATGCAATACTTTTATGAACACTTTTGAGTTATGATGCAAATGAATCACTGAATCAGAGTTGAACTGATTCATATAAATTGACAGTTTGAACAGATACACATAGCTGAATTGAACAAACTCTGATACTACTTTGAAAAATTGAAGAAGCTACTAAATCTGATCTAAAGTTCTCAAACTTGACAATCCTTCCTTGTTTTATGACTCTAATGTCAAATATTTTGTAGCTATTCATTATATTTTTCAGCCTGAATTATACACCAGCATTTTGGGGTTGATCAAATCAAACTGAATCCTGTAAATTGTTGAACCAATTCTGGTTAATGATTTTTTTAAATCAAAAACACTGTTAAAATGCTCTCATACCTACAAGTACGGAAGGATCATCATTTCAAATATTTTAAAAATATTCAAAATATCACCCATCCCTAACTGCATGCCAGTGTTTTGGATTGAACAGGTCATATAAAGCCTATATTTAGCAAATCTGTTCTGAGTATCAGGTGCAAAATCACATTATTCAAAGCCTTTTCACACTCCTTGTCACACTCATACAGCCACTTGCCCATATAACACACACACACATATTCTCTCATGCTCAGCTCTCAACGTAACAGCTTCAAAGAGAATACACAATGCACAACCCATCCCATAAGCCCTTCGCTTTAACTTTATATGTGTACTAGAAGCAGCGAGGTTGCGTCCCGCTGAGCGCAGAGTCCGTGACGGCCCAACCGAATGGGTCTTTCTCACCGCCCGACAGATTCGATCACAAGAACCCTTTGAATAATGGAGCCATTTGACGAGGTCGGTTTTGTTCCCGAGTACAACATTAAAGTCTTTTTTGACGGCTCATGAATGAACAGAAGTTCAAATGTTTATTAGATCGCTCCCTTCATCTTTCCATCTGTGTTTTTATGCTTTTGCAGTGTTTCCGAGTGCCGTTTTCAGTCTTGAGGCCTACTGAGGACATGAGCAGACTGTTGACCTTTCCTCAGCTCTTATTTGTTGCATTTATGCACAGCGTCACCCTATGTGTTTGCAAGTTTGTGCAAGCATCAATGCATGCATGCATACGCTCTGTTCGTACATTGTGTCATCGTGTGCATTTCCAGGCGGGATCGTAGTGCTCTGTGCTTCGTGTAGCATGTTGCGTTCACACATGGTCTCTCTGATGTCAGTTTGGCTCTATACGGCGAGCAGATTTTCGCCGTGGAGGGGACGACACATCCGTCTGTTTATCTGTCCTGCGAGAAGCAAGCGCACCAGCGCAACCCAAACGCGTGGTTCTGTCTGTATGCAATGTCTATTTCTAGCTTTCTTGCTCCCCGGACATTATTTTCTTTCTTTTTTGTCTCGCCCGCGCCGTCTCTTGCTGTTTTCCTTGGCGTAATGTTAGTGTGCCGAAAGAGACTGTTGCTCTTCAATCTTTAATGGCACGGGTGATTGCTGGTGTTGAACAGACGCACATGACACTATCAGCTCTCTTGAGATTGTTGGGTTTTTCTGTTGACACCGTAGGGACCTGGAAAAATGTCTTTGCAGCTCAATCCAGTGACGGCTTGATGCCAAGCTCACTTCTACATGGCACACTGACTATACTGTAAAAAATGCAATTTCGACATGCAATTTCTAACCCTTGAAAATGACTTTTGTTGGTGTAACCTAAGGCAGTCAGATTGATTCAGTCATATTATATCGTATTTTTGATGTAATTAAATCAAAATAATTCCAAATCACTTTTTACAGTGTACAGTCAAAATAGCATAGTGCCATACACCAAATTATATAATTACATAAATTGTCAATGTTCAATATTTCAATATCACATTTTTTTTCTCGGTTATTTAAGTGCATCATCCGGGTAATTAAGGTGCGCTTTTTCTTTTTGGAATTTTTAGTGTGAACATACTACTCGCACTATTTATACTACAAAACCTTATAGAATAGTGTGTAATTATGCATTTTGGGATGCACCTTCTGAGTTCTAACTTCACTTGAAATTGCTAAAATAGTATTTTCAAAGTGTTTTCCTCAAACACACCCCTCGTCTGCCATTGGTCAAACAAAATGATAGCTCCGCCCCAAGCTCACACCATTGGTTGAGCAAGTGTTGCTGTTGCTGGGCAGGTCTGGATTTTCAAACAAACATTGTTTTTAAAAAGCGCCACAGATCCAAATGTTTACACATTTGTCTTTTTAACATAAAGACAGATGTTTCACTTCCAAAGACGAGCAAAGAATTTTACAGAAAAAAAAAAATCTTAAGTATTTTTAACTAGCTAAACTCAACAGTCTGAGTCCTAGCTTCACTTGAGTTCTGGATTTGCTAAAGTTGTGACTGTTTCAAACAGGTCTCCTTAAACACACCCCTCGTCTGCCATTGGTCAAACAAAAAGATAGCTCCGCCCCAAGCTCACACCTTTGGTTGGGCAAGTGTTGCTGTTGCTGGGCAGGTCTGGATTCTCAAACAAACAATGTTTTTAAAAAGCACCACAGATCCAAACATTTACAATTTTTTCTTTGTAACATAAAAACAGATATTTCAGTTCCAAAGATGACCAAAGGATTTATTTTTGAGTTCTAGCTTCACTTAAGTTCTAGATTCACTTGGAATTGCTTAAATAGTCACTGTTTTTAAACTGTTTTCCTCAAACACACCCCTCGTCTGCCATTGGCCAAACAAAAAGATAGCTCCGAACCAAGTTCACACCATTGGTTGAGCAAGAGTTGCTGGGCAGGTCTGGATTCTCAAACAATGTTTTTAAAAAAGCGCCACAGATCCAAACTTTTACACTTATCTTTTTACCATAAAAACAGATATTTCACTTCCAAAGTATTTCTGACTAGCCAAACTTAACAGTGTGAGTTCTAGATTCACTTGAGTTCTAGATTCACTTGGAATAAAATACTGACTGCTTTCAAACTGTTTTCCTCTCGTCTGCCATTGGTCAAGAAAAAAGATATCTCCACCCCAGTGTCACACCATTGGTTGAGAAAGTCTTGCTGTTGCTGGGCGAGCCTGGATTCTCAAACAAACAATATTTTGAAAGCGCCACAGATCCAGATATTTACACTTTTAGCTTTTTAACAAAAAACCAAAAAAACAGCCTAGCCAAACTAAAGAGTGTAAGTTCTAGCTTCATTTGGAATTGCTAAAATAGTGACTGTTTTCACACAATTAAGGAGAAATACAATATGTTTTTTAGATTTTATGAGGTTCCGTGTGTGGAATCCCCAGATGATCTCCAACATTTGACCTTCGATTTCAACTATGATGAATAAAATGGAAGCAAAAACCACAATGTTAACATCTAATTCATGTTTCATTATTCATTTAAGAAGTCATAACATAAGACACTGGATTAAAAACGCAAAATGATGGCACTCACTGAATTAAACATGCAACAGAATGAACAACACTTTAAGATACCATAAGATTTGCTTCACATTCTATAAAACACTAGGTTGAATACAAGCACATACTGAGCAATATGCAGTATGCTAGTACTCCATTCTGAACATGCAGTGTAGCAACAGACACAAAGCTCTCTCTGGAGGGAATGAACTGCGAATGAATGAAAATGTTTTGTTTGGAACTGGGTTGAGAGGTTAAAAGCGTGCTAGATCCGTTAGAGAACAGTGACATTCTCTGACATTTGGCCAAAACAGTCGGCAGCGGTTGATGGAGGGCATGAGACGGAGGGGGGTAGCCATGGAGATCCCATGTGCGATATGACGGTTTGGTATGTGTCCAGATGAATAATTCAGTCCGTGTGAAAAGTGATACCAGAGAATGATAGCCTTTACCCACACACACTTACACTCACTTAAGCACAAGTGACGCAAGAGATCCCATGTGTCTGGTGTCACAGCTCAGCTAAAACAGACAGCAGTTAAGCACTATCATGTGAAATGCTTCTGTTTTAATATAAGCTACACTATGTGCTCAGAAAAACGCACATATATACATATATAGAGAGGCAGCAAAACCGTTTTGGCAACTCAAATTGCATGCTAAATCACATATTAAATGCACAAGCCTTGCAAAGACTCAAGTCTGATCAAGTCTAATAATCTAGAAAAGCTCTGAATTCTAGCTTCACTAGGAATTGCTAAAATAGTGACTGTTTACAAACAGTTTTCCTTTAACACACAACGCAAGTGTTGCTGTTGCCGGGCTGGTCAGGATTTGTTTTGTGTTTGATGTTTTGAAAGCGACACAGATCCAAATGTTTACATTTCTAGCTTTTTAACATAAAAACATATATTTCACTTCTAAAGATGGACAAAGGATTTTGAAGTATGGAATTTGAAGTATTTTTGACTAGCCAAACTCAACAGTCTTGAGTTCTAGCTTCACTTGGAATTGCTAAAAAAAGTGACTGTTTTCACACAGGTTTTCTTAAAAACACCCCTCGTCTGTCATTCGTCAAACAAAAAGATAGCCCCGCCCCAAACTCACACCATTGGTTGAGCAAGATTTGCTGTTGCTGGGCAAGTCTAGATTCTCAAACAAAATGTTTTGAACAGATCCAAATGTTCATACTTCTTACACTAGCTTTTTAATGTAAAAAATAGATATTTAACATCTAAAGATGCACAAAGGATTTTACAGGATGGAATTTAAAGTATTTTTGACTAGCCAAACTCAGGAGTTCTAGCTTCACTTCGAATTGCTAAAATAGTGACTGGTTTCAAACAGGTTTCCTCCAACTCATTTCTTGTCTGCCATTGGTCAAACAAAAAGCCCTGTCCCAAACTCACACCATTGGTTGAGCAAGTGTTGCTAGGCGGGTCTGGATTCTCAAACAATATTTTGAAAGCGCCACAGATCCAAATGTTTAAACTTCTAACTGTTTAACATAAAAAACACCAATATTTAACTTATAAAGATGCACAAAGGATTTTACAAAATAGAATTTGAAGTATTTTTGCCTTGCCAAACTGAACAGTCTGAGTTCTATTTTCATTTAGAATTGCTAAAATAGCAACTGTTTAAATAAGTTTCCTTAAACACACCCCTTGTCTGCCATTGGTCAAACAAAAAGATAGCCACGCCCCAAACTCACACCATTGGTTGAGCAAGAGTTGCTGTTGCTGGGCAAGTCTAGATTCTAAAACAAACAATGTTTTGAAAGCACCACATATCCAGATATTTACAATTCTAGCTTTTTTAAAAAACAAAAACAATCACACACAATGGATGACTAGCCAAACTCAACAGTCTGAGTTCCAGCTTTACTTGGAATTGCTAAAATAGTGACTGTTTTCAAACTATTTTCCTCAAATACGCCACTTGTCTGCAACTGGTCAAACAAAAAGATAGCCCCGCCCCAAACCCACACCATTGGTTGAGCAAGTTTTGCTGTTGCTGGGCAGGTCGGGATTCTCAGACCCACAATGTTTTGAAAGCACCACAGATCCAAATGTTCACACTTCTAGCTTTTTAACATATAAAAACAGTATTTAACTTCTAAAGATGAACAAAGGATTTTAAAGGACGGAATCTGAAGTATGTTTGACTAGCCAAACTCAACAGTTGCTTATTTATCTGTGATCTATACTCCATCTGTACATGTTGCCATGGTCACATCTTCTCTCTAAGGGTGTTTCATTGCTAATGAAGCGTTCGGACGGCCTTTAGGGTTCAGCTTTGATGTTTCTATGAGGCTAATTAGGCCTCGTTTGGCTTATTAGCTAGTGATCCATGAAGCACATCAGCTCTGAAAGTTCACTGGCGTGGTTCAGCAATCCGAGTACGGCGTCAAGTCCGGCCTGGCCTAAATCATATCACGTGTGATGTTGGTTGACCTTTTTGGAGTTTAGTAATGGCTGTGTTCCAGTGTTGTTATTATGAACTAAAACTATTAAAAATTAAACGTTTTTGTAAAATATAAAAATTAGAAATTTAAAATTAAGCAGAAATGTTAAAAATGTTGATTTGGCAACTAACTGAGATAAAATAGAAGCACTAAAATTAATTCAAATAAATAAATGAAAAATAAATAGAAAAAAATAAGCACAAAACATTATTATTTAAACAAAATCCCAATTTAAAATATTAATAAATACTATAACAGACAAAGTAAAAGATTTGATAAATATAATATTTCATTATATTATAGTGTGTATTTTCCTATAGCAATGAATATCTTTGACGCTAAAATTGTGGAATATCAGGCATCCTTTTCCTGAATGTGAGTCTTACAGCATTTACAACTGTACCTATGAACAAAGAAAACAGCTCACTTCTTCTATAGCAGCTCACATACTTCCAGAAAGTCCTTCACTGGATGTTTAACTGTCAATTAAATTAATGGAAATGCTAATGGATGTCTTTCTCATTGACTAGTTTGTTATTTGGAACGTATCCATAATAATACAATGACTGATGGGTTTCAGAAATGAAGATGCATTTAAAATAAACAGAGAAACAGCAGTTAGCAAACAAGGAATGGGTTATGAGCCTAAATGGTTAAACATCTGGGCTTATAACTTAAAGCTTTTAGGCCAAAGCGTCTTTCAACAAGACACTTGAATAAAAACAAAAAGTACAGTACAGTAAAGTGCTTTTGACAACAGCATATGCCAAGTAAATAAATGTCAGTCTCACCAAAATACACCTGTAGGCCCAAAGCTCTTTGTTCATTTGGCATGCAGTCCTCATCCAAAGAGCCAACTTGTCTTGTATCCTGGTTGTGGTTTTTAATGGCCTCAATCTTCTTGAAGCCACGCTAAATATGCTAAGTGTTCCCAAATCCAAAAAAGGCACCTCAGAACGCACTTTCTCCCTCTAGAGGTCCCCTGGGGTAACTTCAGTCCTTAAAAAACCTCTTCTCTGTCTTAAAGACACACTAATGTAGAATAGATATGGCCAAATGTGTAAGTCATACTCTAAATAATCCACAGCTCAGAGGAGACCTGATCACTTCTCTGCTAAAATAACAGCATGTATCTGTCTTTACTGTATTAAATGTGTTTCAGCTCTGATATGAAGTGATTGACAGAGAGGTGCTAGAAAACATTGACCTGCTGTGTGGAGCTCAGCTGTTTATCATGAGGAGATAAAAGAGAGCATATATCACAGGAAAGCTGAGAGAAGAAATGAGTTTAGACACCAGGGAACACAAGGATGAATCTAAAGAGCCAAACGCCTTGGATTATACTTCTCTTTAACTCTTTATAAAGGTTTCTTTTTCCTTGCTAATTATATGTGGATGCTTGGATGGCAGTTAGCATACTATTAATCTCATATTGAGGCATGAGAGCAGTGCAGTTCATTTTAGGATGACTGAAAAGCCGATGCCTCTCAAGGGGATAAAATAATCGAGATTAATCACAATTTTCGACCAGTCTACAAAGCATAACGCAAAAGCGATTATGTCGAAATTTGTGTAAAAAAATCTGTCAAATAAATTAAGTTAAATTGCATTAAAATTTAATGTTATGTTATGTTATATGTTACGTTATGTTATGATAATACAGTTTGTCTTGTCTCTGAAAATAGTTTTTAGAAATCAGAATGCAAAATTTTTTTTTAAAAATCTGTAAAATAATTAAATGAAATTCAATGGCATTAAACTTTATTATTATTATTAATAATAATTGTTTATCAAAAAATAATGGTCAAAATCTGTAAAAATAAATGAATAAATAAATAAATAAACTACATTAATTTGAACTTTAGCCATGTTGTTTTATATTATATAATGTTATGATAACACAATTTTTCTTGTCTCTAAAAACAGTCTATAGAAAGCAGAATGCAAAAATAATTCTGTCAAAATCTACAAAATAAATAAATTAAATTGAACTGCATTAAGCTTTAAACATGTAATAATAATAATAATAATAATAATAATAATACATTTTTTCTCAAAACTTGTCACTCAAAAATAATTTTCAAAATCTGTAAACTAATTAAAATTAAACTGCATTAATTTGAACTTTAAGCATGTATTATATTATATTATATTATTAGTACACAATGTTTCTTGTCTCTACAAACAGTCTATAGAAGGAAAAATGCAAAAATAATTCTGTCAAAATATACAAAATAAATAAATTAAACTGAATTGATCTGCATTGAACTTTAAATGTGTATATATGTATGTATTATTATTAATATTATTTATTAATATAATAATAATAATAATAATAATCAATAATTACAATAACAATACAATTTATCTAAAAAATGTGAAAATCTATAAAAATAAATAAAGTTAGCCTGCATTAAATTGTTCTAAATATGTATTATATGATATGATATGATATGATATTATATTAATACACAATTTCTCTCTAATCTTTAAAACAGTCTTTAAAAAGCAGAATGCAAACATAATTGTCAAAATCTGTAAAATTAATCAATTCAATTTATTAGAATTAAACTTTAAACATGCATGACTTATTATTATTATTATTATTTTATTAATACACAATCTTTTCTGTGGACACCACAAGGTTCCCAAATTAGCTATTTAGCCATTGTTTAAAAATGTAGTGGTTTGTAATTTCTGCTTCACTGCTGGAACTAAACTTGCAAAAATAATGATTTCAACAAAGTTTCCATTGGTTTGGACAAACAAATAATTCAACACTAGTTAAGCCTTTGTTGTTACGGCTAAACCAGTCAGGCCTTTCAGACGAACAGATTGCAATTCCATTTAGTCCCATTAGTGGCACAGCAATGGCACACTTCACTGGTTTAAATAATATAGCTTGAAAATCTTGCCAATACTTACTTAACGCAATAACGCACCATACCTCCCACAGATTAAGTCGAGGTTCTCCGTGTTTGTTTATACTCATGGTTATTGCCAGAATTTGAAGTCTTTTGCAACCTTTGGGGTTTGGTTGAGGTTTTGAAACAAAGCTTGAAAATAGTTTGTCATTCTTCTTTCTGGAAAAACGTCCCTCAGCACCCTAAACAAATAGAGGAATGTGAAGCGTTGGGCGTACACGCTGGGCAGCAATAACTGTGTTGAGTTGTGCAATCGAATAATAGCACCTCTACACAATGCCGCCTACAAAAACGTGACACATTTGCTGCTCTCGTTTGCTTTCCTGACTCTCTTCAGGTCTGTGCATTATGCAACAGCTCATCACATATGTGTCTGTAAACCCGAACCACCATAGATCCCCTTGGATCCCGTTCCAACATCAAATTAGGTTACGGTTTTTATTCATGAAGTCTGACTTTCAGTGCCAAACGCCTGTGCCAGTTAAAAGCATGATTCCTGTGCAGGGGAAAACATCTGAAGATAACAGATCAGTGTTTAGCTAACAGCATGCTGTGAGTGAATGCAAATACAGGGTTTTTTAGCACAGCATTACATTTTCTTGACCAGACATCATGCCATCAGCCAAGCTGAAGGTTGACCAGTGAAGAAATTCTGCATTAAATCGCCTAGTTGGCAGATCTGTATGTGTTAGACATATTTTAGCTGATCCTACATCAGATATTTCTCTTTCAAGCTCAGTGAATCTAACTGAGTTCTTCATTCAAGTATGGACATTATCAGATGATTCTACTAAAATTCATTTGTAGAGAGAAAAATAAGAAACAAATGAGACGTTGTTGACTTACGATAAGATTAAACAACTGTGAAATGAATGTGAATAGCAGATTTGGTCATTTGGATTTAGAGGAATTTGATAAGAAATGAGTTCATACTGAAATCTCTGGTATTTGATCGCAGACTTTGTATCTTGGCAAATCCGAGCACAGATTTAAATAAATAAAATAAAATAAAATAAAATAAAATAATTAAAAATCTAAATATTAGATTTCAATCTTATATTCAAACACACACACATGCAAAACTTAAGACATGTTGGTCTGGAAATGAATAAAAAATAAATAAATTTTTTTTGAAGTTGAAGTACCAAAATGATTAAAATTACAACCAAAATAAAAATGTATATATAAAGAAGAAAACAAAATACTAAAATGTAAATAAACCTAAACTTAAAACCTAAAATTTAAACCTAATTTATATAATTAATCTAAATTAAATAAAGAAAAACTTAAACTTAAAAAACATGTTGCTTTGCAAACCAAAAATAAATAAAGTTGAAGTACCAAAATTATTAGAACTAAAACCAAAATAAAAAATTATATATATAAATATGACAGAAAAACATAAAGTACATAAAATTACTAAAATGTAAACTAAACTAAAATAAAAACTTATACAAATATATAAATCTAATTTATATAATATAATTATATTAAAAAAAGAAAATCTAAACATTAGATGAAAAACTTAAACTTAAAAAACCTAAGATATGTTGATTTGGAAGCCTAAAATAAATAAAGTTGAAGAACCAAAATGATTAAAACTAAATCCAAAATAAAAAAAATTATATATAGAAATATGGCCAAAAAACAAAAACAAATAAAAAACAAATAAAAATGACTAAAATGTAAACTAAACTTAAATGAAAACTCATACAAATATGAAAATCTCTCTCTCTCTCTCTCTCTCTCTATATATATATATAGCATCTAAATATTTCATAACCAAAATTATTAAAAGTAAAACCAAAATAAAAAATTCAATATAGAAATATGACCAAAAAAACAAAACAAAACATAAAATACATAAAAATTAAAACTCATACAAATATATAAAAATCTACTTTATATAAATGAAAGACATTTTTTGAAAGACACTTTGGCAGCTAATCTGAAATAATCTGAAGCTGTACCAAAATTACTAAAATTAAAACCAAAATAAAAAATAATATAGAAATATGACTAAAATATACAATGTAAAAAGCATAAAATACACTAAACTAAACTAAACTAAATTACTAAACTAAACTAAAATGAAAACTTATACAAAATATAATTTATATAAAAAATATATTTATAAAATATGAAAATATATTAAAATAAAAGCTTTTTCAAAATATTAATAAATACTATAATAGAATACTAAATATTGTAATTAGAAATACTACTAAAATAACATTGACTAGGCACATTTGGGCCTTTTCTTTCATATGGGTGGTCACATGCACGTGTTCATTCTTCTTCATTCTAACACACCACAACAAATTATCCTTGTGATACATAACACATAAAACAACATAAGTGAATCAAGTCCTCTGATCACTGAGTAATGAAGATATATTCATGTGACCTGTTACATATTAAGCTTTCTGTCATGTACCTCACAGAACCAACCTGAATTTAGTCTTTATTTGGGCTTGATTAACACTTAACATTCCTGGTAAATAACACAAAACAGCTGTGTTTTGTTGTGTTGAAAGACATCTATGCCTTAAACGATGGTCAGCATTTTAAAGTATAAGTACATACTTGTGTAATAAACTCCTTAACACGATTTACCTAAGTAGCCCGTGTTCCTGGATCAATTTTCTTGCTGACCTCGAATATCATTCGTTTAAAGCTTACGGTCTTATATTGATTGTATGGGTGGGTTAGGATTAGGTTTAACCTTAGGGACATGGTTTGGCCTGTGATTGTTTGCTAGAAAAGTTATTCAAGGACAAATAAACAATGCTGATCCAGGAACATGTCGTACTTGGGTAAATCGTGTTATGCGTTTTAGTTTAGTATGTCCTCAAATTAAGTTTGCCAGCTGCAGGACCTTAAAAAAAAAAAAAACAATGGTGAATCTCACCTAGAAATGTCTGCCTCTTATTTCACGCCCAAAACAGAGATGTTATTTAGCATATGAAAATTATACTTTGCATAAATATCATCCTCATTACAGTAATGCAAAATATCATTCTCATTACTGAAAATTATCCACAATGCAAAAAAATATCTGCTTCATTTTCTGTAGGCAAATATAATTAGATGTCCAAGCGGGGAAGGAACACGAACCTAGCTGTGTTTTATTCAGATTTTCTTATTTTCAAATGTAAAAGCCAGGTATTTCATTGTTTGTGGTTTATAATGTCTAATTTAACATTTTTTTTAATGCAAAGTGTTAGCATCCACCTTATTTTTTAACACATGTGAATGTGCGAGACTTATGAGCCACCTTAAAAATAATGAGAAGAAGTGCAGTAAACGGTAAAACTGTTTGCACTACAAACCAGTGTTCATAATTAGGATAATATATTAAAATAATATGGCAAGACACACCAATTTGCAATGTCAAGAATCAAAACAAGCTGTTTTGTACAGCTAAAAATAGCTGGAAGTGAATGACAACAGAAGCCAGACACATTAAAATTACATTCTTACGTTAAAAAAATAAATAAAAATAAGGTGGATACTAAATTAGTAGGCCCCATTTGGATGAATTACTAAAAACAGGACTAAATTGGACAAAAATGCCTCTGCACAAACAAATTAATTCTATTAAGTCTGTTGCTAACAAATTGAAAATGAATAGAAAGTGTGATTGCGGCATTTAAAATCTGTTCATGCTGCACCGTAATTCTTTTTAGGCGCTTTTACCGTGTTGCGCATTATAACCAATCACACACAATTCTGTTGAGCTTAGGAATGTAATGGCCAATCAGAAGCGTTCAGTCATCGCTGAAACTCATCAGCTTTGTTGAGTGCAACGCATGCTCTCATCATAAACAACAACGCGCAGAATATAACGATAAATGTGTTTTTTTGAGAGTGCTTAAACTCGAAATACATTAAAGTTGATCGCTGTTTGAATAACTGTGGAAATAAAACGTTATAATGATCAATTTCTAATGTTTTAATTAAATTGTAATAACGTTAAATGCTAATTCAGTTGTATAATTTTTTTATTAGCCTACATGACACCCATGTCTTGTTCTTTCCTAATAAGAGGAGTTTATGATGTTTGTAGATAATAGATTTGGCTGCTTTTAGACTTACCCTGGAGTTGGTTCACCCTCCGCCTTTGTTTTTAACGTTCTGTGAACGGCGCTCGTCAATGTCAAAATAATTGAGATGGCCAATCAAATCAAAGTAGGCGGGGTTTGCCGTTCACAGACGCAGAGCGCGCTTTCAGCGCGTCAGTTGAACGTTGAAAGAGAGTGAGGTAAGGTGGAAATTGTAAATAATATAATATAAGTCAGCTGTTTTACAAAAGAAATATGGCTATTTTGAGGGAGAGGGTGAGAGGGAAGTTTTGTATGTGAATGAACATTCGTTTGTGCGTTTCTCTACAAACAACGAAGCTGTTTAACCGTTGTTTACAGTGCTTAAAAACAGCGATTTTACCTTCTTGTTGCTGAGAAATTTAATGTACCAATTTAGTATCGAAGCTGTTTTATTAATAAAAAGTTTAATTTTTAAGAAATGGTTCGAAGAAATTCTGTGAAACGTTTAAATCCTAGCATTATCAATTGTCCACCGCAACTAAAATGACCACCAACAGCCATCATGTGACCTTGGACCCAAAATAGTTTTTTTCTTTAAAGTTTTTATTGTGTTTACGTGGTGAAATATGATTTTCTTAACATTTTTGTAAGACTCACACCCCAATATCTTAAGGTCCATATGACCTTCATGTACAGCAGTGTTTTGACCTCTTTGTGTGAGTTTGTGTGTATTTATCTAGTGTACTTCTCTTAAACACAGCCACAGTGACTTTAGAAAAGGGCACGTTAGGACAGGGATGTTCTTATAGCTAGAGGAGAGATCAGAGCACAACTAGAGAGGTGATGATTCACACACACACACACACACACACACACACACACACACACACATACTCACAGTGTCATGATGAGTGTTGTAGAGTTGTGATGCATTTGGCTGTTGGCTGAAGGCAGCAGATGGGTCAGCAGAGGATCCGTGTAAGCACTTCCTACTGCTTCTCTCTGGCATTAATGAGAAAACCACTTCAAAACAAACTCAACCTTCTTTTTAATCTGCTAATGGCGGTAACGGTTTGCAGCGGCCATGTTTCTACAGAAAACTCTGTCAGAATGAATTAATTTAGCTATTCTAAGAGAATGTAATTCGATCTGGTTATGTCTGGATATTTACTTGGGCATATTAGATGTTTTTTCTCTTAATTTCATATGCATTCTCGAGAAGCTCTGATAGAATGAGTTATCTTAGCTGTGTTAAGAAAAAGCAATACTTCAGTTCTATTAAATTATGTAAACATTTATATTATATTATCAAAATGTTTACAATTCCAAGCGATTTCAGTTTAGTAGTGTACAAATGAAAATAAAAATTATTGCAAGGCTTATTGGGATACATCATTTTAATTGGCAGTCTTTTTTTACTAATCATAAGTTGCATATTTCAAGTTCAAGTTGTGTACTAAGAATTACTATTTTATTTGTAAAGAAAAATATCTTAAATATATAAAATATAAATATAATATATATATAAAAATATAATAATTTATATATAATATATATAAAAAAGAAATATGTAAAAATGTAACTAAAATGTATTTATATTTATATAAAATATGTTTATCTTTTATAATTTCAAGTGTTTTCAGTTCAATGTATGTATATATAAATATATATTTTAATTTTTAATTACATACATAATTAAGATATGTGTAACAAGAACTGCCATTTTCATCTTTTTAATATTTACAAATGAATTACAAATTACTAACCATTTATACATACATGTATATTATATATACACAATTAAAATATATATATATTATATATATTACCCATACATTATTTAAGTACACATGTGAGACATAAATTGTAATCATTACACATTAATTAGAAACATAGGAGGTAGTTCAGCCTTGCATATAAAGCTACGATTATATTTTACACTCAGCATGCAAAGAATGAAAATGTATTAATGCATCTACTTATGCTTGAATGCTTAAAGATATTAAAAGCATGTATGTTACCACAGATGCAACATGCAGTGATTAAACAAAAGCATCTCTCTCTTTCTCTCTTAGGCTTGGCTGCAGAGGTATGGCTACCTCCCTCCCACAGACCCCAGAATGTCCGTCCTGCGGTCAGAACAGACCATGCAGTCTGCTATCGCTGCCATGCAGCGTCTCTACGGCCTTAACGTCACCGGTGAACTGGATAAGAACACCATTGAGTGAGTAGCAGTTACACTCTCACACGGTCACTCGCTCCCATATCGACTGATTCTGGGTCAGAAGTTTAACATGATGTTGTTTGTCTCAGAGACTCTTGAACATCACTGACTGTGCACAACAAAATACACATAAGTGGCCTTCTGGTCATTTACCCTATTGCAAAGACCAACAAAGGGGGTTGCCAGCATGTTTAGTTCTCCTTAATGGGATCTCTCTACTGGCACTAGGACTAGCCAAGGTCATGAGTTCAGTTCCCATGGAATATAGACCTAACAAACTTTAGTCAGGGTACTAATGTCGTATTTAATTTTTGACAGGAATGAAAATGAGGCTGTGAGGGATAGAAGTACAATGTGGTTACTGTGGTTCAGCTAACAAAAAACCTTTCAGTAGTCAAAAATAAAAAATTTTCAAAAGTTGTGAAAATTAAGTGATCTAGGACTGCTATACAGTTTGTGCCATTGTAAAATCTATCCCTTGCAGTCTTGTTTCATCCTCATTAAATTAAATAGGGCCCTATGATTTCTGCAATGCGGAAAACACAAATTGAATCCAGTCATAAAAATGGAATTTAATGTAAAACGTGGAATTTACCAAATTTGGGATAAATAAATCAAAAGTAGGTCAGTGCACTTAAATCAAAACACGATATGGACTAGTGTCTGTGAATATTAAGCTGCAAAAATACCATTTAAATAGGCATGTTCTGCGTGTCTCTGTGTGAATGAATGGCGCCGATGCGTGGTTTCGTTTAGTACACAAACAGTGAAGCATGTGTGATGCTTGTGGTGTTTTAGCCTCTGCTGCCTCAATATGTAGTACATGAACACAAACACAATCTCTAGAACTGCTCTGAGAGTCACTTCATGAGCATTTCACCATTTTTTTTTGAGAAAAACTAGGGTCATATCATATACAAACAAACTTAAAGGTCTTCACAGCAATGCGTCAAAATAAAAGTTCAGTTTAACTTAAAGAAACTGTGACAAAAATATTATTTAATGTAATGATAGTACTAGTACTAATAATAAAATTATTATTTAAAAAAAAACAAAAAACAAATATTTACCAGAAAAAGTATTTATGTAGCAGAAAAATGTAAATACACAAAACAGTATTTCTGGGAGAAAAAAAAAAAAAAACTTTTTTTTTTTAATGTAAATTTTTGCATTTTTAAAATAAAATAAATCAATTAGAGATGCGTTTGATTATTAATATTTAATGAAACCATTAAAATGGAATCCAGAAAATTAATGGAATGTGGTAAAAATAAAATTTACTTGAAAAAAAAATAAAACATTTCATAGGACCTTAAAAATTTAATTTTTGTCAAATCTTTAATAAATTGCTGCTTAATATTGTAAGTTTCATGATTTAAATTAATTAGACATTCTTTTTGATGAATACAATTTAATTTAACCATTAAAACGGAGTCTAGAAAAATTAAAACTGGAAAAAAAAAAACAGAATCCAGAAAAATTTAAATGGTCTAAACAGAAAAAAAGAGAAAAAACTGAAAAAATAAAATGGATTTTATAGGGCCCTAAATATGGTGTCTAACCTGAATAAGATTTATATCTTGAATGCAAAGTCAATTTGGGTTAAAAACAGAGAAATTGTATGAATGTAAATTGCTAAACCACCAGCTAGATCAGCATAAACCAGTCTGGGAAGGGTAATGGATAGAGAATTACCTGATTTTATTTCAGAAATGCCTTTACAAGCTGTTCATAATCTAAAAGACTATATGATAAATGTATGTCTTTGCATACTAAATATGATGTATAGCAGTGATTCCCAACAACACCCTGGCATCTATGGTTCCATGAAGAACTTCAAACATCCATGGAACCTTTCCATTCCAGAAAAGGTTCTTTAGATATTTTAAAATGTTCTTAACTGAAAAAAAAAAAAAAAATAGTTTCTTTTTAAGAACTATTTACTGAATGATCCTTTGGGGAACCAAAAATGCTTCTTCATTTTTCTATTCTGGTGTTATTGAAAGGTACTTAAGCCTATCTGATACGGGCTGCATTCAACAAAAACGGTTGGGAAACACTGATGTACAACATCTGGCCGCTAGGATCATAGTAATGTCATAACTCTTATGTGATTTTTTTGTTTCCTTTTTGCTTCGGCATAGTGATATCACCATAAGGTGAGGCTGATTTTTCTCTTGTGATTTGTTTCTTGCTTTCAAAACCAAACTTGTCTCTGCTTCTCTTTCTGTGTGAACTCTAGTTGAAGGGGACTGAGAGGGATTATGACGTTTTAGGAATACAGTAACCATACAGTATCATATTAGATGTTTAAATGGCTGATATTTGGCCTCTCTAGATGGTGGACCTAATACTATTAAATGCACAAGTTAATAAATACATGAGGTTGATATGATGTGAATACACTTTATGTTTTGAAAACCTCATGTATTTTGAGAGGAATGCCAATTAATCTATGAACATTTTAGTGTTGTGTAGAAGCTCAGACAGGCTGGGCTGAATGTCATGAGTGTGAAGCAATGAAATATTAATGAATCTACTTCTTTTTCTCTCTTAGCTGGATGAAGAAGCCACGATGTGGGGTGCCAGACCAGTTCGGCGGCGCCTCGAAATTTAGCGTCCGAAAAAGACGTTACGCCCTCACAGGGCAGAAATGGCAACATAAACATATCACATACAGGTGAGTTATAAAAACACACTTATTAAACACATTTATTGTTTGTTTGTGTGTTTTTTTTTGTCTTGTTTTCTGTTAAAAAATATATAAACATCCTCAAAACATGATGCATTTAGTTTCGAAGCGAAATTGCACAAGATACTAAGATTTGATTTCAAAGTGCGTGTATTTTTCTTTTTCTTTTAAGCATAAATCTAATGATATTTAGTGAGGTTTATGCTTAAATCAAGAAAAAACTTTTTTGCCAGTGGGGTAAGAAAAACACACTTAATTCAAAATATATTCTCTTAATTTTTAATGCAACTTTGCTTCGCAAGTATAAATGCATCTTGTTTTAAGGATGTTTAAATATGTTTACTGGAAGACGACACTAATACTGATTAAGAAAATGATTTTTGCAGTGCCAGCAGCAGTGCTGAGATAATTAGGCTGTCAGATTCTTCTCCCTCACCTCACTGTCCGCCTGCCAAACTCCCTTCACTCGTCCTAAATCACTCTGTCCAACATTCGCATCTCTTCCTCTGGCCTCTTTCCCTCTGTCTTTACAAACCTTTATTGCAGTGACTAGATTAAAGGATCTAGTTGCTCTAAATTATTCAAGCCAAATTATTATCCAAATGATTTAAACTCATATATACCCTTCACAAGTTTCTCATGTCTTTAGAAGAAGTCTCTTGCATTAGAATGCAGTAAAAGCTGTCAAAATATGAAATATTATTACAATTTATTATTTATTTATTTATATTTTAATATATTTTAAAATGTAATTTATTCTTGTAATGCAAAGCTGAATTTTTAGCATCATAACTCCAGTCTTCAGAGTCACATGATCATTCAGAAATCATTCTAATATGCCGATTTGCTGCTTCTTAAACGTGTCTTAGTTAATATTTTTAGCATATACAGAATCTTTTTGAACTACATTCTTACAATACCAGTTATTGTGTTTATATACATATATATATATACATCAGCGACAAGTGATTTGTATTGTTGTGATGGCATGTATTATACTAACATGCTGCTCTTTATCTCAAATGCAATATTTTTTTAATAATCCCACAGCTTATGTATGTATGACCTATATTCAAAATAACTGCATTATATTTGCCTCAAAATAATCTGCCTGACAGCATTGTGTTGGTGAGTTTGTGTGATGGCCGTGACAGAAAAAGTTCCTCATACTACTGTAATTTATCCACCTAGAAATATAGTCCCACCTCAAAAGGATGGTTTAGACTGCTGAGCAGCTCGAATAACAAACATTCTTACTGAATAATTCATGTAAGTGCTTTAACAAAAAACTCAAGCTTCACATTTCTGCTTTTATCTCTCCACTTTGATTGTAAGCATGTTAATGTACAGTAAAAGTGTTTTGCAAGCTGATGGACAAGATGAAATTATAAAAGACCAGCATCTTTTGATATGATATAAGTCAAACAATACGGCGTACTGAGAAAAAGAGAGAGAGAGAAAGAGATTATGATTATGTAATGGAATGGTGGCTTTAGGGAGGAGTGTGTGTGTGTGTAGCCAGGCTGAGCAGATGGGTAGGCAGATGTTCCCCTCAGCACTCCCTGCTCTCTGTCTTGATCCAGACTGTACCACCCTTCACCTTCCCCCAACCCTGGATCATACCATGTGAACCTACACACACACACACAGACACACACACAGAGGCTTCTCCTCATCCTTATGCCATAACAAGCACAAATAGCATCTCTGTATGTGTGTGTGTTAGTCTGGGCTAATTGAGTTGGTCTCAAAGCAGTCTGTGTTCTCATAACCACTGACACACACGCAGTCATTCACGTAACTGACACAGTTTCAATATCGCCAGCAAAGGACTTGAAAGAACAAAGCGAGGTGTTGTGTATTCAGGGAGTCTTTCGTGTGAGGCCTTGTGTTTACATGGGTTTAGACAGTATAATACCACAATTTTTGTAGTAATGGCATATGGGCACTGTTGTTACCTATTGATTTGGACATCCTGTTTTTTTGAAAAAAGAAAATGTTCTGTTTAGAATTCGCACTTTAGTGTTTTAAAGAGTGCCCAGGGTTCAGTACAAGCTCTGTGGCATAATGTTGACTGTCTCAGAAAATGGTTTGGTTTTGTTTGTCTTTTGTAAGTTGCTTTGGATGAAAAGCTTCTGCTAAATGCGTAAATATAAAATGGTTGCAAGAACTCACTTTCATGGGAAGTAAACTAGGCCAGCATATTTTTTTAAAAAAAAAGAATATATTTTAAATCTATTCTATATCTAGTAAAAATATTTAAACATTTTATAAAACATGTAATTTTTTTAAATTACATTTTTAAATAAATGTAAATTCTAATAGATTTTTTAAATATATTTTTAAATATAAATATACATTTTAAATATAATTTTTTTGAATTATTATATAATATTAACATATTTTTGTTAAAGCACTGGCATGAATTATTCAGTAAAACTGTTTACAATTTAATCTGTAAAATTGTGAATTTTCTAAATCTAATCTATTTATAAATTATAAATTTAGTTAAATTATAATTTAATAGGTGATGCATTCTTGGAAATTATAAAAAAGTGTTATTTGACCCTGGTCCACAAAATAAATTAATTGATATATTAATTTAAATAAATTTAATTTATAGTTAATTTATATTTATACTTTTATCTATGACTTTCAAAACTTAACTGTAAAGTTGTAAATGGTCTTATTACTTATTTTTGCAAATTATAATTTAAGAGTTGATGCATTCTTGGACGTAAAGTGTGATTTCACCCTGGTACACTAAATAAATAATTTCTGTATTAATATATTAAGTTGTAAATTGTCTAAATCTTCTTAATTTTTTAAATTATAATTTAACAGGTGATGCGTTCTTGGAAATGAAGTGTTATTTTACCCTGGCACACTAAATAAATAATTTATATATTAATTTAAAACAATTTAATTTATAGTTAATTTATATTTATAATTTTATCTATGACTTTCAAGTAAAGTTGTAAAAATTGAATGTTGTAAATAAGTAGTCAAAATCTTATTTTGTAAACTATAATTTAACAGAAGATGCATAATTTAATACATAATTTAATAGGTGATGCATTTTTGGAAATTAATTGTTATTTGGTCCACAAAATAAATTAGTTTATATATTAATTTACATATATTTAATTTTGAATTAATTTATATTTAGAATTTTATCTATGACTTTCAAAACTTTTAAACAAACAAACTTAAATTTTTAGTTTTAGTGGGTTTCAATTTACCTCAATTCAAATTGAATTCAAATTCAGGAATTTAAAAAGAATTCTGAGGGGGGGCGTTTACACGTCACTGTTTTCAGTTAAAAAATTGAAAACTTTTTACGCATTTTGGACATTCATTTTAACAACAACTGCATTTTTGTGCCTGAAAACACAAACTTTTGAATACAATATCGTTATTTTCTCCACGTTAACTAAAAACGTGTATAGTATATTTATGTATATAGTATTTCTTTACAAGGTGATTTTGCCAACTACTGGGCTGGCATGCATACAGCGTTTTTAGTCGTTTTCATGGATACGTGTGAACGGGGATCATTTTGACACCGTTATCGTCTGTACCTGAAACTTTTCAAAACACAAAGTAAAAACATTTTTAGTACGTTTTCATGTAAACATATCTTCAATTGAATTCTGAAAGGCACACAACCCTGCTTAGTATAGTGGACAATATCCCTGCTGTTGGATTTTCCGTGGAAAGATTTCCTTCTGGTGGTGGTGGTGTAGCCTTGTGGTTAAAGAGCTGGGCTGATAGCCAAACAGTTACAGGTTCAAACCCCAGACGGGGCGATCTATGAATTATAACCATTGTGCCCTCGTGACAAACACTTAACCCCTACCTGTCTCTGTGATTTAACGCGGTTAGATTGTGGACACGATTTATACCGGCTCTGGTCATCAACCAAGTGCTTTCTGGCATTCAGTCTCGATGCAAATTTATGCTTCTTTTCTCAGTGATTTTTTTTAATGGAATCAATTCTGTATGTCGCAGATGAGAAACACAGCAGGAAGGTTTGTAAAACACCTCACACTGCTCTAACAAGCCTTCACAGCAGCTGAGCTGAAAATCTAAGCCTAAAGTGGAAAAGAAATATCTGAAGGGTCATGAAGTTCAAAGACGGGATTATGATTTCTGGGAAGTGCAGCTGAGAAAGACAAGAAAAATACATGAACAGTGGAAGCCAGATGTTGATCTAATAGTTTGCGCTCACAGACAGAACAACTGTATGCGGATGATATCCAAACCCCATCCTGCACCACCTGGAGGGAACGAGAGAGAGAAATAGAGATAGAGAGCTTAGGTTTCTGTGAGATATCATGCCTTGTAAATATTTTAAGAGGCACAGCTTTAATACAGTTTAAATTCCTCTGAACATTTGAGAAAACAGCTGCTACTGAGTTGATTGAGAGTTTTGGCTAATTCACTATAGACACAAGCACTGTGTTGTAGTACCTGATAGTCATACTTAAGTACCTGTGAAGGTACCTTAAGTAAATGTTAAAGCAAACCCATGGGAAACATATCAGATAGAAGTTCTAAAGTAAATGATATTGCATGTACTTACTGTAAGCATCAGAGTCTGTGTAAGAAGATGAATCAGAAAATGAGTCAGAAAGTTGACCATCTGCTTTCGTTTCAGACTGGTTTGTGAATGAATCGTTCACTAGTGAACAATTCAATCAAATTGCCTCAAAAGAATGAATTATTCATAACTGTATACATTTTGTAAATGTGGTGAAGTAAAAGTGAAAATCAGTAGACATTTTTACACTCAGTTGTGGTAGTAATATTTCAAATTTATATATTATTAGTACTAGGCAGCGATTAATTGCACCCAAAATAAAAGTTTTTGTGTACATAATATATATGTGTGTACTGTGTATATTTATTTTGTATATATAAATACGCACATCTGCATGTGTATATTTAAGAAAAATATATTATGTTTATATGTTAAATATATTTACATATAATCTAAATTATATGTAAATATATTTAACATATAAACATCATATATAATATATACTGTATGTGTGTCTCTTTATATATGCATAATAAATATACACAGTACACACACATATTATACAAACAAAAACCTTCATTTTGGATGCGATTAATCACAATTAATCGTTTCCCAGCACTATAAATTGTATATTAAAAAATAACATTTTAACATTATTTATGTTATTTATGTTTTGAATTAGTTTTATGTTATATATATATTATTTATAGTTTTAGTTTAGTAATTTTCTTATGTGATTTTGTCATTTTTTTTTATTATTTTTTTTATATTTCTATTTAGCCTTATTGTTATTTCAGTTTTAGTAATTTTAATTTTTTAGTTAATTGACAAGACATAATTTCTAATTTTCAATTAATTTTTTTTTTAGTTTTTAATAAATTTTTTAGTATTATGTTTAATTTCCAAAACAATTTTAGCATTTTTAGTTTTAGTTAACAATACCAATTCTGCAAATAATGCTTGGAGAAACTGATTTTTTTCCATTAAATCAGTTCGTCTGGAAGGTTCTGGCAAATTAAGCTGTTCAAAAAGAAATTATTCACTAATTTGAAGTACTTACATGTTTGTTTAAGAAGATTTTGCCCCTAGTTGTGGCTAGATGGTTTGCAGTGCAACTAGGTACTTTTTCAAAACATTAGCTTGACTGTGGTTGAACTACTTCAATATGAGTAGCTTGTAACCTGGTTAAAGGGATAGTTCACCTAAAAATTAAAATTCTGTCATTAATTACTCACCCTCATGTCGTTCCAAACCTGTAAGACCTTCGTTCATCTTCAAAACACAAATGAAGATATTTTTGATGAAATCCGAAAGCTTTCTGACCCTGCATAGACAGCAATGCAACTACCACATTCAAGGCCCAAATAGTCCATGCGACATCAGTGGTTTGCATGCGTCATGGTACTCTCGTGAATGCATCAAATACTGACATGGAAAAGAAAAAAATAGTTATTTTAGTTTTCTTCGCACACAAAAAGCATTCTTGTAGCTTCATTACATTACAGTTGAACCACTGATGTCACATGGACTATTTTAACGATGTCCTTACTACCTTTCTGGGCCTTGAACGTGTCAGTTGCGTTGCTGTCTATGCAGGCTCAGAAAGCTTTCGGATTTCATCAGAAATATCTTAATTTGTGTTCCAAAGAAGAACAAAGGTCTTTCAGTTTTGAAACAACATGAGAGTGAGTAATTAATTACAGAATTTTCTTTTATGGGTGTAGTATCCCTTTAAAGTAGCTTCTTTAACACTGACACCAACATAGTTCCATAAGACAGTTGCATCCTTCTACCTTTACAATCTCAGTCCAGAGGCAAAAGAACATTTGGTTTGCCAAAGAGCAACAGTGTGCTTAAAAACACATTTATACCATACCATACACAGCATTAAGAAAATATGAGGGTTGAAAACATGCCCACATCAGAAGGCTTTTGTAGCACAGTGAGCTGTTGGTAATCCTCGGTGAGAAAATAAATCCTGCCTCACCTGTAGCACCTCCAGCAGACAAGAGGAGTAGGAGAAGCAGCGGCTTCTCCTAATTTACTGTCTTTGTCTGTCTGTCTCTCTCTGTGAGATTTCATGGAGTGAGATACACTCGCTCTGTTCCAAAACCCAATGCGCTGCCTACGTAGACAGCATTTTAAGTCATTCTCGAAGCAAAAACTATTCCAATTTGCCTTATAAAATGCATTTTGGTCACATTTTAATGCAGCCATGCAGTGCTATTGTAGTATTAGTTATATACTATTAGCCTACAGTATTTATTAATATTTTGGATTAGTGTTATTTTTATATTTCCAGTTTTCATTTTAAGTTTAAGTTTAGTTTAGGTTTTAGAAATGTTTAAGTTTTATAATTTTATTTAATTTTATTTTAATATTTTAGATATTTCTACTTAGCTTTATTTTTATTTCAGTTTATTTCAATTTTTATTCCTTGCACATTTTAGTACTTCAGAATTACTATTTTATTAATTATATTAAATATATGTAACATTAATCAATTTTTATTTTTTTTTATTTTAGTCAGTTGCTAAGGCCATTTTTTTGGTAGTTTTACATCTAATATATTACTACTTAAGCTTTATTTAAATTAACAAAAATAATTTTTAATAGTTTTAGTTAACAATAACAACACAGAGAATTAAAAAAATCTCTCTCTCTCTCTCTCTCTCTCTATATAAAATATAAATATATAATATTATATATATATATATTTATATATAAAACATAAAAATATATATTATATAATATAATATATAATATATTTTATAGTATTAATAATGCAACATTAGCAACATTTATTGGAGTCTAGTTTCCTGTGCGCTTCTTATTTATATGGAACACAGTTGTTTGTTTGATCATTGCATGTAAAATACACACTTTCTGATTGTACTCTTATCCTCTTTCCAGTATAAAAAACGTCACGCCCAAGGTGGGAGCAGAGGCGACCCACAACGCCATTCGCCGGGCGTTTGATGTGTGGCAGAACGTCACGCCGCTGCGTTTCGAGGCAGTGCCCTACAGCGACCTGGAGCGCAACAAGAAAGATGTGGATATTACTATCATTTTCGCCTCAGGTTTCCACGGCGATAGCTCCCCCTTCGATGGAGAAGGGGGTTTCCTTGCACATGCCTACTTTCCCGGTCCGGGGATTGGAGGAGACACACACTTCGATTCGGATGAGCCCTGGACTCTGGGGAACTCTAACCATGACGGTACGTAAACCTGGTTATATTGTTCGCGTATAAACCCAGCTTTATTGGAGAATAAATCTCAGCACAGTCTGCATTAGAGCGAGTAACTCTGTTGAATGAACCCTGCTTTTCTGCAAAATGATGGAGTCTTACATATAGAGTATATGTACTTGGTCAATTTTAGCTTGCATACCGTTAAATTTAAAGCAGTTGATATTTTGAGAGGGGAACTGGTTCTGGGGAACTTGTTTGAGAAACTTTATATCAAGCAAACTAAATATTCAGCAGCATAGCTGTATATTTTGCTTGGTTTTCTTTCTGTGAAAAAATCAGCACTTATGACTCGACATCATAATTTCGTTTTTTTTCACAGACCTATTATTGTTGCACTGATTTCAGATTTACCTATCCCTAAACCGTATGTACAAACAAAAACAAAAACTGTGGTCACTTTACATACCGGTCAGATGGACTCTTCCTGTCTTGGTGGGCATTTCTTGTCCAGAATAAGCTGCAGTGTCTTTGCAAGACCAGCTTGTTTCTGTCCAGTGTTTCCAGAAAAACAAGAAACCCCGTCTGACAAACAAAGCCCAATGTACGTAAGTCAGCTTACCAAGATATGCCAAAATAAGCATTTGTGTGGGTTGACTGTGTTAATTGTTGCATGGGATAAGAACTGTTTCTCCTGCTTAATCTGAAGATTTTGGGGGCTGAAATCTAACAAGCCTAAATGCCCAGCTGTGAATAAACCCAAAAAACTGCAACCTGTCACTTTATGAAACACACACATCTACCTAAAAATAATTTAAAATGTTTCATTGCAACACTGCTTCTAACACAAAGTGTTCTGAATCAGGAGATATTATTTACACAGAATACAGGGTGTGGGGGCGGAGCCATGGTGCTGTCAATCATTCTGCAATTGTAGTCATTGGTTCAGATGTGCCAGTTGAACCAATGTAACCATTTTTAGGTAAATGCACATACACAACATGCAATATTACATACAGTTCTGAAGCTTTACTATTTCAGATCACATCCTCAAATTATTTCACAACTTAAAGTCATTGATATATATAAACCTGCTATTTACAAACTTCATCACTTCACTATGCAAACTTGTTTCTGCATCTGATGCAAGATACAAAGCAAATTGTGAGATATAAAGTTGAAATTATGAGAAACAAGTCATAACTAAGGGATATAATGTTGCAATTGTGACAAAAAATTGCATTTTAAAATATTGATTATTTAGTCGTAAACTTGAAATTATGAGATACAAAGTCACATCTTAGAAAATTATTAAATATTGTGAAATGTAAAGTTGCAATTGGTGTATAAAGGCAGAGTTTATCTTGTTCTGATTGAAAAAAAAATGCAATTGTGAGATATAAATTATGATTTTAAGATATAAAATATTTGTAAGATTTACAAAAAATAGTTGCAATCACGACATATAAAGTTGCAGAGATACTGCAGTCATATTTTAAAATATAAAATATTTTGTGATTTTAAAAAATGCAATTGTAAGATATAAATTCAAATTTTAAGATATAAAACATCATTTGAGACAAAGTCACAATTACAAGACATACAGTTGCAATAACGACAAAGTTGCTAGAGATGTAAAGATGCAATTGTGAGATACTGTAGTCATATTTTAAAATCTAAAATATTCTGTTGTGATTTGATTTTAAAAACTGCAATTGTGAGTATAAATTTTGATTTTAAGGTAAAAAATATAATTTGTAAGATATTAAGTCACAATTTGTGGAAGAACAAACCAGCAGAAATAAAAAAAAAAAAAACAAATAAATAAATAAATGTAACAGGAAAATAAAGACTTGATAAAAACAAATATAGTTAATTTGTAATAAAATCTACACCTGAATATACTTTTTATTACCATTTTTTTTTATCTATGGTTTTCTGCATTTATTTTTACACTTCTTTTTTATTATTTTTAACTTTTATTTACTTGGTCTTTTATCCATTTATATATGTATTTATTTTATTTATTTATTTGTTTATTTTTAAATATATTTATTCATGCATTTATTTATTTATTTTTTTTCTGTTCATTTCCATGTGTATTTATTTCCAGATTAATGTATTCATCTATTTCTTTTTACTTTTCCATGTTATTTATTTAACATTTCTGCAGGTTTGGTCCTCCATAACAATTAAAAGATTAAATTATTAAGAGTCACATTTAAACGTGATTTAGTGAGATATAAAGTCACAATTAAAAGATACTAAATTATTAAGTGTCATATTTAAAAATGCGATTAAAAATCTCATTTGTGAGATAGTCAATTACTTAGATGCAATTTTGAGATACATGTGGCTTTATTTTAAAATATGAAATGTGATTTTAAAAAATGAAACCATGAGATATGAAGTCATATTCTATGATATAAAATAAAGCCACAGCTACAAGAAATACATTTGCAGTTGTGACACACAAAGTCACAATTTTATTTATTTTTTCTCTGAGGCAGAAAAAAGCATCTATACTTCTATATTGTCTCCATCAAATGTAACTGCCCTCTCATCCTCCATCTCCCCTGCTCTCATTCTTAGCTATCTATTTTCTGTATTTTCTATACTTGCCATCCTGCTATTATAGGTAGCCTTTAGGTATCTGTCTCTCTCCTTCACCACATTTCAAATTGTTGCCATTTCTGCCGTCTATCCTGTGATAGGCCTACTTGCATACACTCACAAACACCCGCAAAGCACAAACAATCAAAAGGAGACAACACTTCTACGTCTCTGTTAAATCAGTCCCCTGCCTGTTGCCGGGGAGGTGGCGATCCGTTGCCGGGCACAGTTGTTGTGTTTGTTTTGTTGAGGGATTACAGCTCTCTGAATCCTCACGTGGGCCGACACTTCCATTCTCTGAATGTGGACATCCTCTCTACCTCTCCTCCGTCTTGCTGTCTTGTCAGGGAGTTCAGCTGTAAGTAGGTCAGCCTGTGTGTAAAGCAGTAAGTGATGAGGATCCTGGAGTGTAATAAGGGGGACAAAGCTCACAAGATGTTTAGTCTGGGTTAAGGGGACAAACTACACAGAAAAATGCGATTTTCTGGCTATTTTCAAATTCTTACCTTCTCTTTCACTTTTATCGCCCTGCTTGGTTTCAGAAATAGACACAGAACATTACGGCCGGGCTGTGGAAAAGTGTGCGTGTGTGTGGAGGAAAGCAGTTAGACCTCACAGCATGAACAATCTCCTGGTCTCGTTCTAGGCTGAAAGAAAGAGAGATTGTCTGGAATGATAAAGGTGAAATGCACAGAATAGAGCGAGAAAACCATTTGTTTACAACTGCAGCTGCACTTTAGTACCGAAACTGTGAACAGATGAAGCTTTGTAGCTTCTCTTCTTCTGCAGTGGATATCGTGGTGAGGTGGTTTAAGAAGAACCAAAAGGTTGTAGGTTTAAACCAACACTCAGGGTTTAGCTAACATGGTCCTATTAGCCTGTGCTAAAAAACGCCATTCATTCAGCCAGCAAAAAGCATCTTCATCCACTGATGACCATTCAAAAATGAGTTTTAAACATTTAAACTTAAGTGCCAGTATTGTTAATGCCAAATGCCAAAGACCAAATATTATGATCCCCCTTCTATTAAAAATAAATAAAATAAAAATAATAATAACATAAACAAAATAAATAAATATTTGTAAATTATATCAAATAAATAATAAATTTAATAATAATAAATATTGTAACATTATACAGATGTTTCCCTTTATATTATATGACTTATAATGAATTATGTAATTTATGTTTAATTAGAATATTATATAAAATATTTTCTTTTTAATATATGTGACCCTGGACCACAAAACCAGTCTTAAGTCGCTGGGGTATATTTTGTAGCGGTAGCCGAAAAGACATTGTATGGGTCAAAATTATTGATTTTTCTTTTATGCCAAGTCCATGAAGATATTTTGTAAAATTCCTACTGTAAATATATCAAAACTTAATTTTTGATTAATAATATGCATTTTTAAGAACTTAATTTGGACAACTTTAAACGTGATTTTCTCAGTATTTTGATTTTTTTGCACCCTCAGATTCCATATATTCAAATAGTTGTATTTCGGCCAAATATTGTCCTATCCTAACAAACTATACATTAATGGAAAGCGCATTTATACAGCTTTCAGATGGCGTATAAATCTACCCCCCCCAAAAAAATAAAATAAAATAAAATAAATATATATATATATATATCTTTTACATCTTCAAATACCAATTCAAGCAAACATGTTCAAGCAAACATATTCAAGCAAACAAGAACATGTATGTAACAAGAATACCTGTAATATTTCTAGCTACTCATACAGGCACCATACCTGCACTTTATTAGTCTTGAAAAGATGTTTTGTTTTTCACCGAAATGTCCCCAGGGACAGGTACGCACAGGCAAACACTGATTCCGGCAGATTTTGAAGTTTTTCGCGCTCTTATGTTGACGCGATAACATCGGCTACAGTGGAAAATATGGAACATTCATGTGGCTGCACTCATGCAGGAAATTAAAATTCCAGAGTGATATTTTCTCTCCCTCACCCAAATCAGGGTGAGACAAGGTTTGCCGGGTTAGAAAAACAATCAAGAGTGAGGAATGCCCTGAATGTTTCGTGAATCAGGAGACATGCTTAAATAATTGAAGAATTTCACCTACATTTCTGATGAACACATTTAGTGACACGTGTGGGGCCGTTCACAAGAGCAGGCAGGAATCGTGGCTCGTGTCAGAGCGCTGGGAGGGAGAAACATCTGAAAGCTGTGTAAAGAACAAGCTCTGCTGGAAGAGAATAACTGGCAAGATAAGTGGAGATGATAAAGTAAATGTGAAAAGGAAGTTTTGTTTTGCAAATCCACATGGGTCAGTTGGCTATCAGAATAGAGAAAGAGGCGTGTGAATGCGGGAATGTGGATTAGAGATGTGCAAAATGACATTTTCAGAATCGACCAGTCTGTGAGTTGCTTGTTGACTGACTAATCATAAGAAAGGCCTAAATGACATATAGATAGACAGATGAAGGATGAATGGACAGACGAATGGATGGCAAAGAGATACATAGATAGACAGATAGATGAAGGAGGAATGGACAGATGAATGGATGAATGGACGGACAGACGGATGGATGACAAACAGATAGATAGATAGATAGATAGATAGATAGATAGATAGATGAAGGACGGATGATAGATGGATGGACGTACGAATGGATAGATAGATGGATGGATGAAGGACGAATGGACATATGGATGGATGGATGGACGGACGGAGAACGAACAGATAGATAGATAGATAGATGAAGGACAAATGGACAGATGGATGGATGAATGGGCAGGCAGACAGACAGACGATGAACAGATAGATAGATAGATAGATAAAGGATGGATGGTAGAGGGATGGACGGACGATGAACAGAGATGGATGGATGGATGGATAGATGAAGGACGAATGGTCAGATGGATGGATGGACGACGAACAGATAGACAGAGATAGACAGATAGATAAAGTACAGATGATAGATGGACGGACGACGAACAGACATTTATGGATGGATGGATGGAAGGATGAAGGACAAATGGACAGATAGATGGATGGACGGATGACAAAGAGATAGATAGGTAGATAGATACATGAAGGACAAATGGACAGATGGATGAATGAATGGACGGACAGAAAGATGGATGACAAAGAGATAGATAGATAGATAGATATATAGATAGATGAAGGACAAATAGACAGGTGGATGAATAAATGGACGGACAGACAGAAGGATGACAAACAGATAGATAGATGAAGGACAAATGGACAGATGGATGGATGAATGGACGGACAGATGGACAACAAACAGATAGATAGATAAAGGACAAATGGACAGATGGATGGATGAATGGACGGACAGATGGACAACAAACAGATAGATAGATAAAGGACAAATGGACAGATGGATGGATGAATGGACAGACAGATGGACAACAAACAGATAGATTGATAAAGGATGGATGATAGATGAAGGACAAATGGACAGATGGATGAATGAATGAACGGACAGACAGATGGATGACAAAGAGATAGATAGATAGATAGATAGATAGATAGATAGATGAAGGACAAATAGACATTTGGATGAATGAATGGATGGACAGACAGATGGATGACAGATAGATAGATAGATACAAAACAGATAGATAGATAAAGGACGGATGATAGATGAACTGACAACGAACAGATGGATGGATGGATGGATAGATGAAGGACGAATAGATGAAAGGATAGATGGATGGATGGACAGACAGATGGACAACAAACAGAAATAGATAGATATATAGATAGATAAAGGACGGATGATAGATGGACGGACGACGAACAGACAGATGGATGGATGGATGAACAGACAGATGGACAACAGATAGTTACAAATATTTCTCAGTAATACTGTCTTAGTTTTTTCGTCAAGTAAATCAAAAGCATGAAATAATTCAAAATCATAAGAGACTTCAAAATCTTACAGTCTTAAATACTTGTGTATAATATTTTTTTTAATATATGGAATATATGAAATAAATATGAAATAAACAAAATAACATCAACAAATCTTTGCCGAAGATTCGCAATCCAATCAAATCCTGATGAATACAACACATTTTAGAAGTTAAATGCAAATGCGTTTTTATGTTGTCTTGAAACTGCTTCTTTCACATTGTGTCAGAATTACTGTAATTATGAAATGACAACTCTGAGGCTCTGAGCTGTTCACATCCTCAGCCTCAGAAATTATTCATTTCTATGGCAACTCTCATAACGGCAAAACAGACGCGTATGCGGCTTTGTTCCTCATGACATCAAAACGTAATCGCTACATTAATTCACTTCCATAAATGTTGAAGAATAAAGTGCATCAGATAATATTGACTAAAGAATTCAGTGCTTTCGATTTACCACTATACCACTTGTAATGTCGCAACTATGGAATTTCCGACGTTGGGAATGCAGCATGTCATGTGACCGGCCTGTGATGTCATCACATACTCAGACAATCATAAACCGCAGCTACAATGACTTTATCCACAGTGCACACTTAATATAATACAATATATGTCAGAATTAGCATTTATGAATAAGCGATATGTGATTTGAATGGCCTGCGGACTGTACTGTATGTGATCCATATCCTGTATGTGTAAGGAGAGCGACTCACGCTGGTACACACCAGGCCTGCTCTCAAAATAGGCTCTCACCCACCGACTGGAGCATTAGCATTCCATGTGGGTAGCAGCAGCACCTTCCGCCGGCACAGCCTGCCTCTCTCGCTCCCCATCTCTCACTTTGTCCCTCTCTTTCCATTCAAAATTTGCCTCACACAGCATTGTGAGTAAGGCTTGGATAACTTGACGCGTGTGTGTGTGTGTTTAAATACTGTCCTTAATCTCTCCTCTCTCTTGTGAGTGTCTGTCTCAAAGCCACTTCCTCTGGATTCGGTACCAGTGTGTTTTTATTCATCCCTTGTTAGACTGACTCAAAGGAGTCTTGAAATGCTGCCTTAGATGGTGTCTTGCTTCTTATAAGGGAGTTTTACAGCAGTTTTACAGTGAATTTGGTATAAAAGTGAGCTTGTAAATATGGATTCTCATTAAACTGTATTGGAAATACTGATATATTTAACTTGACACTAACAAAAGTCCATTTAGTATGTTTTCTAGGTCAAAATTATACATCTGATCGCTTAGAAAAGCTACTGCACACCTAAACTCAACAAGCTACGTTAACATTTACTGTATGTCTCTAGTGCAAAAAAAAAATTAATAATTATATTAATTTTTCAGATAAGAATTGTGATCGCAGTAAAGTTTGCTATGGTTGTCTGTTGCTCTATTTGGCAAAAATGTGTTTATTTATCAACTAATAATATAATAAAATAATAAATACAATATAATATAATACAATATAAGAATAGATTATATAGTAATTACTAGTAAAATTATAAAACAAAACAATATGTATTACTATTGTACTATTTCACTGCAAAAAAAGTAAATTTTGCATTTACAAAAACTAATATCAATAAAAATAGTAAGAATATAAATAAACTAATAAAATTAATTAAAAAACTATTAATAATGTAAATATACAATACTAATATGTATTTATATTTACTTATTTTACTTTTTAAACATTAAATAATAGAATAGAATAGAATAATTATATTGAAAAATGTATTTATCAAATAGTAATATTATATAATATAATATAATAATAACTAATTATATAATAATTATTCTTACTAGTAAAATGTATAATGTGTTTATTTATCAAATAAATATAATATAATGTAATATAATATAATTAATTATATAATAATTATTCTTACTAGTAAAATTTTAAAAGAAAACAAGATGTATTACTATTATATTTCAGTGCAAAATAAAATAATTTCAGTAAATGTTGTATTTAAAAAACTGATATCAATAAAAATAGTGAGAATATTAAAAGAGTAATAAAATGAATAAAAAAAACATTAATAATGTAAATATGCAATACTAATATTTATTTATATTTACTTTTTTTACATTTTTAAACATTAAATAATATAATATAATAATGATTAATTATATAATAATTATTATTACTAGTAAAATTATAATGTGTTTATCAACTAATTATAATATAATATAATAATTATTATTGCTTGTAAAATTATAAAACAAAACGATGTATTACTATTGTAAATTTTAATTTGTCAATTTTGTATTAATAATACAATTAATAAAAAACAATATTAATAATGTAAATATGTAATACTGATATTTATTTATATTTGCTTTTAAAATTTTTAAACATTAAATACTGCTACTACTACTAATAATATAATATTATTTTTAATATTATTATTATTATTATTATTATTATTATTTTTTTTTTTTAAATGTTAAAACGCACAGGAAACCCAGTTGGTTTCTAAGCATTTCTCTCTACAAGTTTGTAAAGCTGGTTGGCACATTTTAAGTCATCGTAAGCACATTATAAGATCCAAACGCGGGCAGGAGCCCATGCAGGGCATATATTTATGTAATTACATTGCAGCCTTTGTGCTTTGATAATTGCACTATTGCGATTTCAATTTTATAACAAATCTAATATTTGAACAAATCCTTAAGCATGAGCAAGCATAACAATTCCACAACAGCACTGCGTTTTTGAGATGGTTTGTGTTCAAGGTCAGCATATTTATCGGGCAGGATAGAGATCTGAATTTGAAGCAGGAAAAGCAGCGGTAGAGCCAAAGTAAAGGCCGTAAGTCTAGACGTGAGAGCCGAACAAGAGGAAAAGAGGCGGTTTTGGACAGATCAAGAGAAAAGAGAGATGGCCGAGCAGCTGTTCTCCCCACAATGCTTCATCTGTTCATGGGCACCGGCTCATTTCTTCACACCCAAGAATGAACCTGAACCTGATCTCTCCTGGAATCAGCCACGGGTAACACAAGAACGCCAGGAATCCGAGCACTCAGCGTTCTCCCCGTCTCTCTCGTGCCCTCGTTCTCCATTCCTGATCCAATTACTCAGCGATGGCCTTCTCGAAGGTCTAACAAAAGCCCTCTTGTTCTCAACTTTCCCATGCTTTTAATCACCACTCATGTTGAAATGAAGACTAATAATGTCCATAATTAGCATTTCAGATGGGATTCGTCTGATTTGCACTTCAACTGCGTGCGCTTTATGAGCTGTGTGGATGCTAACCGCTAGGCCTACTGTTTTTAATGATTTTTCCACTGTTAGCATTGTGTTGTTAGCAAAATCTGTTTGCGGAGGACAGAATCAGCAAGGGTTTGTTTGTGAGGTGTGAGAGCAATGTTAAACGAGGGTTTGCTAGCAAACTCTAATGGATTTGGTTAGCAGAGAATAGCATTAAGCTGGTCTATTTGTAGGGTTTGCTAGCAGGGTGTAAAGAAAAGAAATAGAGCGAGAGTGTTGATTAGCATGAAACAGGAACGAAACAGGTATGAGAGGCATTTCACTTGAAAAGCTTTTAAAAGTTTGTGCGAGAGTCGCATGTACGATGCGTAATGAGATGTACTCAAACAATGTGAAACATTTACTGTGCTTTAAGCAAATACAATGCATCAACTAGTTAAATATCCTACTTTATATACTGCAAAAACTCAGGTGTGTAATGAGACTCTTTGTTGTTAATAGTACACCTGCAAAGCTAAGTTGCCATTGTGTTTCTTAATGGATTTTTGTTTGAGTGTCAGTCAGTGTAACGCCTTTATGCTTGCTGTGTTTTCAATTCAGTGGTTTCTCAATTTCATTATTCAGGTGTAAATAATTTTGCACACAGCTGCTAAAGTAGCACGTAGCGAGCATTGCTGAATGGTACATGCTACTTTTCTCAGCACTGATCAGAATGGACCAATTATAGTCTGGGGGTAAAAAAAAAAAAAAAAAAAAGGCTGGTGATTCTTACACTGACAAATCTACTTTTTTTTTTTAACATAAAATGGGGTTTGAAATATGTAATTAACTATGATTCAGTTTCTGATTTGAGATTTCAGAGTTCAGGTGTTTCACAAACTCTGTTCTTTAATTAAAAACAACATACTAAAGATGGAAAAAAATAACAATTTCCTTATTTTCTTATTTTTATCTTATTTATATGTTCATTTTAATATATTAATATCTTACTATATTAAATATGGACTTATATTTATCACAATTATTTTTTCATATCAGTCGATATCGATAATTATCACGATAAATGTCACATTTTTGTTTCTTTCAAGTTTAAAGGCAGATTTGTGCTCCATTGTGAAAGTTGTAAAAAACAGACGGTTAATTGTGGCTTTAAACTATTATTTATGGTCAGATCATGACAAACACTTAACGTTTCATTTTTTTTTTCTTAACAAATTTAAATTAAAAATAATAAGAAAAAAGTGTTTGCTTAGCTCTACATGTTCTGTTGAGTATTATTGTTTTATTGTAATCAAGAAACAGGTTTGTGTTGCCTTGTTTGTGTATATTAATAATAATAAAACATTTTTTTCTTTTAGAAATACATATTTGATAGTAGCTTGAGTTAAGAGGATGCAGATGTAGATTTATGTTCATTATCAAAATCAGTAATATTGGTAAAAATGGTAGCAACCCCATTTTTATATGGTGAAATTTAATTATAATATGTTTTTTGTTGTTGTTGTTGTTGTTTAAATACACCATTGGTCTTCCATACATTTAGATCATGATAATAACAGTCAAAACTACAAATATAGCACCTCAATACCATGGTAAAAATGTAATATGGTTTCCATGTATTTGTATAAAAAAACAGTAGTCTAAACACATTTAGTATAAATGCAGAAACACTATAGCTTAATCACAAAAAAATACTGTAGTTATATATTCCACTACTCCTTCAATTCATCTAATACATGTCTACATTAATAATATAATAAAATTTGACACAAATACCCACATTTCTGACACAAATACCATGGTGCAATTAGTGCTGCTACAGTAAATCTATGGTAAATGACGGTGATTTGTTGTTTAAAGTCCACTTCCAGAACAACAATTTACAGATAATGTACTCACCCCCTTGTCATCCAAGATGTTCATGTCTTTCTTTCTTCAGTCGTAAAGAAATTATGTTTTTTGAGGAAAACATTTCAGGATTTTTCTCCATATAATGGACTGAAATGGCGCCCTGAGTTTGAACTTCCAAAATACAGTTTAAATGGGGCTTCAAACGATCCTAGCCGAGGAAGAAAGGTCTTATCTAGCGAAACGATCGGTTATTTTCATAAAAATAATACAGTTTATATACTTTTTAATGTCAAATGCTCATCTTGTCTTACTCTCCCTGAACTCTGTGTATTCTGGCTCAAGACAGTTATGTTGAAAAACTCAGACCATATTTTCTCCCTCAACTTCAAAATCGCCCTATATCGCTGTTTTGCCTTTTTTGTTAAGGGTGTTTGATGATCTTTGCATGTTCACTTTGCAAAGACTGGGTCGGAACTTCTGCAGAGATGTAGGATGATTTTGAAATGATTTGAGTTTTTTTCTTTATGACTGAAGAAAGACAGACATGAACATCTTGGATGACAAGGGGGTGAGTACATCATCTGTAAATTGTTGTTCTGGAAGTGGACTTCTCCTTTAAAAAGCCTTCTGACTGTATCGTTACGCACAGTGTTTCTCCTGTTTGTCAGCACAGTTTCATCTCGCTATAAACGCTAGAAAGTTATTTTTGTACTTCACTGAATTCAAGCACTTCACACTGGAGCACGATAATTATCGTTAGCAATTTATCGCCCAGCCCTACGCGGAGGTTTACTTTAAATTTCACCAAGCTGATTACTCTTATTCGCTGATTTTGACGTTTCAACGTAACAAAGTGGTTATATCTACGTGTGAGTTGTTAACTTACTTAATTTACGTTCATTGTTACTGATTTGTGAATGTGGAACACGCACAAGAGGCAGGATTTATCACATGAACCAATCACAGCCGATCATAATCAGTCATATCCAATCACATCGCTTTGGCGGGGTCCATTAAAACTCAATGGGCTCGGGGGAGGCGAGAGAGACGCAGACTCCTGCAGCAACTTTTCCTGCTGGTGTCGCTGTTGGACAATGTTTCTTGAGAAAAACGAGTGATTTATACACTTACTGTAATGGTGGCGTCATTTTATTTTTGTACTTTGAATTTTTTTCTCATCCAATATTTTGAGGAGGCACTGCCTCCCTTGCCTCCTTGGAGGAAATGCCCCTGATGCATGCTGTATAGCGTTCCCTGGTACCTTGGTATCTGGTTGAGAACTACTGTTCTGCTCTATTTTGTACTCTAATTTAGCCTACATCAAAATGACTGCATGTCCTTATGTAGTAAAAAGCCTCAATTCACTAAAAAGCCAACAGCAAACTGGAACACTGGCTGAAACAAACATTCACACCTTTGTAACTGTTTTGCATGGTTGTGCTCATGATTTCCATGTGATGGTAGTGATATAATAGATACTATGGTTTAGAAGGAAAAAACTGTAGGGGTAAATAAAAGACTGGAAAAGCATTTCTCTCAAAGAGACCTGTTAGGCCTCGGGCGTTTACTGTTTTCTTTGAAAACCTGTTGACAAGGCCGTAAGTGTGGGTCACCGATAGCTTTACACCAGTGCAGAAACAGATTTAGCATTGTACTGGCCAGATTATAAAGAGGAAGGCAGTATAACGAAGGTAAATTAATGAACTGGAGTTCTTGACCTCAGTGCTTTCCATCTTTGGTTGAACAGGACGTTTGTCCTCCAGCAGAGAGGAAATCCGAATGGGATATAAAAAGGGTGTAACGTGCCCCGAGGGCATCCTGACTGATGTCTTTGTGTGTGTGGAAGTGTGTTTAGAAGACGCCCAGTGCCTCCGCTTCACAAACGTTCACACGTTCTTGCCTTCTGAATCGCTCGCCGTTCCCTTGAGAAACTCTCAGTGATGTCATATCCTTTGAAGGCTAATGAATCCCTGAAAGTTCATCAAGCCGTTCGCACTTATGAAAATCATTTCCTGGCAGTGCACGTGGCAGAAACGCTTGTCAATCATTCAGCGGTGTGGGATGATCCACTTCGACATTTCCCATCTCGTGTTTGGAATTAAGCGGATGGATCCATCATCTGTAATCAGAGCCCAGGTCTCTGGAGTCTGGTGTGTGTGTCAGGCTGTGTGAGTAGGAAGTTCATCATGCGGATTAAAAAGGCATCGCTCATTTCACTACAAGCGAAACTGACAGAAAGAACGTGTGTGTGTGTGTGTGTGTGTGTGAGAGAGAGGAAATACCATAGATACATTTTTACTAATTCCCTCCTGCATGATGCACATGAACCAATTGTCATGTCTCTATCCCACACAAAAATGTACCATGGTATTATATGGTATACAATGATAATGCAGTGTTCATTTCCTTCCAAAAATGCGCTATGGTAGTACCATGGTACAGAGATGGTAATACTATGGTACTCGGAAACTTACGTTAGTACGGAAATTCATGTACCGTGGTATTTATATGATACACCAAGATCTAAGAATACCATGGTCCTGTTCTGGTAAATGCTCAGAAAATGCTTTTAGCAAGCATTTACTATGGTAAAATCGTAGTATTCTTTAAGTATTTTTGCAGTACCTTAGAGTGCCATGATTATTTATATGGAAATCATTCAATATCATGGTATATATATCAACATCCCGTAGCATTGGCATGTATTATTAGACATTTACCATGGTAATCCCATAGTATTCTTTGAAGTACCTTAGAGTACAATATAAATACCATTGTATTTGAATATGAATGTAATCACGGTATATTTTTGGGACATTTACCATGGAAAAATCATGGCATTTATTCAGTACTGTGGTATGTATCAAAATACCATGCTATTACATTGCTTTTTGGACATTTACCATTGTAAAATAATATTTCTTTAAGGGTTTTTTTTAGTTCCATGTAAATATCAATGTATATAAATATGATAATCAGTCAGTACAATGGTGTAAATCAAAGTATTATGGCATTACCATATTTTATTGGACATTTACCATGGTAAAATCCTATTGTTTTAAGAACTTTAAAGCTTCTTGTAAATATCATTGTATATAAATATGGTAATCATTCAGTACAATTAGTATATATTAAAGTACCATAGTATTACCGTGATTTATTGGACATTTACCATGGTAAAATCATATTATTCTTAACTTTGAAGCTCAATGTAAATACCGTTGTATAAAAAGAGGGTAAAAGTAAATATACCATAGTAAATGTCCAAAAAACATGAAAATGGAAACCATTCAGTACCATGGTAAATATCAACATACCATAGCATTGCCATGCTTTATTAGTCATTTATTATGGTAATACCATAGTATTCTTTGAAGTTCCTTGGAGTACCATATAAATATCATGGCATATATCAAAACACCATGGTATTACCATGTTTTTGGACATTAACCATGGAAAAACCATTCCATTTATTCAGTACTGTGGTATATATCAAAGTACCATGCTATTGCCATGTTTTTTAGACATTTACTATGGTAAAATCTGATTTTTTTTTTTAAAGAACGTTGGAGTTGCATGTAAATACCATTGTATATAAATATGGTAATCATTCTGCACAATAGTATATATCAAAGAAAGTAACATGGTATTACCATGTTTTATTAAACATTTACCATGGTAAATTCATATTATTCTTGACTTTGAAACTCCATGTAAATATTATATAATATAGTAACTGTTCAGTTTTATAGTATACATCAAGGTGCCATAGTATTATCTTGTTTTTTGGACATTAACTATGGTATATGAATATGGAAAACGTTCAGTACCATGCTGTATACCAATATACAGCATTGCCAGGTTTTACTGGACATTTACCATAGTATAGTATTCTTCGAAGTACCACATAAATACCACTGTATTTAAATATGTAATCATGGTATGCATCAAAACACCATGGTATTACCATGTTTTTTGGAAAAACCATGGTTTTATTCAGTACTGTGGTATACCTGTGGTATATATCAAGGTACCATGCTTTTTGGATATTTACCATGGTAAAATTTACCATGATTTTTTTTAAAGAGTTGCATGTAAAAAATTGTATATAAATATGGTAATCATCCAGTACAATGGTATATATCAAAGTACCATGGTGTTATCATGTTTTATTGGACATTTACCATGGTAAAATCATATAATTCTTTTAAGAAGTTGGACGCTCCATGTAAATATCATTGTATATAAATATGGTAATTATTCAGTACTATAGTATATCTCAAAGTACCATATTTTTATCATGTTTACGGACATTTACTGTCTTACATGAATATGGTAATCATTCACTACCATAATAAATATCAAAGTACTGTGGTATTACCATGTTTTATTGGGCATATGGACATCTACATTTTCAGCAAGGGTGAAGACAAGGTAATTTCCTAGATTGAGGTCAGTGGACTTGACAAATTGAGCAAAGTCTTTTCATGTCCGTTTCCCATTTTTGTTTCCCATCACTTTGCTTTTTTCGCCTCTTTTTGATCTATGAACTTGCCTTTCAGCTGCCTGCTAATTAATCAGGGTCTTGGGTCTTACGTAAGAGTCGTGATGGTTCAAACACAGCTGCTCTGCATTGAACTTCAGCAGGAGCATCTTGGGAGAACTGCAGTGCTGGGCATGAGCATGCTGCTATGTGGTTGATGAATGTTTATATCGCGCCTTAAAGGGATGGTTCACCTGAAAAAAAAAAAAAAAATTGTCATCATATTAGTCATCCTCAAGCTTCTATTTTCTGTGGAACAGTGATTCATGTTTGGGTATTTGTTTGTTTTGATTCACTAAAAATAATTAATTCATAAGAATCATTTGTTCATTTTGATTCACAAAAAAAACTGCTCACAAGTGTCAGTTTCTAATTCTGATTCACAAAAAAAGAAAGACAATGGCTTGTAAGAGTCATTCATTTCTGAATCGGACAACAATGGTTGCGCTCTTTTTGATTCACTTAAACAAAACGGCTCATTTCCCAAAAGACATAGTTAACTAACTACGGTCTCAAGTTCCATTGAACTCTCTTGGTAACAACAAAACTTGTGATTATAGTTGCTTTTGGAAAACACATCCCTGGTCTTGCTCTAAAGTACAATGGATGCACCGTGTGTTGTTGATTCACAACTCAGTCTCAACTGTTTGGGAAAATCAAACTATACTGATCTTACTCTTTCTAATTCAAGCCATTCCAAATTTGTAGGACTTTCTATTTTCTGGAAAACGTGGTTTCATTTTTAGGTAGTTGTTTGTTTTGATGCACTAAAAAAGAATTGATTCATAAGAATCATTAGTTCATTTTGATTCACAAAAAATTACTCATAAGTGTAATTTTTTCATTCTGATTCACAAAAAAGAAAGAAAATGGCTTCTAAGAGTCAGTAATTTGTGAATCAGACAACAACATTTGCTAACTAAAATGAACTTGCTCAGTTGAATCAGAGTTATTCATTCAGGATCCAAACTATTCTGGGATGCGTTTCCCAAAGGCATAGTTAGCTGATTATGGTCACAAGTTCCATTGAACTTTATTGGTAATGAAGTAACTTAGAACTATAGTTGTTCTTGGGAAATGCACCTCTGGTCTTGCTCCAAAATACACTGGAAGTACTGTGTACTATGTTTCTGCTTCAAGTCGTTCCAAATTCATAGGACTTTATATTTTATGGGGAATACGGTTTAATTTTTGAGTATTTGTATAAAAAAAGATTTAAAAAATATCTTGTATCAAATTTCTTGCAGACAACAGTGTTGATTCACTTAAACAAACTAGCTCATTTGAATTGAACTCTGTTGGTAACGACAAAACTTGCAACTATAGTTGCTTTTGGAAAACGCACCCCAGGTCTTGCTCTAAAGAACAATGGATGCACCGTGCGTTTTTGATTCACGACTCATAAGAGTCAATCGTTGGCGAATCAACCTATACTGGTCTTGCTCTATGTTTCTAATTCAAGTTGTTTTACATTTGTAGGACTTTCTTTTATGTAAGGTTTGTTTTGATTCGCTAAACAAAATTGATTCATAAGAATCTTTTGTTCCTTTTGATTCACAAAAAACTGCTCATAAGTGTCAAAAAAAGGCTTCATTTATGAATCAGACAACAATGGTTGCGCTCTTTTTGATTCTCTAAAGCGAACTGACTCATTTGAAGCAGAGTCATTCAGGAACTGAACTATTCTGAGGTGCGTTTTCCGAAGGCATTGTATGGTTGCAAATTCCATTGAACTCTATTGTTAACAAAGGAACTTGCAACCATAGTTGCTATTGGATGCACAGTGTATTTTTGATTCACGACTCTTAAGAATCAACTGCTCGGGAATCAAACTATACTGGCCTTGCTCTATGTTTCTGATTCAGAAATCTCGCACTGGTTTTATCCACTTTCTCTGTGGAGAAAGCATAAATAAACTATATTTTATGACAAAATAAAAATGGTGTTTTGCCCACTTTGGGGCGGCCATGGCCATATGGTTGCTGAGATGTTCTAAGTGCTTGTTAGCATGTTGCTATGTGGCTGCTGGGTGGTTACACCCAGCCTTAAAGAGATACTTTACCCAAAAATGAAAATTCTGTCATCATTTAATTGGAAAACAGTTTAATTTTTGGGTGAATTATGCCTTTAATTCAAAAGAACCCACATGTCTGTAGATCCCTCCTTATATTTAAGTAATTTCAGTGTCATTTACAGCCGTGGTGTAAACAGCGAGGGATGATTTATGCAGAAAAATTACTACAAAGTCTCTTTAGATCTCGTTCTCCAACTTCCGCTGTCCCGTTACACATAAATTCTTAATATCGCTTGTGTTGTGTACTGTATGTACAGTTTGTTTCCTTCTAATACCCTACCAAACTAATATTTTTCTTTGATAACAGAACTGTAACTAGTCTCGTGTGTTTTGTTCGCTCAGTAGCATTTGGTCAATTGTGTATTTTGGAGCATTTCGCAGCCGTCAGCTTTGATGCCGGCGAATTCTCCAGGGCGACGTTCCATACACTGAAATAGCCCGAAATATCCAGGAATGCAAAACGCATCATTTGATCTGCGTCTCCTGCGCCGAGCACTTTAAATAAAACACAAGTTGACTGAATAAAAAATGTGTCGGATTCATTGGTGTCAGCAGATAAAAGCGAAAAAGAGTGAGTCACAACTGAAAGGAGAAGAGAAAAGACTGATGTCTGTCTGTAGCTGCTGATGTGGCCGTCATGGCCGCTCTGTCCTCTGCGGTCCTCGTTTACCGTCGCATCTGCTTTACTTTGGTGTTTGGACTGTTTTGTGGCCTGTGGCATAAAGTCCTGCTCCAAACCATCACGGGCCGAGCAGGGTGGGGTTTTCCATTTGTGCACAGAGGGAAGATGCTCTGCGTGGATGTTTGATGTGAGGGTGTGTAGTGACAGGGTTCATACTGTAATGAATCCCAGCAGTAGCTGTGGTTACTCTGGATGAGTTATTCTGGAGTGGAAACAGAGATGGATAACAATTACGCACACAAACAACCACACACGCACAGGCAGACAGCGGCTTTGATTTTGACATATCATTATGCGCTCTGACACATTTGCTGTGAATTTAGTGGAATGTTTTATTTTAGAGCTCATGTGTGAGCTAACAATATCACAATTCGGTTCAACTTATTATTACTACTACTCACAACAAATTCTAAAATAGTAGTTTAAAGTAAATATGAAATAATGTTCATAAACCATGTTATGTAATTTGACATATGAAACAGGATATTAAAAAAACATAAGAAAAAAAAGTAGGTAGTTGATTGGGTCCTGAAAAGAAAAAAAATAACAGCTCAAGAGAATCATTTGTTCATTTCAATCAAAAAAAAACAAAACAAAAAAAAACAGAAATGCCTCATAAGAATCATTCATTTGGGAATCAGACTACAAGGGTTGCACTGTTTTCTTTCTGACTTTTTTTTTTTTTTACTAGACTAGAAAAAGAATCAGCTCAAATCATACATTCAATTTGATTCACTAAAAAAAGAACCAGCTCATAAGAGTCATTTGTTCATTTTGATTCACTAAAAAAGAACCAGCCCATTGTTTTAGTTCAATTTGGTACCAAGAACTGGTTCTTAAGAATGATTTGTTTTTTGTTTGCTTTGAAAAAAGCAAAAAAGCATCTCTTTAGAGTTTACCATTTTAGTATTGGACTACAGGATTGTTTTTAATTCACTAAAACAGAACCAACTAATAAGAGTCATTTGTTCATTTTGATTCATTAAAAAAAAGAACCAGTCCATAAAAGTCATTAGTTTGTTTGGTTTTAATTTGGTACTAAGAACGGGTTTATGAGAATCATTTGTTTGCTTTGAATAAAATGTTTTTTTATTATTATTCAAAGCAAACAAATGATTCTTATGAACCAAACAAAAACAGTTCGTTAGAGTTGATCATTTTAGACTTGGACTACAGGACTACAATGGTCACCCTGTATGTTTTTAATTCATTAAAAAAGAACCAACTCATACGAGTCATTTGTTTGCTTTCATTCACAAAAAAGAATATTTACATTTACATTCATTTAGAAACTCTGGATACAAGCGACTTTGGATGAAAAGAACCAACTCATAAGAATCGTGTTTGTTTTGATTCACAAAAAAATAGCTTACAAGTGTCATTGGTATATTTTGATTCGCATAAAAATGGCTTCAAAGAGTTGTTTATTTGGGAATGGGACTTCAGTGGTCATATTGTATGTTTTTAACTTACTAAAAAAGAACCAGCTTGTAAAAACCATTTGTTTTGATACCCTGAAAAAGAATTATTTGTTCACTAAAAAAAATGAAGGAAGTCAGACTACTAAGTTCACACTGTATGTTTCTGATTCACTACAACTAACTGGCTCACAAGAGTCAATGTGTTTTTGATTCCCTCAAATGAATAATCTCAAGAATCATTGGTTCAGGAATCAGACCACAGCATGTTTTTGACTAAAAAGCACCTGCAACTCTAACTCTTACTGGTACTTTTATCTTAATAATTTACGGTATTTTAAATGCTTTTATGTGTGTTACAGTATGTCTCTGTGTTTAACTTTGCTGTTGTATGTTTTTTGTGTATACAGGGAACGACCTCTTTCTGGTGGCGGTACATGAGCTGGGTCACGCGCTAGGCCTGGAGCACTCTAACGACCCCACTGCCATCATGGCCCCCTTCTACCAGTACATGGACACAGAGAACTTCAGACTGCCACATGACGATCTGCAGGGCATCCAGAAGATCTACGGTAAGATTCAAACAGAACACACTCAATTCAATACTTTATATACAGTATAAAAATATATTTTTTTAGAAATAAAACAAAAAAAGTCTTTCTACTTGGAACTTATGTTTAATTTATTGTGTCACTTAAGGAAGCTTGAGTCTACCACATAATGAATGAATAAAAAAAAGTAAATGCAACTTTTATTTCACAATTCTGTTTTCCTCAGAATTCCGAATCATGAACTCAATTGCCAGTTTGAAAACTTGGAATTCTATGCTTATCTCACAATTTAAACTTTTTTCAGAATTCACAATTGAGACTTTTCACAGAATTCTCACAATTTACACTTTTTCCCCTTAGAATTCTAAGTTTATCTCACAACTTACACTTTTTTGTCTCAGAATTCTGTTTACATCTCACAATTGAGACTTTTCTTTTCACAGAATTCTCGCAATTTATACTTTTTTCCCCTCAGAATTCTAAGTTTATCTTGCAATTTAGAAATTTTACATCTCACAAGTTACAGTTTTTTTCTGAATTCTCACAATTTATACCTTCTTCCTCAGAATTCTAAGTTTCTCACAATTTACACTTTTGTCCCCCTCAGAATTCTGCTTTTCTTTTCACAGAATTCTCACAATTTATACCTTTTTTCTTCAGAATGCTAAGTTTGTCTCACTTCTCAGAATTTTGAGTTCACATTTCACAATTTTCAGTTTTTTTGCAGAATTCTCACAATTTATACATTTTTTTCCTCAGAATTCTAATTGTCTCACAATTTTGCACTTTTTTTGCACACATCTCACAACTGAAACTTTTTTCACAGAATCCTCACAATTTATACATTTTTTCCTCAGATTTCTAAGTTTATCTCAATTTAAACTTTTTTTCTTAGAATTGAGTTTACATCTTACAATTTATTTTTTTCAGAATTCTCACAATTTATACATTTTTTCCTCAGAATTCTGAGTTTACATCTCACAATTTACAATTTTTTTTGCAGAATTCTCACAATGTATACCTTTTTTACTTAGAATTTTAAGATTGTCTCACAATTTACACTTTTTGTCCCTCAAAATTGCATTTACATCTAACAATTTACATTTTTTTGCAGAATTCTCACAATTTATACCTTTTTTAATCAGAATTCTACGTTTTTCTCACAATGTAGACATTTTCTTTTCAGAATTCTGTTTATACTTACAATTTAGACTTTCTCAGAATAATCAGTTTTTTTTTTCCAGAATTCTCACAATTTACAGTATACTTTTTTCCCCTGGATTCTAAAATCATCTTACAATTTCAACATTTTTTCTCAGAATTCTGTTTACATTTCACAATTGAGATTTTTTCCAGAATTTTTTTTTTCCTCAAAATTCTTTGTTTACATCTCACATTACTCACGATTGATATTGACTTTTTTTCTCACAATTTTGGAGCTTATATATAAAAGTCATAATTGTGAGATAAAACTCAAAAGTCAAGATAAAATAAATAAAAGTTGCATAGTTTCTTGCCTTTTTTGAGTAGTTATTTGTGAAATTTTCTAGTAAAAATGTTTCAAAGTAAATCCTACACTTTTTTTTTCTAGTGTAACACTAAATAATAAACTTCAGTGCGTAGCTACAACATAGCAACAACCTGGCAACCATTCACGCTTTCCTTGTGGAAAAAAAAAAAAAATCCACTGCCTTATTTTTCCCTCTGCTCCTCCACCCCCATCCGGAAAAACACTAAAATGCACGTTCCTGAGATGTTCAGATCCTGTTTCCTGGATCCCATCCAACGTCCGTCCCTTTGGTCTTCCTCTTTCCTCCTCCTGACACAGGATGAGACCGCCGAGGGTGGAGATACTCGTAGATCTTATGTATCACGCACACATTCCCGACCACGTTCTCTCAATATCCATCAGTCTCTCCAGAGCAGATCTCTGTTTCGTTGGCCCTGCGTTATGTAACGTGAAGGCCTGTAATCCTCGCTCTATTTCAGGAGATTTGATTTCAGACAGTCACTCCTCTCTGTGGTTCTGTGGCCCGCTCGCATCTCCAGAGGGCTAATCCTGTCAGGCCGCCCTCCTGCCTGATTCATGCTTAAAATCATTCATTATTTTCTCCATTTAATCACCTATCCTTTCATTCTCACCGAGGATTTCTTGACCTCTCGATCTGCAGGCTCGTAGCGTTCTGTCGGCTCTTCCAAAATCTGACGTCTCAGTTCATTGTGCTAACAGCTTGAACTCTTCAGCGCGGGTCAGCCGTCTGCTGGGCTGTGATAATGAGTCCACAGATAATCGAGGTGTATGCTGGACTATAATTGATGCGAGAGCACATGAGCGTTTTTTATACCAATGGTCCAGATGAGTATTATAAAACCGATTTATAGGGTCAACAAGATTATCTAGCTGCTTTTACCTTTATTTTCAAAATAACACAATAAGAATAATATATTATATAATAAATGTCATATGTTATACAATGTATTATATATTAAATGTACTTTTTAAAGCTTTTTTTTAAATGACAAAACCAATTTTTGGATGAGCAGTCAAAGCTGTAAAAATAACTTGTGGTCAGTTTTATAAATTTTATATTAACACAATATCCATAAACTGAACTACAGTAAGGCTAATGAAATATATTACTTGGTGAAATAACTGTGATATATAAACTACAATAAAAATAAAATAAAATACAACGTATGAAAAATATATAAATAATTTTTTTTTTTTAAATAAAATTTATAATAATAAAAAATTATCATTTTTTACCATGTAATTATTCATTTAATTGTTTATTTAATTGATTCATTTATTATTATTATTATTATTATTATATAATTATTATATTATTGATATTTTATTTAAATACTTATTGAAAGATTTCTTTATGTGTCTTTATAAAAGTGACAACAGAAATATGATAAATAAACACAAACCAATGTACAATAGGTAGGGGGTATTTATACATTTTATATTAACACGATATCCATAAACTGAACTAAAGTTAAGCTAATGAAATGTATCACTTGTCAAAATATTTGTGATATACACAAATGTACGAAAACTATATACAGAATTATTTTCATATTTGTATTATATTTTTATAGTTGTTTTAAAATATATTTATAATAATAATAATAATAATAATAATAGTCAATGTAATTATATAATATATATATATATATATATATATATATATATATTATTTATAAAAATAATAACGTAATTATTCATTTTATTATTTAATTAATTTATTATTATTTATTTATTTAATTTAAATACTGATTTTTTTGTCTATGTGAATAATTGTGATACATAATAAAAAAAAAAAAAAATATATATATATATATATATATATATATATATAATACAATATATAATTTATGAAAATATAATTTATTTAATTTAAATACTTAGTGAATTTTTTTTTTTTTTTCTTCAAAAAGCTTCAACAGAAATATGATAACCAAACATATACTAGTTGTACAACCCTCTTAAACCCCTTTAGGCTTGCTTTTATACAATATAACAAAACAGCATAATGATAAAAAACAATATTCAGTGAATCACTGAATGTAATTGTTCTTAATAATTGATTATTCCACTAAGTAAAATAGTACATTAGCTTAACGGCAGCAAACGACACATTAATATTAAATATGAGGAGGTTTTTGACTACAACCACCCTTAATTGTGATAAAAAAAAAACTAGCAAACATTTGGTGTTTGATAACCCTTGTCTCTCTCTCTGTTCCTCTTCAGGACCTCCAGATAAACTTCCTCAGCCTACAAGACCTCTACCGACGGTCCCGCCGGCCCGCTCGCACCCTCCCGTAGATCCACGCAAAAACGACAGGCAGACGCGGCCCCCGCGAATCCCGACCGGCGACAAACCAATGCACCCCAACGCTAAACCAGACATCTGCGACGGCGGTTTCAACACGCTAGCCATCCTCAGGAGGGAGATGTTTGTCTTCAAGGTAAGCCAAAGAATGAGACGTACAGTATCTGTCAGAAAAACACCAAACAAACAGATTCTTAATTACTACATGAAACGAGCTCATTTCAAGCTTATGGTCTCATAACTGCCACTTCAACGCTGTGTTTAGAGCGCTGGCAGCTTCAGCTGACAAACACACACACGTGGCGGCCGCAGGAAGTGTTTCAGCCAGTTTCAGCCAGCGTTACGCCTCCTTGTGTGGGTGTTTTCTCTTTGTTCTCTCAGCGACCTATTAGTCAGAGCCAATGAGCTTTTCTTTGCTCGCTGAACCTGAGAGCTGCCTTCAATGAATCTTTAAACCTCCAGTGTGATAGCTGAGCGTTAGCAATCACTGTATGGATGGCAGGGTGCGGATTATGGAGCTCTGACCCTGCTAATGAAAGCTTCAACCTCACCAGTGGGAAAAAGATAAAGGGAGGCTCATGGAAAAGGAGATAAACTACTAGTTTCGTTCTATTTATAACGTTTCGTGTAACATTGCGTAATATTACGCAATCGAATGTTAATCAGAATGCATATGGCGGCAAATACATGCTTATAAACACAAGTAGCCATAGCAATAAAGGCTTCTTAAGAGTTTTTCTTGAATATTGAAGTACATTGACAAAATATTAGTGTTAGTATTATAGGTTTACTGATAGAGATTTGCATCTGTATACACTGGTTTTATGCAATGGATCTTTAAAATGAACAAAGCTCAAATATTACTTTAAAATACGTATGTATATATGCACTTTACAGAAAGTATCTTTTTATTTCTGTGATGCAAAGCTGGATTTTTAACATGCTTATTAATCTTCACTCACATGATCCTTCAGAAATCATTCTAATATGCTGATTTTTCTTTTTTCCATTCTAATATGCAGTTTTTTTTTTTTTTTTAATTCTATTAGGCCTATTTACAGATTTTGTTCATACTAATATGCTGATTTTTGACTTTTTTATTTTTCCATTCTGATATACTGATTTGCTGGATTTTTTATTTAAAAAAAGTTCACTCTAATATGCTGATTTTTTTATTTTTATTTTTTTATTTTAATGCTGATTTGCTGATTTTTGATGTCTTTTCATTCTGATGTGCTGATTTTATATATTCTATCATGCTAATTTACTGATTAAAAAAAAAATCATACTAATACGCTGATTTTTGATTTTTATAATGATTTTCTGATTTATTTTTTTTCTTTAATTCAAAATTTTTTTTCATTCTATTATGCTGATTTGCTGGATTATTATTATTATTATTTTAAAGTTCACTCTAATATGTTGATTTGCTTTTTTTTTTTTTATTATATTATGCTGATTTACTGATTTTTCCATACTAATATGCTATTTATTTTAACTGATTAATAATCATGTTTATTTCCTGAGAAAGGCCAAATGATAATGGATGCAGATACACTATTGTGGCAATTAAATATCTGAAAATACCAAACATTTGTTTAGTTTTTGTATCATTAAATATATGTAAATATATAACTGACCTACATATCAACTAGATTATATATTATACATGACAGATGTATGAATAAATAAATATATTAAACATTTATATTTATTAAATATTGTATTTCTTAAATATGCAGTAGATAAATATTTTTAAAATAAATGTAAATTATATAATATAAATATTATGAAATGTGATAAACAATAATGTTTTTTTTAAATATATTAATTAAAGTAATAAACAATAATATATTTTTAAAGCTTTCTAATTACAATTAAAAAATGACGAAAAAAAGAGTTTTGGCAGTGATAAATCTTTAACAGACCAACACTAGAATCTCCTTTTAAAAAAAGTTCAAACTCCCTTAAAGTATAGTTCACTCACTTATGGAGAGCATACTTCTTCATGTGTATATAAATAAAGACTGGGTCTGGTAGTTGTTGTGGCTCTTTGATCTGAGCTCACATCTCTAAAGGCTACAGCGCAGATTTTCACACAGCCTGTATTTTTCTGTATATTTTTCTCTGTGTAAAAATAGATGGAATTCATTTGTCAGACTTTACAGAAAGTATCTCTTTTCCTGAATTCGCCAAACTCATGCTGACGTGTAGATTTATTCCACATGAAGGGGGTTTTTGTTGGGCTCTAATCTTGTCACTTGGTCTCCACTCCCAGTTTCACAGCAGACGCCTCTGGGAAAACAAAATCTATCATGAATGCTGTTACATTTCCTCACTTACTCGCTCAGGCGCTCGCTCTCTCGCATGCTGTAACTTGGAGTATTCTATCATCGCGGCTAGACAATAACACAAACATATTTCTGTGCAGTAAAACGCTCAAAGCCTGCCATCTAAACGCATATCCACAGTAATATCAGTGTCAGATTCTCACACTGGCGGCTTCAGGTTACACAGACTGTTTAGACATGCTCGTCATCTGATTTTTTCTTTTAAGACGGGTCATAACTAAGTCAGTTACATAGAGATGTAGGTAGGTCTATTTTAAATGAGAAGTTGCTGTTTATGCAAATGGCCACTGATTGGCTGAGAGATGAGGAGAGAGATGATATATTCAACTGTAGACAGCCAATCAGAATTACACAGAGGGACATGTGATCATCAGGGAATGTTTGAAATGAGATCAGATTCTTCCAGCCACTTGAAAATATAATTACTAGGACTGTCATTCATGTAAAAAAACAATCAAATTACATGTTATGCTGATTAATAATAATGTTTATTTGCATATCATTATTTGCTGAGAAAAGCCAAATGATGATGCAGATACACTATTGTGGCAATTAAATATCTGAAAATACCAAACATTTGTTAAGTTTCTGTATCATTAAATATGTAAATGTGCAACTAACCTACATATCAACTAGATTATATATTATACATGACAAATGTATGAATAAATAAATGTATAACATATTTATATTTATCAAATATTGTATTTATTATTATTTATATGCAATATATATAATTTCTAAAATACATACATTATATAATATAAATATTATGCAATATAAACTACATTTTTTTATTAGAATTTAAAAATTACAATTGTGTTGGTATTTTGTTTTAATAAATTTCATATACTATGTAATGCATAATTAATCTATGAATACATAAATATTTATATTTATATTAACCATTTTCAGAAATTAATAATTAGTCTATATTTTAAATTCGTATATATATATATATATATATATATATATATATATATATATGTATATATATATATTTTTTTTTTTTTTAAATTCATAATAAAAATGCAATATAAATCATTTATAATGCAAATATAAAATATGATCTTTTTAAAGCAGTTTTTATCTCTTAATTAAATTCTCCACACCCCATAGGTTTACATGGTTTAGAAAATTATAAAATTAAAAATTATATATATGAAATAAATACGATATACTATGTAATGCATAATGAACACACACACACATATATATATATATATATATATAAAAAATTACAAATATAGAATTTTTAAATATTTGTAAATGTAAAAAATGAACAATTACCATCTGGTAGTGATGTATATATATAAAATTATATTATAAATATTAATATATATTAATCTAAGATACATCTATGAATAAATAAGTTTAGAAAAATATGTAAATATTTAAGATTTAAAAAAACATATTCTGAATAAAAATGCAATAAAAACAATTGATAATGTAAATATAAACTATGTTCTTTTTAAAACTGTTTTTTAATTCTCAAAATAAAATTTTCAAAACCCCGTAGGTACCGTTTCTTCAAATGTAAATAAAAGCACACTTTGTTCTCTTTCATTTCTCCTGTAATATAAACAGTCAGTTCCCCTTCTCCCTGCCCTCCCTCTCTCTCTCTATAGTAACAATGTGTGTGCGAAGTGTAGGAGAGTGTGTCTCACTCACTCGACTGACTGGCCGTCTCCTGAGCGCTGCTGCTTGATGCGGTTTAAGTCTGTGCCCGGTGACAGATCTCTTCCGTCCAGTCCTGTGAGGAGAGTTTCACAGTCCGGTGAGGGATCTGTAGACTGTGAAACAGAGAGAGATAGAGGCCGATCTCCCAGCAGCGAGCTCTCAACCTGTCCAGCACCACACTGCTCGCGGTGCTTTCATCTTTCCAGTGCATCTCTCCATCCCTCCATCTCCCCGCACACATCCCTCTGTTCAGTACTGGCTGGCTGTTATGGTCTGCATCAATGTTGTTACAGAGGCTAAACCTGTATTCACATCCTCTGAGCTCTCATAACTTACTGTTTTGCCCAGCAAAATCAAATAGAAACATTAGTGAAATCAAATCAAATGTCATTGATCGTTTTCTGACATCTAAATGAATCAATATGTAGCTGTAGGGCTGGGAAATATGAGAAATTTCCTATTCCTCTTTTTCCTTAATGATTCCATTAACAATTAATGACCCCTAAATGAACCAGAAATGACACTGATTTAAGTCTCTCAAGTCCTAAAGCTCTTTCTCATGGAATCACAAGAAGGTCTGATCCTAATAAGTGAACAGCATGTGCTTTCATTTTTTTTTAATCCTACTGCTGCTTTCTGTACTATAACATTATATTTAACATTTCACTTCTCTGTGTTACACAGCTAAATTAAAGATATTTTAAAATGAAGACAGTCTAACTTGTACCAGATAATGGTCTCTCTGAGAGTGACTGTTCCAAAAAATGAAAGTACGGAGGGTCACATAAGGCTCTCTTTCTTACAGAATAAAGCAGAAGACATTTTTACTCTGTGACCCATTTTTTAAGCTCCAAAATTCGTGCAACCCCACACAACCTCCTTTGTAACAGAAATAGCTCACATTAAGGTCTTAATTGTCAAAATGTCAAATGAGACCTTTCCAAGTCCAATTATTTGGTAAATTGGTACTTGATGCAAATGAATACACTGCCGTTCAAAAGATTGGGATCAGTAAGATCTTCATAAGTTTCTTATGCTCATCAAGGCTGCGTTTAATTGATCAAAAACACAAAAAAAATAGTAATATTGTGAAATATTATTATGATGCAAAATATGTTTTATATGAAAAATGTTTTTCTATTTTAATATACATTAAAATGTCATTTATTCCTGTGATCAAAGCTAAATTTTCAGTATCAAATTCTTCAGTGCACTAAGGCTGTGTTTATTTAATCTGAAATACTATAAAATCAATAAAAATGCTAAATATTATTACAATTTAAATTAGCAGCTTTTTTATTTTAATATAAAATCATTATTTTAATATAAAATTATCAGCATCATTACATCAGTCCAGTGTCACATGATCCTTCAGAAATCATTCCAATATGCTGATTTGCTCAGTTATAATCAATTATTATCAAAATGATTGGTTCTCAAATATTAATAATGGCCCTTATTATGAAATATTTTTATGTGCCAGTTTTAAGATGGCCTTTCATTCAATAAATGAATAAAATTCTAATAATACATTTAAAAAAAAAAAGGTTTAAAAAATACAACTGAAATCATCAGTGTGACGAGGCTGTCATTTCTCACTCATTCAGACACAACAGTGTGTCTTGTCTCATAGCCAAACACTAATGAAACGCAGATGAATGTGAAGCGTCTAGGGACCAGGCGTTTACTTGTTGTGCATAGGTCACTGTTGTGTGTGTGGGCTTCCCTGTGATTACAGAGTGCCAGTCAAATCTGTTTGTTTTTCTTTGGTTCTGGGATAGAAGAGGCTGGTAAGAGACGGATGAGGAAGAGTAGGAGTGTGTATACAAGTGATGAAAAACAACCATAATACTGTCTTTGTTGCTGTTTGTCAAATTTGAGGTATTATTCAAGTCAGTATTCAAGTTTTAGACCAAAGTTCATTCTACTGGACGACTATTACTGATATCTGCCTTAGGTAGCAAACACTGCTCTTTACAATAAGAGTATTTACAATAAATACTAAAATTTAATTTAAAATTACAACTAAAATAAATGCTAATGTAAGATTTTTGTGAGAGGGAACGAGGAATCAACGTAGTGGCGCAAAATCTTGAGTGACATCTTTATAATCAAGTACAAAATGCTGTCAGCGAGGAGCAGGCTGTAGAAGTGTCATCTGAATTCCTTACTGCAGGATAAAATGAAGGACGTCTTCAGTTTTTGAGATACTGATGGTCAAATTACATTCTTCAGTTGGCTACATAAGATTAGTCAGGAGAAGCAAATGTGTGCTTGAAGAATAATGGAGTTGTCATCTTTGAGCCATATGTTATGCTCAAACTTGCTGTTCAACTGCATCTGAGAGTAACAGGCCTGGTGAAACAGACTTACTGTGCACAGCAAAATATCTCAAAACTGCTTAAAAAATATAAAAAGATGTGGTTCTGGAAACTGATTGGTCACTGTCGCGTTCCAGCTGTGCTACAATACACAATATAAATATGTTCAAAAGAAGAAAAAAACATAGAATGGACAAATAGAGATTGCTTGGCATGAAATGCTACTTGTTTATCCATTTCATAATAAAACAATATTAGAAAAATATTTTAATAATATGTATGATGCAAATAAATGTACATAAGATATTTAAATTATGTAATATTACATGCTATTATATATTAATTACATAATATATTATTTAAATTATAACATGTACAAATATGAGAACCAAGAGAACCCTTTTCTGACATTAAGATTATATTACTTCCCAAGGTATATTACTGTATTGTACAATATTTACTAAAAATAATGCAGAAATGTTATAGTATTTAATAATATAATATTAATAATAATATTAATATTAATAATAATAATAATATAATTGTTATTATTATTATTATTATTATTATTATTGCATGATTTGTTTTTTTTTATTATTGAATATTTTTATTTATAATATATTATAAATGCAATATATGTATTATATTTTTCAAAATATATTTCATTTAAATTATTGACTATATATTATTAAATTAAATTAATAAATTAAAATTATTATAAATCGCATTAGGTCTCATTTACTAATAACCATGCAGAAATGTTACAGTATTTAATAATAATAATAATAATAATTTACTTTGAATCTATCTATTATTCTACATCTATCTATTATTGAATATTATTATTTATTTATATTTATATAATTATAAAAAAATATATATTTTTTATTTAAATTATTGACTATATATTGTTAATTAAATTAACATATATTATTTATATTATTATGAATACTAATACGTAGTATTTGAAATGTTAGAAATATGGGATACATTTTCATTACTACAATGTAAAAAATTCATTTTATGTTCAGCATACATACACATATACATATAATATATTTTATAAATTATATAAAAATTATTAAAATGTAAATTATTTACTGTATATTATTACTTGTATATTAACATATATTAATTATTATAAATAATATATACTATTTAAAATGTTACATGCACAAATATAGGATCCATTTTCATTACCACAATGCAAAAAAAAAAAGTCAGACTGGTTTGGAATGAATAGATATAAATATTACATATATTAATTATTTTTTAAAATTACTTTGAAATTATTAAAATGTAAATATTTACTATATATTATTGCTTGTATATTAATATATTTCAAATAAATAAATAAAATGTTACATGCATTAATATTAATTATATTTTTAAAATAACACTGAAATGATTAATTGAAATGATATATGTAATGTATATATTATTATTATTTAAATATATATTATTTAAATGATTATATATAATATTATATACCATTTTAAATGTTACATGCACACATATGAGATCCATTTTCATTCCTGCAATGCCAAAAATAGTACTTTATGTAAAAAGTCATACAGGTTTGGAACGAATGGAGATAAAGCTTGGCAGAAAATGCTACTCGTTTATCCAGTTTATGAGGCGACAGGCATGATTTCCCATCATCCTCTCTGGCAGCACAAAAATGATAAAAACACACAGATAAACATCAATTACACACCTAATGTGCATCCTTTGCTCTTCACTGCGACTAAAACGCCTCCCGCGTCTGCCGGGAACTGAAAAAGAGAGAAAGAAACGTATGAAATTGCCCACAGTGTCTGTTTTATAAATTTTGATTTCTGGACTCATAAGCAGGAGCTTCCCAGGAGGGAACGATGGTTGCGGCCACCACAGTGCGATGACAGAGATATTGTCTGTTTTGCCACCAATGTTTAAACAAGCTTTGGAGACATCAAAGCAGTGGCATCAAAGCTGTAGATTTGTGACGCGGGATTTTCCAGAGCTGGAAGTGAGAGCAGCTGTGGCCAAACGGCAGTAGGTGAAGGCCAGGATGCCACAACTCAAACTATTCCCGTTTTGGGTTTGAGTTATTTATAAAAAAAAAAAAATAGTTTTTTGTCCTAAAAAGAATGACTTGTAAACAACAGAAAAGCTGCTGTTTACAAGACTAAACTTCTAAGGACTTGAAAAAAACATGCAAAGCCTTATGGGAATGTGCCTTACAGCTAATGTTTCTTTTTGTCTGTATCTTTTCTCATGAAGGACCACTGGTTTTGGAGAGTGAGAGATAACACCGTTATGCCTGGTTACCCCATGCTCATCAATGTCTTCTGGAGAGGTCTGCCGCCCAAGATCGATGCCGTCTATGAGAACAGCAAGGGCAAATTTGTGTTCTTCAAAGGTAGGATTTTTACACATCAGATCAGCATCCCTCAGCGCAGAGCGTCAGACGCAACTTGAGTTCAGAGATAGTGAGGGAACGGGGTGAAGATGAGACTTAACCTTGTTTCTACAGAGAGGTCAACTGCTGTAGGGCTCTCACAGGTTTATCTACACTGTTTTACCGGAGCGGGCAGCAGTTTGCCTCTGAATCTAAAAACGTTAGGAGTTCATCAGATGACTGTGAGAGTTTTTGTGATGGTGAATGTCACAAAACCTGTCAAGAACATGGGTCATATTTGCACAAAATTGAAAGGAAATAATCATGTACGAATATTATCATTAAAGTAGAATTAATAAAAAAAATATCAGCAATAATAATGAGTCTGAATAATAATTATAATATTTATATTGATATTATTATAAGAATAAATAAAATTATGTACATAATGTAATTATTATTATTATTATTATTATTATTATTATTATGTAATTATTTATTTTTGTTTTGTAATTAATATAATAATTATTATTAGTATTATTAATATTATAAATAATATTAAATAATTAAAACAAAACACTACAATGAATTATTATTATTATCACTACTACTATACAATTTTAATTTATATCTATATAAATTACATCACCTGTATACATTTTAATGTATATTTAGAAAATATATACAATATTTTTATAAACAGTTTATATATATTTTTTTAAATGTACATTATAAAATATAAATATTTACATTAAATAATAATGGCATGCACAAATATGAGACCATTACTGTAATGCAAAAAAAACATATTATTTAATTTTTTTAAAAGTATACTTGTACATGTAAATATTTATACTTTATACTATATTTTAAAATATAATTATTAGAGAGCGAGAGGGTGTGTGTGTGTGTGTGTGTGTGTGTGTGTGAGAGAGAGAGAGAGAGAGAGAGAGAGAGAGAGAGAGAGAGAGAGAGAGAGAGAGTTGAAAATCGCTAAAGAGGAAAAGACGAGGCTGAGCCAAATAAGATAATGACAAATACACACACACTCCTACACAAACACAGCAGTTTTCCACACGCTTTTGTTCCTCGACAACTAGACAAATGGTCTCCCGTGTTCAGAGAGCCTAATGAACCTTTTTAGCCCACCATGTCTGTCATCTTAATTATTTATTTGCCTGCACACCTCACATCTCCAATATCAGATCAGAGAGGGATGATTGAATTATGGATGCATGGAACAATTACCAGTTGTTTCCGTATATCGGTGTGTTTGATTTTGTGCACTTTGTGCATCTCAGATTATTCTCCTAAAAATCCTGAAATTGTGAGAAATAGTCAAATTTACCTTTTGATTTTGTACTCTGAAGTAAAAATGGGCTTCAGTAGGTTTCTTTTTCAATTCCTTAGGAGAAAAAAAAACAAAACACAAATAAAACAATAGCTGACATACAGTAATAATTATACAAATTTATAATAATTAGTGATCATTTTTGCATATTTAAATGACATAAAATATTTAAAATATATAATAATATAGAAATATAATAATAATAGCAGATAATTTAATAAAAAGAAAATAATTTAATTAAAATGTAATTACATTTTTTTTATTAAAATATTCACATTTTTATAAATATAAAATATTCTAATTTCTATAAATATTATATTATAAATGTTTTTTATAATTTTGTTATATTAAATAAAATTAGAAATGATGTAGTAGTATTGTTTATTATTTTTATTATTATTTTAACGACAACAGTAATATATAAATATAATAACAGTATATTATATTTAGAAAATAATTTAATATAAATGTAATTAAAATTATACATAATACAAATATAATATCTATAAATATTATTATATTATATATTATTTTTATAATATTGTCATATTATTAAATAAAATTATAAATGATGTAGTAGTAGTAATTGTTATTACTAAAAATATAATAATAATACTATATAAATTGAATAATAATAACAATGTTATGATATAATAGAAAATAATTTAATTTTCATTTCATTCAAATTATTCATAATACTAATATAATCATTTCTATAAATTATACATTATACATACATATAAATGATGTAGTAGTAGTAATAATTTATTAATAATAATTATATTTATTCTCATTTTAATTACATAATGAAAAATAATAATAATAATGATGATTATTAATTATTATTTTTAGGTCTCTCTTATACTAATGTATAATAATTTCTATAAATTATACATATTATATATTACATATAAATTATGTAGTTAATAATATTATTAATAATAACACTAATAATGTTATTATTACTAATATATAATAATTTCTATAAATTATTAGATTACTACTATATGTATAGTAGTAGTAGTAATAATAATTTACTACTACTACTACTAATAATAATAATACTAATAATAATAATAATAATAATTTAAATATACTATTAATTATTTTAGGTCTCATACAATTATTATTATTATTATTATTAATAATAATAATAATAATAATAAAATTAGTAAGAGTTATAGAGTTGCTTTCAAACTGTATATTATGGTAGTACAACCTTCAATTAGAAATTTAGGGAATGTAAAAAAAAAAAAATAAATGTTTACTGTAATGTTCTCTGGGGACTATTTATAATTTTTGTCAAATATTTTTGTATAAAAATGGGAATGTATTTATGCATTTGCTGTTAAATGGCTTAAAATGTTTATTTAGTTGTTTTTATAACCAAACAGCCATTATGATTAATACAGTACAGTAAAGTATGGAACCAAAAACAGTCAATCAAAGCATGTAAAAATGCTATTAAATACACTCAAAAGTCACAAACTACAGAAATGGTGAAAAACACTATAAAAGTAAATATGCAAAAACAAACAAAAAAAAGAAATAATAAAATAAATATATATTTTATTAAATAAACAAGCTATAAACTTTCAGATAATATAGAATATAGAATTGAAAGTTGAGGTCATTTAATTGAGCTTCTAAACTCATCACGTTTGTGATTTCCTTCCCATGGGCTCGTACACAGTGTGTGTGGTCCATGTGGAAGCAAATAAACATTTTTTTCACACTCGTTGCCGGTAGAAAGCAGCACAGCGTGAGGATCGCTTACACTGACCTCTGAGCAGTTAAGTAGGTCAGAAAGCATGGCCAAATCTGGACGTTTCTGGATAACGTTGACCTCAAGCCAACATTTACAATGAAATCCTGCAATTTGACTTTCACAAACATACTGGCACAATCACTGACAAAACACAGACATAAATGAGCAAACACGCACACTAGGCTCCAGGGGTCTGCGGCGATCTCTCTTGCACTCTTCGGCCCCGGCGTTTGGCACAGAGAGACGCCTGACCCCGCTGAGAGGGCCATGAGAACGACCCAGGTGACGTGACAGGCATTTCCTCCTCCAGAGGGAAAAATGACGGACCTGTCCTCCTCTGACCCTTCAGACTCCAAACAAACCTCGACAGCCCTTAACCCGGCCCGCTGCCGACATGTTTCCTGAGCTCGGAGGGTCAGAGCTGAGCCCCTGCTCTCCTCCATCCTCCTCCTCCAGCGCCTCTAAAGCACACTGACATTTTAAAGCGAAGGCATTAACATGTCAGGTCTGAGTAACAGTGGCGGACGCGCGGCCAAAGGCCCGCCCGCCGTAATTAAAGGCAAACAGGAAGTGCCTGAACTGTGAAATTGAATGTTTGGTTTTGCTGAAACAGACATTTATCTGGAAATGGTGTAAATATTGGGGGATTCCGTATCAATAACCTCAGTGTCAGACTATCAGTGATTCTAGGCAAATTTCACTGGCACACTGGAAATACAATTATGTTACCTATACAAAGTTCTTCCATTGGATAAATGGAATAAGGTGGGACTAGGGTTATATATATAGATATACATTATATTTTATATAATATATATTTTCTGTACTGTACATGTCCATTAGGAACATTAATTAATTATAATATTTAATAATCATTACTGCATTGCAAACATATAATAATAATACAATTTAAAACTGTATTTTAACAGAATTTGTCTACTGTATTTAATTTAAAATGAAAGTAATTAAAATAAGATGCATATAAATTTTAAATAAATATTTTAAATAAAATGTATATTAATACATGTATTTGCTGTAATACTGCATTTACTGTAATATGTATTTATTTATTTTTAACTCATTACTGTATTATATCATTTTTACTGTATAAGTAATAATAATTTGTAGTTGTTATATTATTTTATAATATCATAAAAATATATAAAACAAAATAATTATATAAATTTATAATCATTATTTTAATAAGTATTGTAAAGTATTTAGATATTAAGGTAGTACTGTTTTTAACAGTTAAAAAAATAAAAATAAATAATGTATTTGCTGTAATATTGTATTTACTGTATTATATGTATGATATATATTTTTATTAATAATATTTAACTAATTACTGTATTAAATTATTTTTTACTGTATAAGTCCATAATAATAATAATAATAATAATAATAAAAAAAACTTAAACAAAAAGTATTTTAAAATAAAATATGTTTTTACACATATTTGCTGTAATACTGTATTTACTGTAATATGTATGATATGTATTTGTATTTATTATATTTATCTTTAATTACTGTATTATATTATTTTTTACTTACTGTACAAATCCATTATAAAAATAGCAATAATAAAAATAATTATTTTTTTAAATAATAATAATTATTATTATTGTAATTATATTTTATAATATTATAAAATAATGTATTAAATAATTATCTTTTATAATAATTATTTTAATAAGTATTGTAAAGTATTTACATATTAAGGTAGCACTGCCTTTAAAATTTAGAGAATAAATAAATAAATAAATAAATAAATAACTGTAATGTTCTCAATGGATTTTTTTTTTCATAATATACGTTTTTATGTATTTGCTGTTAAATTGCTTGAAATGTTTTAACCAAACAGCCATCATGAATAATAAAGTGTACAACAAAATACAGTACAATCAATCAAGGCATATTTTCCTCACCGTCATTCACTAAAGAAGCACCAAAGAAAACAATATAAAGGCATTTTTGTCAACACTCCTACACGGTGCAGGAAGAAATCACTAAGCTATTGATAACCTAGGCTTTAGGAAATGTAATGGCCGACAAAAAGCACATTAAAATCATTACAATATATAATCAATAACATATTGTCCAAAACCAACAAACCCCTCAGTGGTATGTGCAGCCACACTCGGAACAAAATCATCAAGCCATAAAGAATTTACAGAAACCATGATTTACATTTTCCCTCTTTGATTGAGCTAAATCACTGAACGTTCTCTGAGCTGAGTACTGTAATCTCCTGATTTCCCTTTTGTTCTTGTGCTTTTTCTAGGCAAGCAGTTCTGGGTGTTCAAGGACACAATGCTACAGCCTGGCTACCCGCAGGACATCTCGATGTTTGGAAACGGCATGCCAGCTCAGAGTATAGAGACAGCCGTCTGGTGGGAGGACGTGGCCAAGACCTACTTCTTCAAAGGAGATAGGTATGTGCACAGCATGTGAGCGTTCGTCTGTGTGTGTGTGTGTGTGTGTGTGTGTGTGTGCTCGGCCATGTGTGTTTTAACTTTCTCTGTTTATCTATATGCAGGTATTGGAGATATAACGAAGACTTGAAAATGATAGATCCTGGTTATCCCAAGTCCATCACTGTATGGAAGGGTGTTCCAGATTCTCCACAAGGAGCGTTTGTGGACAAAGCTAACGGTAAGCTTCCTACTTATGTATGTAGAGGCGCCTTCTCTGAGGAGGCAAGAGAGGCAGTGCTTCTTCAAAATATTAGATGAGAAAAAATTCCAAAATTATGCCAATATTACAAAATATAACATTAGAAAGTGTACAAGTTTTAACAGACCTCCTAAAGCGTGCGATGAGTTCGGTGGGGGGTAATTGAGAATGAATGATGGAAAGTGAAGTGAGAGGAGGCAATGCCTCCATCACGACGCGATTGAATATGACTGGTTATGATCGGCTGTTATTGGTTCACGTGATAAATCCCGCCTCGTGTTCGTGCGCGTTCCACGTTCAGTCTAAATGAACAATATAATCCCGTTAATGAGAAGACTGATTTTTAAAAAAGTAATTAAACAATTCACACACTTAGATATAACCAATTTTTATGTCAAAATAAGAGTTAAAATGGCCTGAAAACACAATCTGTGGGAGTTTTTAGTGAGTAATCAGCTTGGTGAAATTTGAAGTAAATCTCCATGGCTGTAACCAATATTTAATGAGCTTTGATGACTGATGATCCGAAAAATTCACAAATAGTTAAAAGTTAACTATTAAAAAGAAGAGCTGAACATAAGTTCACAAATAAAATATACTGTTTAAATTGTTACTGCCTTGAGTTATTATTTTGGAATAAATGTAAAATGCATAAAAATACAAACTTGATGAGATTTATACTTGGCTTTATTAAAGACAATATTGATTACATTGTTAATGTAAAAATCTAAACTAGATTTTTTTTTTTTTCTGATGTTCAGTTTTCAGTGTTTATTTAATAATAATATTTAATTAATAATATTTTATATAAATTGACAAACACTGTACTGTAATATTTATAATATAATTAAATATATATATATATATATATATATATATATATATATATATATTATGTAATCTTCCAATCTAGTTGGCCATTTTAATACATTTTTTATGCCAAACTTGAAAATGCAATCAAAAATCTAATGACTTACTCACCTTCATGTCGTTTTAAACCCTTAAGACTTACTTTTGTCACATTTATGGTGAGAAAATATTCATTTTAAGCCAACTAACTCCTTAATAAGACCATAACTTGGTATTTTGAGTAGAATCTTGTCAGCTAAATAGACTTTTTATATATTATTTTTATTATATTTAAAAATATTTTTTTAATTCATATAAATTGACAAACACTGTACTGTACTATTTGTATTATGATTTCTAATTTATTATATTTTTTATTATGTAATCTTCCAAACTAGTTTTATTCATTTTTTTATGCCGAACTTGAAAACAAAATTTTACATTTTTAATAACTTACTCACCCTCATGTCGTTTCAAACCCTTAAGACTTACCTGTGTCGCATTTATAGTGACAAAATATTTATTTTAAGCCAACTAACTCCTTAATAAAACCATAACTTGGTATTTTAAGTAGAATTTTGTCAGCTAAATATAGTTTTTTATATATTATATATAATTTGACAAACACTGTACTGTAATATTTGTAATATAATTTCTAAATTATTATTTTTTTATTATGTAATCTTCCAATCTAGTTTAATTTGTTGGCCATTTTTAATCAGGTTTTTATGCTAAACTTGATCAAAATTTTAATCACTTACCCTCATGTAGTTTCAAACCCATAAGACTTACTTTTTATGGTTACTTTTTAAAAAGACCATAACTTGGTATTTTAAGTAGAATCTAAATAGAGCTAAATATGTGTCTTAAATATATATATATATATATATATATATATATATATATATATATATATATATATATATATATATATATATATATATATATACACACACACACACACACACAATTAAAAATAAATCTATTTTTTAAATTTATATAAATTGACAAACACTGTACTGTAATATTTTCTAATTTATTATATTTTTTTTTATTATGTAATTTTCCAATCTAGTTTAGGTTGTTGGCCATTTTATTAATTTTTTTATGGCGAACTTGAAAATTCAGTCAAAATTTTAATCACTTACTTACCTTCATGTCATTTCAAACCCGCAAGATTTACTTATGTCGCATTTATGGTGACAAAACATTCATTTTAAGCCAGCTACCTCCTTAATAAGACCATAACTTGGTATTTTAAGTGGAAATTTTGTCAGCTAAATATATTTTTATATATTATTTTGGTACAATAAATATTTTTTTTTTATCTATATAAATTGACAAACACGGCACTGTTATATTTGTAATGTAATTTAATTACAATTAATTAAGTCTAATTTAATTATAGATTTTTTATCATGTTTTTATTAAGGCTTTTTTGTCAAACTTGAAAATTCAATACAAATTTTAATCATTTACTCACCCTCATGTCGTTTCAAACCCACATTTATGGTGACAAAATATTCTTTTTAAGCCAATTAACGCCTTGATAAGACAGTAACTTAGTATTTTAAGTAGAATTTTGTCAGCTAGTGGTTAGTTCTGTGGTGCTCATGTAAGCAACACAAGTTTGAATCTGGCTTGCAACATTTCCAAACCTCATGCCTTCACCATCTTCCCATAATTTCCTGTCGTTTCTCCACTATATTATGAATAACAACAGCAACAATGGCAGAAAAAGAATTTGGAACTTGGAATTTTTAAAGCACTTCAGAAAAGGAAAAAACAACAAAGATTCTAAACATATACAAAATGTAAGTATATATAAATATATACATAAGATCTGTACATTTTTAAATATCATTTTTATTTTTTTTAATGAATATAAATTGACAAATACTGTACTGTAAAATTAGTAATATTTATAATTTATTGTATTTTTTTATTTTTACTAATCTTCATCTTTTACTAATATTAATCTTAATCTTTTTTTTTTTTACTAATCTTCCAATCTAGTTTAAGTTGTTGACCATTTTAACAAGTTGTTTGTTTTTTATGCTGAATTTGAAAATTCAATCAAAATTTTAATCACTTTCTCACCCTCATGTGTTTCAAACCCATAAGACTTTCTTTCTTCTATTCGGGATGCTTTTAAAATGCAAAAATTACATAAAAGCTCTGCTAAAAAGATTTATACAACTCATGCACTACATTCCAAGTCTTTTAAAGTCCTAAAATAGCTTTGTGTAAGAAACACAGCAATATAAAAACTTGAAATATTGTACACAAGTCACATGGACTACATTTATGGTGACAAAATATTCATTTTAAGCTAACTAACTTCTTAACAAGACCATAACCTGGTATTTTAAGTAGAATCAGCTAGTGGTGCTCATGCAGGCAACACCAGTTTGAATCCAGCTTGCAACAGTTCCAAACCTCATGGCCTCACCATCTTCCTATAATTTCCTTTCAATTCTCCACTGCATTCTGAAAATGGCAACAATGGCAGAACAAGTATTTGTAACCCAATTTGGGACCAACATAAAAAGCAAACCATCAAAGATTCTAAACAAACACAAAACTTAAATAAGACTCGTTGGCTAACTAATTTAAACTACAAACAGACCATGCAGCGTTTGATATTATAATGCATGTGTCCATTATGAAGCAGTTTAATTCAGAGTCATTCTGGTTTACACTGTCCTATTTTTATTCCACACAAAAACCCAGTTTTGAAAGGTTGTGCGTTTCGGGGCGAGTGTGAACGTCTCTGGCAGGAGGTCTCGGGGTGGGGACGTCTTGCATGAGTTCAGTCCGTAGCTGCAGGCGCGCAGGTCGACAGCCACACACATGCCATCTGTACCCAGCCCCGCTGCCAGGTTTGCCCGTGGACGCAGGCGCTTATCTGAGCGTGAAGGGTGGATTGATATTCCAGGGAAATTGTTTGGCTAACCACACTTTGAAAGTGATTGTGGGCTTTCTTTCAGCCCCGTCTCTGCACGTTTACCAAAAGGCCTCTGTGGGCGAGACAGAGTCGAGAAAATTGACCCTAATTATGTGTCATCATGGCCAGCCGATCATGGGGAGATGGGAAAGGATAGCGTTTTTTTTTCTCTCTCTCTGCTCTAGTCAAATGTTAATGCAGGTATTGATGTTACGATAACCTGTGGTCTTACGATAAGCCTTTCAGATCAACACTTTTTAGATCACACTAAGCCCCTCTTCCAGTCTGGAACATTTTTATTTTCAGGATTTAGAATCTTTATTCAACAGATTTAGTGGAGAGTGACAGGAAATTAGTGGGGAGATATGAAATCAGGATTAAACGCAGATTGGAACTTGCATCACCCATGTGTGCACCATGGCTCAGTGTCTATGCCAGCAGGCCTGAACTTGTGGGGTGCAACCCAAAAAATACATTACAGGACTGGTCACGTTTTGGACTACAAAAAAAAAAAAAATAAAGTAAATAAAATAAAGTAAAGAGAAAATGCTTCATATATCCTAAAAGTTGATGACAAAAGGCAAACTTTACTGTATTTAATTTAGTAATGACATGCCCTCATCTTCAAAAACCTTTACAAATTTCTGCAACATTTTTATTTTTTATTTATTTACTTATTTTGTGGTATTTGAAAAAGCAAATTTAGAAATTTTTTAGATTTTAAAAACAAACATAAAAGTTAATATATTTTATAAAATCTTGCAAAAAGTATCAATATTATTAAAAAAATCAGCTGATAAAATAACTATATAAGATATAATTGTGATATTTTAAAATATAAAAAAGATAGAATATATATTTTTAGATTTTAAAAACAAGCATAACATTTAATATACTTTATAAACATTTTGTAAAAATAATCAATATTAATAAAACATCAATTGATAAAATATATAAAATATAATTGTGATACTTTAAAATATAAAAAAGCTACAATATATATCTTTAGATTTTTAAAACAATTTTAAACAAAATTTTATTTAAAGAAATGACAAAAATTATCAATATTAACAAAACACCTATTGATAAAATTATAATTATATAAAATATAATTGTAATATTTTAAAATATTAAAAAGAAAAAAATATGTATATTTTTAGATTTTGAAAAACAAACAAAAGTTTATGTATTTTATATTTTGTTAAAACAATTACAAAAATGATCAGTATTAAAATAGTTGAAAATATTTTGTGGTAATTGGAAAAAAAACATTTACATACACTTAGTATAAACAGTATAAACAAATATATACGAAATATGAAAAATGAATAAGAAATTTATTTTAAAAGATGGAAAACCGTAATAAAATGTTTAATTGTATAGAGAGAGAGAGAGAATCAATTGATACAATTATATAACATATAATTGTGATATATTTGTGATATTGTGATAAAACAAATAAGCTAAAATATGTATTTTTAGATTTTAAAAACAAACAAACGTTAATATATTTTAGATTTTATTTAAAAAAAAAATACAAAAATTATCAATATTAACAAAAAATCCATTGAAAAAATTATAATTATAAAATATAATTGTGATATTTTTAAATATAAAAAAAAAAACGAAAATATATATTTTTCTGTACAGTCTGTACAGTTTTTAATAATTTTATTTCAGCTTTAGTTTCAATTTTAGTATGTGAAAATGAAAATGAGAGAAATGTTGCCCTGGTAGCTACTGCAGCTTAAATAAAACAATTTAAAATAAAATTTTATAAGTGTATATATTTATATAAATACTTTTTTTAGATATATAGATATATATATATTTGTTTATTTCATTTTAAAATATATTTAAATTTTTTTTGTTGTTTTTAACCCTGAATACATTTAAATGCTACAAGTGAATTTAGGCATTACTATATTCTAATGTACAGTATGAAAAACAGATACTCACTTTGCTAAAGATTATATTTAACATTAACGTTTACTTGAAGCAAGCATTAGATGACCGCAAAAGTGATCAAAAATGTAAAAACAGCTGTAAATGAACATGCACAGTTAACGATCTAATGATGCTTTGCAGGTTTCACTTACTTCTACAAGGACAAAGAGTACTGGAAGTTCAACAACCACAGGCTGCGGGTGGAGCCGGGCTACCCTCGCTCCATCCTCAAAGATTTCATGGGATGCGACCTGACGCCCATCGACCCCGACACGCAGCCGACGGAGGACGAGGACGTCGTGATCAAACTGGACAACGAAGCCAGCACGGTCAAAGCCATCGCCATCGTCATCCCCTGCATCCTGGCGCTCTGCCTGCTGGTGTTGATCTACACCGTCTTTCAGTTCAAGAGGAAGGGGACGCCCCGACACATACTGTACTGCAAACGCTCCATGCAGGAGTGGGTGTGAGTCACACGGCCACGAGACACGGTGGCGTAAACACCCTAAACTTGCGGACTTTGGCTCTCGACCAAGGAGAACGGCGAGAGCCTTTGCTTTGATTCCCCCCTCCAGGAGACGAGGGGCGCATTTCCCTCCAAAACTCCCTTCTCTTGTCCCATTGGCCCCCGGTGCACCCGCTGTAGGACTTGCGGGAGGCTTGCGGGATCACAAGGTTCCCACGGCGCATTGCGCCATTCCAGTGCCACTGTTCGACATGGAAATCGCTTTAGGTTTTATAAGTGCACGCTGAAAATGAAAAAAAATTAACGAAAAATGTCGCCAGGAGTCGCTTTTTTTACTTTCCGAATTTTCGCTTGGCTCCAGTTTGTTTATTTATTTCTAAAACATTTACGGTTCCCTTTAAAGCATCCCAAACCAAATAAAGACTCCAAAGAGGATCTTTTTTCTTCTTTTTAACATTTTTTTTTTCTTTTCTATACGTACTTTTTCCCTCCCTGCGCTAAATATTTTTGCAGTGGTATGTAGAGAGGGAAGTTTTGACTGTTGTGGCAGTCTGTCTCAAAAACAGGGGCCAAAATATTCTGCAATATTTTTAATAGCCTTAATTATGGATTGTGTTTGCTTTGTTTTCGTTTCTTCGTTCGTTTTTAAGCACCGCTTCGTTTTTGTCCTGTCGGAACGGCAGTGCAATATTGCTTTGCTCCCTTCGAGATCGATTCAAGACCTCATTTTCGCCAGGGGCCGCGCTGCAGGGCCGCTGGAACGGGGCGGGACTCCTTAACCTCTGCCTAACATATCAGTCAAAACAGAGGGAAGACCAAGCCACTGCAACGTTTTTTTGTTTTTTTTTTCCGTCCGATGGTAGAATTGGAAGCGCTTGAACCGTTTATCGTGCTTAACGCTCGCTCGTTTGGTCGTGTTTACACGGACAGAGATTTGAGAATTCGTTTCTTCCCTTTTTCCGAAAGGTTGCTGTTCGAGACCGAGCATGTCATCTCCTTCGGACTGCCTTGTTTTTAGGTCTGGATGGGATCCGAGAACCTTGACGTATGAACCAGAACCACCAGAGCAACTCAGGACAGCGCTTGATTCAAAGTGTATGCAAGCCTTCACATCCAGTCCTGTGTCTTTATTATCAACCGAGAAGAAAATCAAGGATATATCATGTAACGTTTCATCACTGCTTGTGATCGGAAGTTTCTGCGATAGGATCGGAGTCGGAACTTTCAGTTGGGTTCATGTCTTGCAGTCTGACTCATGATCGGTCCTTTGCAAAACATACAGTTAATTGCTTGCATTAGCGGGTTTTTTTTTGTTATGTTTGATTACATTTTTTTTTTTTTTTGGTACATTTGAAATCGAATGGTCTCAACCTCAACTTTAAAGTGGTACTTAAAGTGCTAAGCTGTCATCCGTGCTAAGCACGTTTCCTTTACAACGTACGTGATCTAAAGGAAACCATATGCGTGTTTCTGGCAAGCAGTGTTTGAATGTGTGTCTGTATTGATGCTTCTTTTCTTTCTTTTTTTCCTTTTTCATTGTTTCAAGAAAAAAGAAAAGGAAAAAAATGGGACATTCTTCAAATTCATGTACTTCATGACTCGGTTTGGGACGAAGCGTCCTGACAGACTTAATAAATTAATCAGTATATGATTAAAATGCCTTTTAGCGCTTTGTTCACATTTACTATACATACATATTCAATCTGGGAATATATAAACATCTGCTCTTTTAACTAACAGAAATACCATGGTAATACCATAGTATTTTAGTGTGGTAATCATTTAGTACCACACAATATTTCAAAACACTATGTTGTTGCCATGGTACAGCAGCAGTTCTTTCCTTGCTTTCTTTGACTTACAAAAATGTACCTTGTACCATGGTATTTTGGACATTTTTATCATGGTACTACAATGGTGTTTGGACATGGTCCCATGATACTACTATGGTATTTTGGACATAATACTATGATTCTACTATGGTATTTTGGAGATTTTACCATGGTCCTGCTATGATGTTTTGAACGTACTGTAGAACTGGGGTAATATCGTGGTCTTTTGAACATTTTACCATGGTACTGCCATGGTGCTTTGAACGTAGAACTGGGGTAATATCATGGTATTTTGGACATTTTACCATAGTATCGCCATGGTGTTTTAAGCGTACTGTAGAACTGGGGTAAAATCATGGTATTTTGGACATTTTACCATAGTACTGCCATGGTGTTTTGAACGTAGAACTGGGGTAATATCATGGTATTTTGGACATTTTACCATGGTCCTGCCATGGTGTTTTGAACATACTGTAAAACTGGGGTAATATCATGGTATTTTGGACATTTTACCATAGTATCGCCATGGTGTTTTAAGCGTACTGTAGAACTGGGGTAAAATCATGGTATTTTGGACATTTTACCATAGTACTGCCATGGTGTTTTGAACGTAGAACTGGGGTAATATCATGGTATTTTGGACATTTTACCATGGTACTGTCATGGAGTTTTGAACATGGAACCGGGGTAATATCATGGTATTTTGGACATTTTACCATGACATTTGAACATCGTACCAGGATACTACTGTGGAATTTAATATGGTATTTTGGACAATTTTACCATGGTACAACCATGGTGTTTTAAACATGGAACCTGGGTAATATCATGGTATTTTGGACATTCTACCATGACATTTGAACATGGTACCATGATACTATTATGATATTTTGAAAATGGCACATTTTGGACATTTTACCATGGTACTACCATGGAATTCTGAACATTGTACCAGGGTACTACTATGGTATTTATAATGGTATTTTGGACATTTTACCATGACATTTAAATATGGTACCATGGTATTTTAAACATGGAATCATGGCACTTGACATTTATTCATGGCACCACGATACTACTATGGTATTCTGAACATGATACCATAATACTACTATGTTATTTAATATGGTATTTTGGACATTTTTAACATGGTACTACTATGGTGTTTCGAACGTGGAACCAGGGTAATATCATGGTATTTTGGACATTTTACCATGATATTTAAAACATAATACCATGACACTACTATAGTATTTTGAACATGGTACCGCAGTATTTTGGACATTTTACCATGGCATTTGTTCATTGCACCATGATACTACTATGGTATTTTGAATGTGGTACCAGGATACTACTATGTTATTTACTATGGTATTTTGGACATTTTTACCACGGTACTAATATGGTGTTTTGAACATAGAACCCGGGTAATAACATGCTATTTTGGACATTATACCATGGTACTATACTATTAATCATGGTACCATGGTATTTCAGACATTTCACCATGGCTTTTGAACATTTTACCATGGGACTACTATGTTATTTTGAATATTTTACCATGGTATTAAACATGGTACCGTGGTATTTTGGACATTTTACCATGACATTTGATAATGATGGACATTCTACCATGGCACCATTTTATACATGAAATCATTTGACCATAGTACTACTATTGAGTTTTTAACATGTACCATGGTATTACCATAGTATTTCTGACAGGGCAATACCATAGTATTTTGATTATGTACCATTGAATTATGGACAAATACCATATTCTTGTAAGCACCTTGAAGTATCATGTAAATACAATGACACGTGTTCCAGGACCATAGTATATTTCAAAAGTACCATAGTATTTCCCTCCGATGTACCACGTACAGTACATTTTGTAAGAGCTCTATCCTCTCTTTCTCAATGTGTATATGTGTGTATGTACGCATTCGCATGAGCGGTCTGAACGTTTCCCAGAATCCGATCAAACAAAACTTTGATCTTTGAACAGCTGAGAGGAAACGGCAATCATTAAATAATACAGAAAATGGAGTATCATAAAGGTGGTGTGTATCCTGTGGTTATATTTAGCTAGTATGATAAGAATCCGAGCATAACATATGAGACGGCGGTGGGCAGAGGCATTCAGAACTCGCCAAGTGCAAAAGTAAACAGAGACGGCCACGGCCCCTGCACATTCTGATTGGCCGTCGGAGCGCTGGCATGGTGGATGAGGTCAGGTCGGGCATCCAAACTGCCATCTATGTTCCAATTCAAATCTAGCTCAGCAAAATGACTGCGGCCATGGTTACTGCAAGCATAATGGCTGAGATGAGAGATTAAAGCGCTAAATGATGCGAATTACTGTCTGTGACTGTTTTTCAAACGTTAATCACTCTAAACCGACCAGCAGTGTTGACAATAGAGATGTGCGAAACTACATATTTTCATATTCAAGCACTCGATGGGTGGTTTGAATGACTAGTCGACTAGTTAAGGTTTAGTTAGGGTCAAACATAAGGCCAAAATTGTCTGATTGCATGTACACTACTGTTCAAAAGTATTGTAAACAGTAATATTGTGAAATAATATTACATTTTAAAATAACTGCTTTCTATGGGAATATATTTTAAAATGTAATTTATTTGTGTGATGCCAAGCTGAATTTTCAGCATCATTACTCCAGTCTTCAGTGTCACATGATCCTTCAGAAATCATTCTAATATGCTGATTTGCTGCTCAAAATGTTTTCTGAATTCTATGAAAAGGAAGTTCAAAAGAACACTTTATTTGAAACATTCATTATAAATGTCTTTCCTGTCACTTTTGATCAAATTAATATGGAAGCCTGTTTCTGCCACAGAATAAAAGAATAAAATAAAATGGAAAAAAAGGTAATTGCAACAAAAATTGATAAAAAGGTCACAATTAGCTTTTTTTATTTTTTATTTTGCTTTTTTTATTCTGTGGCGGGGAAAAAAACAGAAATGTAAGACGTAAACTCAAAAAAACAAAAAACAAAAAAAAAAAACAACACCCGAATTGAAAGATTTAAACTCAAAACTGACAGAAAACAGTCAGAATTCCAAGTTTTTATTTCACAATTCAGACTTTCTCAAAATTGCAAGAAACAAAGTACGATTTTGTGAGATAAAAACAATCCATTGTGAGACAAAGAGTTGGAATTGTATTATTTATTATATATAATGTTTTTTATTCTGTGGCAGAAATGGCCTTCCATTAATTAATGTCCCTGCTAAATAATAATAATAATAATAATAAAAAAAGGAATAAAAAGATAATTGCAACTTTTTTATCTTAAAATTCTGAATTTTTATCTCAGATTTGCAAAATATAAATTCTTCTTTTTTTTCTTCTTCTTCTTTTTTTTTTTTTTAACATATTTTGTGACAGAAAAAAATACTGATTTGTGAGATGTAAATTCTTCCTCTTATTTTGTGGGGAAAAAAATGTGTGTGGCAGAAAAAATACAGAATTTTGAGATGTAAATTATGAGATTTAAACTCAAAATTGTGGAATTTGAGGAATTCTTGGGATTCTGAGTTTATATTGCACAATTCAGACTTTTTTTCTCAAAGTTGCAAGAAACAAAGAATTGTGAAATACAAAATCAGAATTGTGAGAAAAAGAGTCAATTGTGAGATAAAAAAAGTTGCAATTACATTTTTAATTTTGTATTTATTTTTTGAAATTCCATGCTGGAAATTAATATGATTTATAAATTAATATGACCTGACTGAATAAGAATTTTAAAAAAAATAATAATAACCAAGAAAACATCAAAAACAAATTGACCCCAAACTTTTTCAATGGTAGTGTACATAAACTTATTTTCTAATTAAAGTTCAAAATAATTAAAATAATTTTTTTGAAAAAAAAAAAAAAAGTTTTTTCCATGGAATCCGTGGCGGAATAATCACGATCACTTTTCAGAGAGAGCATTTTATCATGCTGAAAATTCAAATGAAAATGATCATGCTGAAGCTCAGTGTTCTAAAACATTCACTGAGAAGCTCAACCCCATTGAACTGCAACAAAAATATTGAAGCTTAAAAAACTACTCTTTGAACTAATTTTTGAATGTCTAGTCGACTAGTTGATCATCCTGTGAGAGAAACGTCAAACGGACGAGCATGTGACGCGTGTGTTTATTCACTAAGAAGCTAATCTGTCGTTGTGTGTTTGGTGTAAGAACAGTGAGTCTGGTCTCTCTGAACGTTTTCTGTCTAGCCGACAGATCTTGTGGTGCTAACTGGACCTACACTGGTGAGCGTCATCCTGTAATCTTTTGGTGCTGTTATTATTTTAGACGTCATGGATTTACACTTGATTTGATGATGGTCCGTGCAGGAGTAATGTATTCGCACTCATGTAGCACTAGTCGCGACGGCGCATGGATTCGTAGTTTAACGTGTTAAAGGCTCGCGTATATTTCCTGTGTGTTCTGTGAAGGCCTTAAGCTTTAGCAAAGTCAGGTGTCAAAGGTCGTGCCGCCCGTCGGCTACATGTTGGTGCTAGACCCTGATTCATGTTTACAGTTATTGCAAAGATGTGGTTTTGCTGTTTGCTTTGCGACACGGTATCATTTATTCTCCAGACTAACGCCTCGGTTCCTCCAACTCATTAGCAACCGTGCTAATCTCAGTCATCCTCATTGTCATGTGTATCGTCTCGCCATCCTGATTATGTTAAACGATTCCAAATGAAGGAAACAAACGAAGTCTGAAAAACATGTTTATACTTTTTCATTCTGTCTGTATCCCTGTATTTGTGATGTATCTGTTGACGATCCATTTCATTGATCAATAAACTCATTTGGACATATTATTTCCCCTGAGCATTTTTGTGTTCATCTACCTGTGCCATCATCATGTTTCCTCATTTTCAGTCCGTTGTGGTTGTTTCATTACGGATCATTCCTTGTCCAAACATCACTCGGTCTCTGCTGCACTTTCAGAACTCTGGTAAAATACAGTTAATGGGGGAAATTTGAATGAGGGACGATTGAGGGACATTTCATGAATCTAAAATGAAGTAAAATTTTAAAAAATAAAAAAGTAATTTAATTTTGGTAAAAACTAAATACAGTAAGTAAATAAAGTAAACTAAATAAAAACAAATTGACTAATAAAATAAAAATAAAAAAATAAAATAAAAATAAAAAATAAAGTAAAATACATTAAAAACAAATTGACAAATAAAATAAAAATACTAAATTCAAAGCTATAAAATACTTTATATGAGAATGATTAAAATAAAAGTATAAAACATTGTCCTCCCTTAAAAAAAAAAAAAAAAAGTCAAAAATAAGTCAAAATTAATTTAGGTTAAAACTAAAATAAAACCTAAATACAGTAACTAAGTAAAGTAAACTAAATAATAGAGGACAAATTGAAAAACAAAACAAAATTCAAAACTATAAAATATTAACTATAAACTATCAAAAATAATAATAATTAAAAATAAATATTTTTTTTAAGTTTAAATTAATTCTGGTTACAACTAAATTAAAAAGTAAATCTAGTAACTCAAAATAAACTAAATAAAAAACTGACAAATAAAATGAAAGAAAAAAAAACTAAACACAAAACTATAAAATACTTTAAATGAAAGAGATTAAATGAAAGTATAAAGCATTTGCCCCCTAAACAAATCTATCAAAAATATTCACCCAAAAATAAATAAATAAATAAGTTTAAATGACTTTTGATTAAAACTAAATTAAAAGATACAGTAACTAAATAAAGTAAACTAAATAAAAAACAAACTGACAAATAAAATGTAAAAAAAAAAACTAAATGCAAAACTATAAAACACTTCATATACTCTAAAAACATTTGCCCCATCAAAAATAGTTTCACTATATATATATATATATATATATATATATATATATATATATATATATATATATATATATATATATATATATATTATAAAACACTGAAATAAAATTTTAAACAAAAAATAAATAGACAAATAAAATAGGAATAAAAACTAATTAAAAATTCATAGTATAAAACGAAAAAAAAGCTTAAAAAAACATTTAATCACAAAAAACTAGATATACAGAAAACTGAAACAAAACTTAAAGAGATTATAATTCAAAAACTTACCATAACTAAATTAATTAATATATATATAAAACATTTGCTAAAAAAAGTATCAAAAATATTTGCACACACACAAAAAAGAAAATATAGAGAACTCTAAAACAAACTAAAACAGATGAAAATGAACTATAAACTAAAACTAATTGGCAATAAAAACCAAAAAAAAAAAAAAAAAAGAATAAAAAAAATGGATAAATGCATTAAAAATATTCACACACACAAGTATTATAGGAACATTCCATAGACATAATGGTTTTTCTGCTAAACAAACAGAATTTTCTATCCCTTTACCCTAACTCTACACCCCACAAAAACCTGCATTTTTAGATTTTCAAAATACTTCATTCTGTATGATTTATAAGCTTGTTTCCTCATGGGGACCTAAAAAAAATATCCCTGCAAGGTCAAAATTTACTGGTATTACTTTACTTGTGTGGACATTTGGTCCCCATAACATAGTGAATACAAGTACACACACGCACAAAACGAATACTTCTGAATAAAATTAATTAGACAATAAGCTTTTCAAGAAGTTGCCAAATCATTTCCAGGGTATTTCGTTGCAAATGCTCCATTTCCTAAAGTGATAGACTTAAATAGGCTGTAAATATGCTGCCATAATTACAAAGCCCTTTTAATTAAAGTGCTTAGTGTTCTTTTAAATAACATTATATAGAGTTTTTTGCAAACATTGATTCATAATGTCTCTATGAGTGTCTCCAGGCAGATGTGCATGGATGAGGCCCAGCTAGGAGCCACAACTGCAGTGAAAGCTCATTATCCTCATTAGTCGGACTGTGCTAAAGTGATTCGAACTGCAGGAAGAAATTAGCTCCATTTCTCAGAATATTGACTTGCTCATGGGGTTCATTCGACTCTCCATGCTAAGAGAGAAACAGCAAACACCCACACACTACCAACAGACAGACAGCATAACCTATAGACTCCACACACAAACATAACATACAGCCTGTCAAAATAGTAAACTACTCTTACCAAAACTTCCACTTTAACAGAAGGAACTGCATGACCTACAACTTTTTCCAAAATGTGCAGTACAATAGATTACTGGGTGGAATACTATATCCAACAACGAAGTGCAGACAAATTTCCTGTGATCGGAGAGCCAAATGTTTATACATTTTTTGACTAAATGGGATTAAAAATGCAACAAAAAACGATTCTTTTGAATCAGTTCAGCAAAAGATTCGTTCAATGACCTTTCAGAAGGTTCCTTCGCACCAATTAATTTTGCCGTTATGCCACAGTTCTCCACATGCGAGTCACTGAATCGTTTATTCAAACGAGTCGGAAAAAAGCTCTCCTCGTTTACGGTCTTAATATCGTTTAAGTTAAGTTGCCTGATTACAAATCTGCTGAGGGACTCCAGAAAATGTGTATAAAACATCCAGCGAATGACAGGAAAGACGACCAAATGCTTTTGATTCAGTTTTGTTCGCTTAAAAAAATGTGTTCAAAACACCGACTCATTCACGAACGAAATACTGCAGCATGGAGCTTGTAAAACATTGTATTTCTCGCTCGGAAGGTTTTAAAAATGAACAGACATTACAAAAAGTAAAAACATGATGGTATCTAGCTAGTTTAATGTCACAGTTGACAAGTAAAGATTTCTGAAACGCACAATAAAATGAACTCAAATTGATCTCTTTAATTTCCTGTCAGATATACTCAGTATTTGATCGGAGAGCCAAATCTTTTTTTTTTGAGAAAACGGAATAAAAATGTGATAAAAATGATTCTTTTGACCCAGTTTAGCAAAATTCAGCAAAAGATTCGTTCACTGACCTTTCAGCAGGTTCCTTCGTTTCACCAGTAGGTAGCAACAAGTGATTTTGCCGTTATTGTTCATGCCACAGTTCTCCACAAGCGAGTCATTGAATCGTTTGTTCAAACGATTCGGAAAAAAACACACCTCGTTTACGGCCGAAGTAAGTCTTAATATCGTTTTGTAAAAGTTGTCTGATTACAAATCCACTGAGAGACTACAGAAAATGTGTATAAACATCCCCCAAATGTCAGCAAAGACGATCAAATGCTTTTGATTCAGTTTTGTTCGTTTAAAAGATTTGGTCAAAAACACCGAATCATTCACGAAACAAATACAGCGTGGAGCTTGTAAAACGTTGTATTTCTCTCTCGGAAGGTTTTAAAAGAAAACAGACATAAATTTAAAAAAAAAAAAAAAAAAAAAAAAGTAAAAATATTATATCTATCTTGTTTAATGTCATTCCTGACAAGTTCAGATTTTTGAAACGCGCTATAAATGAACGTAACGATTCCGATTTGAAATTGCACCATGGTATTTTCATTTATTCAGTTCTCATTTAAGTCATACCTATATACTGTAGATTAAATTTATTATTTAAAACACACCTTTATCCATGTGCTTGCAGCATAATCAGTCTAATCCCATGGAACGGGTAACGTTTTTGCAAAGTTCTCTCAAGTTATTAACGTTCTTTTAGTGACGTAAATAGAATGTTCGTTCAAACTTACTGTTTTTTAATGTTCTCAGCGCGTTAATAAATTAAAAAGCACAAGAACATTATTTATACATAATTCATTGGACGTTTTTTCTTAAACTCATAACGTTTGGAAATCTATTAAATAGAAAGCTTAATGGGAATGTTAGCAAAACATTCTTAGAATATGGGAAGCTAGGATGCATATTTTGTCTGTTATTCAGTTTAATTGTTCGTTCTGCACTCATTAATCATACTTTACCTAAACATGCATAAACTAGACTCACTGATCCCCCCTTCAAGTTCAAACACAAGCATTTTGCACTCAGTGACACCTTCTACATCTAAACATCCTAAATATCCAGTGACTTCCTCAATGCATTAGAAAAGAAAACCTGATTAAGCCAGTAACTGATTAGTCCACTCAGAGACTTGTGCAATATTGCATGTGGCCCTGCTAATGGTTCTAACCTTTGTTGTTGCTTTAATGATCAGCATTTAACTGGAGGCCTGCAGGCTGGAAACATGTTCTCTGGGAACTAATCAATACACGGCATGGTTCACTTGACTGCGAGACATTAATCAGCGGCACACAGCCAAACACAAACACCATATAATGGAGGTGTTTTTAGCACTACATTTAATACCGACGTCAGCTGTCTTTCTAGAGAACAGGGCATGTGTTTCCAGGTACTGGGATTTTTCCTCCGTCTGTTTTACACATCCTGACGCATCCCTTCATCTCCCACGAGTGATCATTTCTGCCTAATTTAACCTGCCACAGAGACGGTAGCTGCTGAAACATTTAGCTTACTTAGAACAAAATAGGTGGTGGAAAAAAGTAAGAGTTAGGGATGAATGAAAGGACAGAATACAAAGAAATAAGAGATTCGGGAACAATGAGGTGACCTAAAACTTTGCAAATCAAGCACCCTCAAGTCGTTACAAACACGTATGACCTCCTTTTCTGTACACAAGGAGAATTCTGGATATTTTTCTTACAAAAACACATTGATTTGCTTCAGAAGGCCTTTATTAATTCTCTGGAGCTGTGTGGAGTACTTTTTATGATGGATGGATACACTTTATTGGATTTCGAAATCTCAACACCCATTCACTGCCATTATAAAGCTTGGAAGAGCCAGGACATTATTAAATATAACTCCAGTTGTCTTCGTCTGCAAGAATAAAGTCATAAACATCTATGATGGCTTGAGGGTGGGTAAATCATGGGGTGATTTTCATTTTTGGGTGAACTATCCCTTTAAGAGTATGACTGTCAAGCTCACAAATGTCTGTACAAAAAAAGCACCATAGAAGCAGTCCATACCACTTGTGCACTATATTCCAAGTGATCTGAAGCTGTATGAAGCTTTGTGGAAGAAATAGACCAGCAATATTTAAGAAACTCGCTGAAAAACGTACCTTGTATACAAATATCTGAGTCGGTTTCATCTTCAGCTGATGTTCTCAGCAGGTGTGTTCCTCGTTATTTCCCTGGTGGCTCTGAACCAACTAGGGGTAAAACACACAAAGAGTTCATGTACTTGTAAGTTCATGATCTCGAAACACTTTCCAAACATGTCAGAGATGTTTTGGAAATAACTGGGCTGAGTGATCTCCTGTGGTTTCCAACCTGAAGAAAAAAAAGTTAGAAGACAGCTGTTTAGTGTCTGAGGCTGCACTGCATGTGGAAAAACATCAACATCACATTTATCTTTATAAACATTTTTTGAAAATTAAAAAACCAATCAAGAATCAACTAAGTGTCTAAACAGGTTAATACGTTTCATTTCTAATGCACAATATGCCTACAGCTCTTATTGGATTTCAGACGAATCTTTCAGAAATATAATTTCCTTCAACGAAATTGCAGTGGAATGATAATTAATAACACGGCCGTCTGACAAAGCGCTACAATCTAATCTTGGGGAGATCAGCAGAACGAATGGGAAAGCAATTAATAGCACTCAATGGAGTCAGCATTTCCTTTTGTTTGTGGCGGGGCAGAATAAAATTTCTGAATACTTTCACTCTACGCACAGAGAAGCAACTTAGAAAGCTATTGTAACCAAATCTCTTTCAAAAATAAGAAACAAAATGAGTTTATAAAGAACTTCCGATGTAATCCAAATCCAAAGCTTAAAATAGCACTTTATATTACTTATTTTGTTATATTAGCAAGTATATTAATTCTTCTCCTAAGTGATAAAGTGTGAGAAAAAATTATTAACCATTGTATTATAAAGACATGTTGTTTCCAGAATGAAATACTTGACCTTGTATTAAAACTAATTTATCATCATGTTTTTACAAACCAAAATAAAACATTTCGTTTTCCAAAATTAGAAACATAAAAACGTAATTAATATCTTAAGGTAATACACTGACTTTGATAGAACTAAAAAAAAAATGATAAATCAAAAAAAAAAAAAAAAAAAATTCTGTCCCATTTTGCACCTCTGGAATGCAGTTTGAAACCCCTGCCTTAGATAATGTATACAATTATTATATAACATATGTGACCCTGGACCACAAAACCAGTCATAAGGGTCAATTCTTTGAAATTGAGATTTATATGTCTTGAATAAATAAGCTTTCCATTGATGCATGGTTTGTTAGACATAATATTTGGCCGAAATACAACTATTTGAAAATATGGAATCTGAGGATGCAAAAAATAAATAAATAAAAATAAAAAATCGATAATTTTGACCCATACATTGTATTGTTGGCTATTGCTACAAATACACCCCTGCTACTTATGACTGGTTTTGTGGTCCAGGGTCACATATAGTAATTTTGTGGCCATATGCAGAGTGCAGAGAATGCATTTCTAATTTGTAAAAGGGAAAAAAAAAAAAAACATTTTAAAGCAAGTAACATTTTACTAAGGTATATTGTGAAACTTCCTGGTTGTTAAATGCTCGTGGAACATATTCATAGTAAATGTGATAAAATCACCTTGACACCACTTAAGTCGTAGCAAAAATGGTTCCAGCGTCATTTGTTTGCAGATATGTGTTATCTAACGCACTGACATTCGTGTATTTTCAAGTATTGCTTAAGTGTTTAAACACTTGAACACTGGGTCATCGCTGTGTGTTTTATTTAGAAGGTTGGAAAGATGAAAAGAAAAAAGAAAATGAAATAAAAAGCAGAAAAATATTGTATTTTATGCATAAGGGATCTATTGAAGCTGACCAGGCACTCTTGATGTGCAATGGTCTGTGAAGGAGTCATCACTTAAGAACCGACTATGGTGATACTTTCAAGAATATTAGTTCAAGGAGTGTACAGATGACTCCAAAGACCTGCCGAGAACAAATAGTACAGACAGGATGCAGACTTTTGTTTAGCTGGTGGTTTTTCTGCAAGATAGTTACATAAGTTACATTAAAGGTGAAGTTCACTTTAAGAATTAAAATGTACTGATTTACTCACCCCAATGTCATCCAAGAAGTTTGTCTTTCTGTCTGCAGTTGAAAAGAAACAAGGTTTTTGAGGAAAACATTCCAGGATTTTTCTCCATATAGTGGACTTCAATGTTGGCCAACAGGTTGAAGGTCCAAAGGTCCAAAATAAACATTTATATACTTTTTAACCACAAATGCTCATCTTGCAAGTCATAGATGAGCATTTGTGGTTAAAAAAAAAGTATATAATTTTCTTTTTCCTTTTTAAGAAAATGACCAATCGTTTCACTAGATAAGACCCTTATTCCTTGGCTCGGATCGTGTAGAGCCCTCCGAACCTGCATTGAAACTGCAATTTGCAGTTTGAAGTCTATTATATGGAGAAAGATCCTAAAATGTTTTCCTCAAAAACCTTAATTTCTTTTCGACTGAAAAAAGAAAGACATGAACATCTTGGATGACATGGGGGTGAGTAAATTATCAGGAGATCTGTATTCTGGAAGTGAACTTCTCCTTTAAACTCACACCAACTTCTTCAGATAAGTCTATATATATATATATATATATATATATATATATATATATATATATATATAGATAGATAGATAGATAGATAGATAGATAGATAGATAGATAAAAATCCATCCTTTTTATACCGTTGTGGAAACAAGCTTCCATAACAGACACACACCTCCGAAATCATCACTGATTCTTTGTTTCATTGCATGAATCAAAAAACTGTTTTGCAACTCTGGTTATTATTTAATCATTTGAAATCTACCAGTCAAGGCTACCACAGACTCGATGCTAATCCGTAGCCAGAAATATCCGTACAATTAGAGTCAAGGGAGCAGATACAGAGATAGGACCTTGGAAGAGATGGCAATTAAAGGACAGAGAGAGAGAAATGATAGAGATGAAACCAAATGAGCAGTTTTAGACCTGTGGGGCACTAGACTGCCGTAACTCCTAATGAGCAAATCTCATTTGAGAGTCATGTGAACGCTTTATTCTTGAAATGTATGGACGTAAAGTAAATAAGCAGGGATAAAATATATTACGGCATAAAAGAGTAGAGCGAACAGATGGATGGAATGCTTTTTAGGGACTGTGTTCCTTCCTGTTTTTTTTTTTTAACTTGCTGTGACACAATGTTTAATGAGACATTTTTTGCTGGGCGCAATGCTAATTATAGTACATAATCAACTGTGAATAAATGAACTAGATTTGCTGGGGAAAAAAATAAAAAAATGTGATGCCTACCCCATAAAAGCTCCCGCCCAATGCTAAGATGTTTGCCAGAGCATTGCTATGCGGATGCATACACTGTAAAAAAAAAAAAAAAAAAAAAAAAAAAAAAAACACACAATTTGTTGAATTTGACAATTTAGACATTTTAGTTGAATAAACAAAAAATTTGGTTTGTTAAACTTAGAAGCTGGGCTTGTTACCCAGCTGCCTTAAAATTTTAAGTTGAATTAACTCAAATATCTAAGTTGTCAATTAATACACCTTAACATTTCAATTCATTACCCAACTTCTTTAAAAATTTAAGTTCAGTCAACTTAAATAAGTTTAGTCAACTTGAAATGTTAACTTGTACTAAGTGACAACTTAGATATTTAAGTTGACTAAACAAAAAAAAATTAGTTTGTTAAATTTAGAAGCTGGGCTTGTTACCCAGCTGCCTTAAAATTTTTAAGTTGAATGAACTCAAATATCTAAGTTGTCACTTAATACAATTAACATTTCAATTTTTTACCCAACTGCTTTAAAATTTTAAGTTCAGTCAACACAAATGAGTTTAGTCAACTTGAAATGTTAAGTTGTACTAAGTGACAACTTAGATATTTGAGTTGACTAAACGAAAAATTTGGTTTGTTAAACTTAGAAGCTGGGCTTGTTACCCAGCTGCCTTAAAATTTTAAGTTCAGTCAACTCAAATAAGTGTAGTCAACTTGAAATGTTAAGTTGTACTAAGTGACGACTTAGATATTTGAGTTGACAAAACAAACAGTTTGGTTTGTTAAACTTAAAAATTGGGCTTATTACCCAGCTGCCTTAAAATTTTAAGTTGAATGAACTCAAATAAGTCGTCACTTAGTACAACTTAAAATTTCAAGTTGACTAAACTTTTTTGAGTTGACTGAACTTTACAAATTATTTGAAGTTGACTCAACTAGTGTAGGTGTTTTACTTTGTAAGAGCCAACCGTCAAGTCTTTATGGCTCCACTTACAGATGGCATGAACATGCATTTCATATCTGCATCAAATTACATAAGCAAACCAAGCATGACCTAAAACATTTGAACAGTACTGTATAATGGCAACAAGTCACACAATCTGGCATACAGTTACTAAACACATCCCAGATCATCCCAGGGGTTTGTTCAAATCCTTAACCCCAAGTATGAGTAACTGTAATAGTGATTATCCCAATAGCGCACGGATCATGTACTATTTGCTCCTTGAGTTCACTGTGAATCCTTCAGAGGACCAAGATCAACACTGTGTTAGCTGGAATGAGTTTTCTTTAGGATAATGTGATCAGTTAATTGTACCTCTTGTGAGCTCAAGCAAACGTTACATCATTGATTTTCAATGACAGCAGGGTGGATCCGTGACTCAATAGCATCATTTTGATGGTAGGGAGTAATTGTAAATTAGAATGGGACATTATCACGTTAATTTAATGAGACCTGGCCAGCGATCGTCAGGAATCTCCTGTGGCGCTCATGTAAATTACGTTAATACGTCTACACAGGCCGCCTGACGTTCAGACGAGCAGCTTGATTTATTTCTAATTTGTTTCACAACAGGCGAAAAAGACAAAATCTCAGTCAGGACTTGTTGTTTGGCTGTAGATGTGGGTCAAACTGAAACAGATTATGTTGATTGGAGCGAAGGGGCCGTTGATGGGGAATAAATGAGAGCTGGTCAGAGGGTAAAATGAGGGAGAAATTAAGTCAGCGTTTGATTTTCATGCTGTGAAGGTTGCAAAATTCTACTGTGGACTTTTCATTAACATAATTCCCATGGCTAATGGAAAAAAAACATCTTTGTGTTTCGTGGAAATACGGAAATATTACTGCTGTCAAGTGTGATTATTTGTATACCTGATTTCTGGTGTTCACTTTGGTAAAGCAGATTCTCGCACAAGATGGAATTGAACGGTCGCACGTCAGGATTACAAAGTTGAATCGGCCACAACACACATGAACTTCAAGGGGAACCTGAAATGAATTGACAGGAAGAAGAATTTACTATATTTACAGTTCAGAGGAACACAACTATGGCAATGCATTCTCTGGAAAAAACAAGTATTCTTCCATTCTGGTCCACAAAAATTATTATAATAAATATCTATCCTATCTGTCCATTTATTTGTCCGTCTAAGCATCTAACCCTCCATTATCTATCTATCTATCTATCTATCAATCTATCTATCATCCATCTATCCATAATTCCGTCCATCCATCTATGCGTCCATCAATTCATCTTAAATCCATCTGTCTCTCTATCATCCATATTCCTCTTATTTATCCATCTGTCTACATCCATCCATCTCTCTATCATCCATATTTCTCTTTTATCCATCTCTCTATCCATCTACCCATCCATCCATGCATCTATCTATCTATCTGTCTATCTATCTATCTCCCATCTCTCTCTCATTTATCTATTAATCCATCTGCGTCTATCCGTTCATTTATCCATCAATATCTTATTTATCATCCTTCTTTCTATCAATTTATCCATCTATCTATTCGTCCATCTATTTATCATCTATCCATCCATTTATCTATCCAAATGTCCATCCATCTGTCTCTCTGTCTGTCCATATTTCATTTTTTCCCCATCTCTCTATTCATTCATTCACCCATTTATCTATCCATCTGTCCATTTATCCGTCCATCCATCCATCCGCCTCTCTAGCATCCATATTTCTTTTATCCATCTCTCTATCCATCTACCATCCATCCATCCATGCATGCATCTTTCGATCTATTTCTTTTATCCATCTCTCTTTCTCATCTATCTATCTATTAATCCATCTCCATCTATCCGTTCATTTATCCATCAATCCAACCATCCATCTTTTATTACCTCTTTCTCTCTATCAATTTATCCATCTCTCTATCTATTCATCCATCTATTTATCATCTATCCATCCATTTACCTATCCAAATGTCCATCCATCTGTCTCTCTATCCATATTTTTCTTTTGTCCATCTCTCTATCCATCCATTCACCCATTTATCTACCCATTCGTCTATCTGTCCGTCCGTCCATCCATTCATCCATCTATCCATATCTCTTTTATCATCTCTTTTTCTCTATCAATTTATCCCTCTATCCATCTATTCGTCCATCTATTTATCATCTATCCATCCATTTATCTATCCAAATGTCCATCCATCTGTCTTTCTATCTACGCATATTTCATTTCTCCCATCTCTCTATACATTCATTTATCTATCCATCTGTAAATTTATCTGTCCATTTATCCATCCATCCATCCGTCTCTCTAGCATCCATATTTTTCTTTTATCCATCTCTCTATCCATCTACCATCTATCTATATTTCTCTTTTATCCATCTCTCCATCTCATTTATCTATTAATCATCTCCATCCATCTATTCATTTATCCATCTCTCCATCCATTCATCTCTTTCATCATCTCTCTCTATCAATTTATCCATCTCTATATCCATCTATTTGTCCATCTATTTATCATCTATCCATCCATTTATCCATCCAAATGTCCATCCATCTGTCTCTCTATCCATATTTCATTTTTCCTATCTCTCTATCCATTCATCCACCCATTTATCTATCCATCTGTAAATTTATCTGTCCATTTATCATCCATCCGTCTCTCTAGCATCCATAATTCTTTTATCCATCTATCCATCCATATTTCTCTTTTATCCATCTCTCCATCTCATCTATCTATTAATCATCTCCATCTATCCGTTCATTTATCCACCCATCCATCTATTCATTTATCCATCTCTCCATCCATTCATCTCTTTTATCATCTCTCTCTCTATATCCATCTATTTATCATCTATCCATCTATCTATCCAAATGTCCATCCGTCTCTCTGTCTATCCATATTCTTCTTTTATCCATCTCTCTATCCATCCATTCAGCCATTTATCTATCCATCCGTCCGTCCGTCCATCCATCCATCGAACTAGTTTATAAACATTCAAAGTTTAAGGCTTTTTAAGGTTTTATCAAGGCAATATTTAAATGTTATCTTGACAAACTTTGCCTTCATATGGTCATACGGCTTTGAATTTTTACATTTAAATTCAAATGAAAATTCCGCATCTTGTTTGCTACAGCAATCCAAATTCAGCATTTAAATTAAAATTAAATTCTGGATGGTGCTGTTTAAAGACAGTATATTTGTAAATGCAGCTTGGCTATTTTTGAAATGTATATTTTCTCATTTTCCTTATTTTTCCACCCTGTAGATGATCTCTAATTTTGTGCAATTACGTATGACAGACATAGCCAATTACCTTATGCAAATCAGAGCACATAATGAACCACGCTAGGTAACGGTTATGGGGCGCTGAGGAGCTGCGCTCTGATTGGCTGTGGTCTCTGAAGGCTTCTTCATCAGCTGAGTTGACTCCAGGTTGTCTTGTTAATCGGAAATACACTAATTGCAGGTTCTGAGAGGAAGGACGATAAATCAGGAAAGTGTTTTACACACATCAGACACCTGACAAAACGAGAAACGCAACGATGATCACAGGAAACACATATTTCCACTGATTAAATAACTGTTTGCTTAGCAGCAGATGTAATACGTCAGCACATTGTCCTCGACCTTTGCGGGTCCTGTCGCTTCTGATAAATATTAGTAAACTGTGTGGGAGTGTCCTGACATATTTGTCGGTTTGCGGGAACGCAGCATGCCCGATAAATAAGAATTGACTCATCGCCTCATTAGTCATTGATTAAATATATTAATAGAGTGACAAGCCTGTTTATCACACAGACAGTTTGCGGCTTTTTCATTTTCTGAAGTTCAATCATTATTGATTTACGTGCTCTTGAAAGCAAAACATGAGTTAACAAGTAAATGAATGCAGGGACTGTGTGTTTGCTAAAGTTTCCATTTAATGCGACATGTTTTACTTATATTTATTGTGTTTGTGATTTCTTTTTTAGTAATTAAAAATATAATTATTATTTTGTTAATTATTATTATTATGACTAAATAAAATTTAGATTTTACAGTCATTAAAGGGACTCTATTAGATGCAATGACTTTAGATAGATAGATAGATAGACAGACAGACAGCTAGATGCTCAATGAAGAAAATAAATGGGACTTATACTTTTTTTTTTCATTACACATATTCAGCGGTGGTTGGGTGTCAACAATACAACCTAAAACACTGCAATCATTGCTCCAGGGCTCATGTTCAAATTGTCTCTCAGTATCTGTAGATACGACAGTCACAGTCAGTCATTTTAATTGACACTTGTTGTGTGTATAAAAAGGTCTAAATTGCTTCCCCTGAGATGCTGCCAAAGATGGATGATATCACTCTTACCATTATTAATTTCATTCGCTGATTTTCTCCATCAGTCAGCATGTAGGTAATTAGCTTCAAGTCCCGTAGAGACAAAGTGCAAATCAGTTAAAAAAAAATGGGACAGCTGTCTGTATCTGCATGCATATAGGCTGTCTCACTGATACAAGCACACAAGAGAAAGTTTTTCCTTTCACAGTGAATTTGCCACATCAGTGAGTGCTTCAAAGGTCAGCCACTTTAAGACAGCAGGTCAGAAAAGACTGAACAACAATAAGACAGACTGAGGACACAAACAGGCCATATGCAGTCATTTAAGAAACCAACTGCATACTGTATAAACTTTATACTATATAGTAAAACATTTATTGTACCAAACTAATATAAAAAAAACTGGTATATATGTGTGTGTGTGTGTGTGTGTGTGTGTGTGTAGCTTTTGTAACATTATAAATGTATTTACTGTCACTTTTGATCAATTTAATGCACCCTTTCTTGAAAAAAAAAAAAAAAATTCTTACAATTTATTTTATTTTATCCCTCTCTATATATGTATATCTGTTGTGACATCATAAATGTTTTTACTGTCACTTTTGATCAATTTAATGCATCCTTTCTTGGAAAAAAATGCTGAAATAAAATAATATGTGTCAAACGTTCTTGAACAGTAAGATTTTTAATGTTTTTTTAAATAACTTTTTTATGCTCACCAAACCTACATTTATTTGATCCAAAGTACAGTTAAAAACAGTAAACATTTGAAATAGTTCTACTATTTAAAAATAACTGTTTTCTATTTGAATATATTTGAAAATGTTATTTATTCCTGTGATCAAAGCTAAATTTTCAGCATCATTACTCAAGTCACATGATCCTTCAGAAATCATTCCAATATGGTTATTTGCTGTTCAAGAAACATTTTTTCATTATTAAGATAAATATTTAAAACAGTTGAGTACATTTTTTCAGGATTCTTAATGAATAGAAAGATCCAAAGATCAGCATTTATCTAATATAAAAAGCTTTTGCAACATTACACACTATATTATTCAAAAGCTTGGAGTCAGAATATTTTTTTTTCTTTTTTGGGAAAGAAATTACAGAAATTTAAACTTTTATAATATAAAAATTAGTATTGTATAATTAATAAATTATTTTATTTTATTTAGCAAGGATGGTTTAAATTGTTAAATTCATCAAAAGTGATGATAAAGACGTTTAAAATTTCACAAAATATTTCTATTTCAGATAAATGCTGTTCTTCTGAACTTTATATTCACCAAAGAAACCTAAAATAAATTCTACTCAGCTGTTTTTAACATAATAATAATAATAATAATAATAATAGCTTTTTGAGCAGCAAATCAGAATATTAGAATGATTTCTGAAGGATCATGCGACTGGAGTAATAATGCAAAAAAATCAGCTTTAAAATCACAGGAATAAATATAATTTTAAAATATATTCAAATAGAAAGCAGTTATTTTAAATAGAAAAAATATTTCAAACTTTGACTGTTTTTGCTGTACTTTGGATCAAATAAAAGCAGGCTTGGTGAGCAGAAACATTACAAATCTCACTGTTCAAAAACTTCTGACTGGGTGTGTGTGAGCATGAAAACACATAACTAAAATTGTTCCATTATTATTAATACATCTATTGCATAAAAGCTAATAAAAAGTAATAGAAATTTCTTTCATATATAGCACAAGTAATATGTTATGAGATTTTACACTCACCCGCTGACCTCACCTCATATGACACACATTTAGATCATCACAGTGAGAAGCACTCAGAGTGCAGTGGGACGTCCCTGACCATCAGCAGGTACAGGAAGCATGACATTAATGCACTGAGTCAGAACTGTCACGTGCAGGACCGTCCTGGGAATGAGTAGAGCCGAACACAAAAAGACACAATTATTACAAGCATTATATCATGCGAAAATCAAATTGGCCTTGTTATACTATAAGAACATGATGCAACTTTCACAACACAAAACTTGCAAACCCACACAAAAACAGTTTTTCTCAAAGAGAATGTTTACTGCATGTTTAAGTCTGGAAAATAGTCATGAAAAACTAAATAATGCAACAAATTTGACTAATAGTACTTTGGTGCAAAAGACTTTATTTTGGATGAATCTTATTAAACCTGTCAAAAGTATGTCTGGTTCACTTCTCAGGTTTATTGAAAAAAAAAAAATAGAAATTAAAATAAATAACGTTTAAAAAAGAAAATTTTTTTTTAGAACAAATAATATTTTTTCATTGACAATTTTCATGGTTCAAGCACATATACACAGTATATAAATTACTTTATGTATAGTAATCACAACAAGCATGGATTTAAAAAAAATTATACATGGTAATGTTATCTTTTAGAAAGCGACTGAACAACAGTATAGAAAATGACTGAAAAGAGATCAAGAGAAATTCTAGAACTGTACAAAGATACCAACAAAAATAAACACAGTCCTCATAAACAGAGACACTACAGACTGTAACTACGTTTGCTTTGGTCTCTGCAGGCGGTCACATCAGCACTGATGGTCCCCTTGAGAAGCATAATGATAATTCTTCAATAACTCAATCTTCATCAGCTGTACAAGAAACTCCCACATGAGCCATTTTCCTGTACGCCTGTTCTCCACACCTCTGGATTCATTATCGTCCCCCACTTACAAGCCTTTTGTGTTTCCAAATTTCCTCTAAAATCCCTCCGACACTCCCCTCGCCTCCCTCCACTTCCTTTCCTTCTACAGAAGGAAAGATAACTCAGCTCATGGAAGCAGGACGTTCCCAGTCGTGCGCTGTTGGCGGGCCAAAGAGACTGCAAACAGTCATCTGTGTTTGTGTGCACTACAGAAGCAGACAGAACGAACACATCGGCCAAGGCCCAACAATATTTTCCAAAGGAGATGATTTTGTTTTCGTTTTGTGGCCTCTGAACCGTTTTGCTGAGTAAACAGAATGGGAGGATGGACACGGTGGCCGCTGGCTCGAAAGGTTAGGCCCGGTTTGGAAGGTGTGCTGTGGAAATGAGCAGGAAGAGAAAGATGAATAAAGAGTGGAACAAAGAAACAAAGGCAGTCAGACTGGAAACGATGAGTCAAGCTGGGAAACGGGTCAAATGTTCCTGCAAATGAAACAAGGGAACTCCAGACTCACGTTCACTTAGATGAACTTCACACAGTGCGCAGGAAACACATGGATAGTTCTTGGATAGTTCTCTCACAGAGATGTAGGTTGTAATAATATGTATCGATAAAATGATAATGTTATTATCTAATGATGTTATCATAAAATGATAATAATATTAAACATTTAGTTAGAAAACAACTCACACAATCACCCAGCAAACAATAAAAAGCGAGTAAATCACAGCATGCCGATATACAGTCGAGGTCAAAAGTTTACACACACCTTGCAGAATCTGGAAAATGTTAATTATTTGACCAAAATAAGAGGGAGAAACAAAATGCACGTTATTTGTTTATTCAGTACTGACCTGAATAAGATATTTCACATAAAAGATGTTTACATATAGTCCACAAGAGAAAATAATAGTTGAATTTATAAAAATGACCCAGTTCAAAAGTTTACATACACTTGATTCTTAATACTATGTTGTTAACTGAATGATCTACAGCTTTTTGTTTTGCTTTGTTTAGTGATAGTTGTTCATGAGTCCCTTGTTTGTCCTGAACACTTAAACTGTTGTTCTTCAAAAAAAACGTTCAGGTCCCACAAATTCTGTTTTTTTTTTTTAGCATTCTTGTGTATTTGAATCCTTTCCAACAATGACTGTATGATTTTGAGATCCATCTTTTCACATTGAGGACAACTGAAGGACTCATATGCAACTATTACAGAAGGTTCAAACGCTCACCAATGCTTCAGAAGGAAATACAATGCATTAAGACCCGGGGGTGAAAACTTTTGAAAAGAATGAAGATTTTCTTATTTTGCCTAAATGTTATGCATTTAGTACTGCCCTTCAGAAGCTCCAGAAGATACTTACATGTTTCCCAGAAGACAAAATAAGTTCAATTTACCCTGATCTTTAATGTCAAAAGTTTTCACCCCCCGGCTCTTAATGCATTGTGTTTCCTTCTGGAGCATCAGTGAGCATTTAAACCTTGTGTAATAGCTGCATACGTTTCCCTCAGTTGTTCTCAGTGTGAAATGATAGGTCTTAAAATCACACTGTCTTTGTTGGAAAGGGTTCAAATACACAAAAATACTGAAAAACCAAAGAATTTGTGGGACCTGAAGGATTTTTCTGAAGAACAGCAGGCAGTTTGACTGTTCAGGACAAACAAGGGACTCACTAAACAAAAAAAAAACAGCTGTGGATCATCCATGTAAACTTTTGAACGGAGTAATTTTTATAAATTCAACTATTATTTTCTCTTGTGGACTATATGTAAATGTCTTTTATGTGAAATATCCTATTCAGGTCAGTACTAAATAAACAATTAAATGCATTTTGCATGATCCCTCTTATTTTGGTTAAAAAAAAACAAACAAACAAAAAAAAAAAACATTTTGCAGATTCTGCAAGGTGTATGTAAACTTTTGACTTCAACTTGTATAAGTAAGCATTGTTTACAGGGTGAAACTTTAATATAATACATGAGTTTGTGCCTTAATATTACATTTATATCAAAATCGTCATAGTATATTCACACACTGACCAGCTGAGTTTACCTCATACTTAATGATTAAAGAAAAAACAGTATTTAAAATGATAGTTGATTACAAACTGACAGCTCTGTTTATGCTTTGTACAGATGATAACCCTGTTAGAGGATGGTTTTATATTTCATCAGTAACAAATACATCATTCAACGACATAACCAACCTCTTATCTCCAGGGTGGGATTGCATGTCCTACTCAGGGGCTTCTGATACAGTATGATGCAAGCTCTCCAAAACCTACAATAGTAAGCTGCCTCCTTGTTTACTGACTGCATAGGCAGCTGTCTTCTAAGACATTAAAAACACAGCAAGCGACTGATTCTGAATGCTCTATATAGGTAAAAAGGAAAAGAAGAAAAAGGAAGGAAAGAGCATCCAGTGCACATTTGCATGCAGTGTCTCACTGGTTTCTCCGATTGTGCTTGATATGAAAATTGCATGATAGGTGAGGGAAAATGACAACATAACAGATGTTCTGATAAACATCAGAACGTGTCACCTTGTGATACGGGGACACAAATGCCAAATGATGCATATTTAAAACCTCAGTGAACCCTGAGGGCTTTTCTATCTCTCAGGGCGGCGGATGCCACAATGGCGCAGCCCATATGTGAGGTGGACAGCTGAACTCTTTACTCAAAACAATGAAGGTATCAATCATTTTGAACAAGTCTAAGATATTCGTGCACACCTGCTGTCCTTAAGAAGGAGAAATTAGAGCTTTGGGTTACTGCTGCTTTGACATTTGTGATGTGCTCGATTTGTGCATATTTCTCACCTGATGCAGACAAGACAAATTTTTCACTGGAGAAGGCAATATTGCAACTTGTATTTTAGCCAGAAGCAACGAGTTGAAGTTAAAAATATCTTAATGTCTTGGAGTGGTGTGGATTACTTGTGGATTATTATGATGTTTTTAATCAGACTCTTATTCTGACAGCACCCATTCACTGCAGAGGATCCACTGGGGAGCAAAAGTGATGCTAAATTTCCAATAAGGGTGTACAGTAGTTCACCCAAAAGTGAAAATTACCCTATGATTTATTTACCCTCAAGTCATCCTAGGTGTACATGACTTCGGACGAATATAATCGGAGTTAATTTAAAAAAAATGTACTGGCTCTTGTAAGCTTTATAATGGCAGTGAATGGGTGTTGAGATTTTGAAGCCCAAAAAAGTGTATCCATCCCACGTAAAAAGCACTCCACATCGCTCTGGTGGGTTAATAAAGGCCTTTGTGTAATAAAAACATGCATATTTAAAACTTTCGTCATCCGTTGGAACAGCATTCTTTTGTGAATGCATATTTGACAGCTGAAGCTAGAGATTATAAAGTTTTAAATGTGGATATTTTTCCTACACAAATGCATCGATTTACTTCAGAAGGCCTTTATTAAGCTTCTGGAGCCATGTGGAGTGGTTTTTATGATGGATGGATGCACTTTATTGGACTTCAAAATCTCAACACCCATTCACTGCCATTATAAAGCTTGGAAGAGCCAGGACATTTTTTAATATAACTCCGATTGTATTAATCTGAAAGAAGACAGTCATATACACCTAGGATGGCTTGAGGCTTGATTTTCATTTTTGAGTGAACTGTCACTTTACGAACCAAACTCATCTACATCTTGTATTGCCTGAGGGTGAATATATTTTTAGCAATAGAAATTTTTGGGGCGATCTATTCTTTCAATGTAACTGTAAGCGGTTTTAACGTCATGTTTTGATTCAGCATCTCAAACAGCCTGATGTGAGTCACAAAGAATCGCAAGCTATGAGTCTAAATGAGTCAAGATGGTTTACAACAGGTGTTGTGTTTGTTTATGTGGCATTCATAGTCATATCATGACAGGTTGGAAATGCATGACTATATCGAGCACATGTAAAAAAGTTTCAGCCTGTAGATGCACTTCATTAACTTTCCTTTGTTTGTTAAGCAAAAGAGAGAGCGAGAGAAGGAAGAAAAAGTGGCAAAGTAAAGACAGATATGGATGAACCTCAGCATGGTGCAAAGTACACAATATTGTGCATTTCATTTTACGTCTTCGCTTTTTGATAAATGTCTCTCGCATACATTCGGCTCTTAAAGAGGGTGTAATGTTGTGGAACAAACCTTCACAGGCGGCACAAAGTGCCCAGTGCGCTGTCTCTGGTAGATCTGCTGGGGCTGGGTGGCAGATGGATTGATCGTCTGAATACAACTGGCCAGCTGCTCGCAGACACCAGACGCTTTAAATCAACTTGATGCCCTCTGTCACATTTCAGCCCTCATGTTTGAAGCTCAAAATCATCCACAGAGCCATAAAGATCCTCAACGCTGGCTATGAATTGTGTTCATATGAGGTCAGCTGGAGAGTGAAAGAGGAAACAAGGAGGAAAGTTATGAAACTTGGCACAAAGATAGAGGACACTCTCAATATTAACCACAGCAAATTTTGAGTCTCTATCTCAAACTGTCTAGTGCCACCAATAGGCCAAATTTGCACTCATATTTCTGATGTGATGCTAATAACTTTTGAACCATAATGTCTAGAATTGTCCTCTAATTCAATGGCTCATGGCAAGTCGAATGCATACCAAAATGTAGGTTTCTATGGGTCAATTTTGAAATTTCAAACTCATCCTAGACAGTTTGTCCAATTCACCAAAATTTGCTCAGATCATCTTCAGACAATGCTAGCCAAAAGCCTTTTGATAAACCAAACAATTTGACAAAATTCAAGCAAAAATGGACATGAGTTTATATCTTTAAAAACGCTTTAATGGATTCAAACCAGGCTTGGTATTTTTTATACCAAGCATGACCTGAGGGAACATAAGTAGTTTCAACACAGATAAAAAAAAAAATAGCTATAAAATATCTAAAAATGGGACATCTTTGTTTATAACTTCTGACCTGTTTGACCTAAAATCATGAGAGTGATCTTGTTAGATTTGGAGCGGCATACCGAATCAAACAATACCAAATTTGCCAGCCATTTTGAGCGAGGACCATTTCGAATTTTGTAGTAAATTGCTGTATTTATTGTATTGTTATGAATCATATAGATCTTATAGAATCACTTGCGGGACAGTTATGAAATTTGGCACACGGATAAAGGACAGTCTCATCATTAACCACAGCAAATTTGGAGTCTCTAAATCAAACTCACTAGTGCCACCAACAGGCCAAATGTGCATATAAGGTCTAGGAAGCAACATTTTTTGCAATTCGTGTATTTTGCGAAAACTCTACTTTTTCGAACTCGTCCAAGATGGTTTGTCTGATTATTACCAAAATCGGCTTAGATCGTCTTCAGACAATGGTGGCCAAAACTTATCAAAAGCTTTTTGATATACCAAACCGTTTTTGTAAAGCGCATTAATGGATTTGACGAAATTCACAGAAAAAAGGAAATGAGGCTGCATCTTTGCAATGCTTCCACAGATTCAGACCAAACTTTGTACATGTTATACCAAGCATGACCTGTGCACATGAGTAGTTTCGACACAGTGCCATCTAGTGGTCAAAGACATAAAAATTTGACATCTTTATAGTTTCTGACCAGTTTAACCAAAAATCATGAGTGTTCTTGTTAGATTCAGAGTGGCATACCAAATCAACAATGCTAAATTTTCCTGTCAGCCATTTTGAATGTGGAACATTTCAAACTTTGTAGTAAAATGTTATATTTTTTAAATTCTTTAACATATAGTTATGAATCTTACGATTCTTATATAATTGCTCGCAGGACAGTTATGAAATTTGCCACATGGATTGAAGACAGTCTCATCATTAACCACAGCAAATTTGCAGTCTCTAACTCAAACTCTCTAGCAGCACCAACAGGCCAAATTTGCACTTATGTTTCTGTTAATAACTTTTGAACCATAAGTTCTAGAAGCAAAATTCTTGGGCCAAGATTTTTCACAAATTTTGAATTTTTTTGCGAAAATGGACATAAGGCTGTATCTTTGCAATGCTTTAACAGATTCAGACCAAACTTGGTACGTGTTATACCAAGCATGACCTGCAGGCACATGAGTAGTTTCAACACAGTGCCATCTAGTGGTCAAAAGAGATGAAAATTTGACATCTTTGTTTATAATTTCTGACCAGTTTGACTAAAAATTATAAGAGTGATCTTGTTAGATTTGGAGCGGCATACTGAATCAAACAAGACCAGATGTTCCTATGTCAACCATTTTGAATGTAGACCATTTCGAATTTTGTAGTAAAATGCTGTATTTTTCAAATTCTTTAACGCATTGTTATGAATCTTACAGAATCACTTGTGGGACAATTATGAAATTTAGCACATGGATATAAGACAGTCTCATCATTAACCACAGCAAATTTGGAGTCTCTAACTCAAACTCTCTAGCTCCACCAACAGGCCAAATTTACACTTATGTTTCTGTTAATAACTTTTGAACTTTGAGGTCTAGAAGCAAAATGCATACCACCATTTAAATTTCTATGGGTCATTATTTTTTGCAATTAAGAATTTGTAAACTCGTCCTAGACAATTTGTCTGATTTTTACAAAAAATTGGCTCAGACTATCTTCAGACAATGCTGGTCAAAAGTTCATAAAAGCCTTTTGATATACCAAACTATTTTCATAAAGTGCGTTAACGAATTGGACAAAATTCGCTCAAAAATCGACATGAGGCTATATATTTGCAATGCTTTAACAGATTCAGACCAAAATTGGTACGTGTTTTACCAAGCATCACCTGAAGGCACATGAATAGTTTCAGCACAGCACCACCTGCTGGTCAAAATATATAAAAATTGACATTTCTACTTAGAAATTCTTACCAGTTTTGCCAAGAATCATAAGATTGGTCTTGTTAGATTTGAAACATCATAAATCAAACAACACCTAAATTTTCTAAGTCAGCCTTAAGTCTGCAGGAAGGTAGCTCTCCAGGAGCAGGGTTGGAAAAGCGTGGTCTTTTTTGAGTAATTAAACACAGCTCCTTAGCTCTTCATTTTACATCTATTGTACTTGGCCCCTTAATTGCTGCTTGCAGCTATATTTTAAAATGTAATTTATTCCTGTGATGACAAAGCTGAATTTTCAGCATCGTTACACCAGTCTTCAATGTATTTAATCATCATTTAATTTTAAAAAATTATTTATTATTATTATTATTTGTAATATAGTTTTTAAATAACACATTTTGTCTACATTAAACACGACACAGTTCCTATCTGAAAAGGATAACTTTTACATCTAAAACAGGGTTTTTCCATGTAGTTCTGACACAGTTTCAAATTCATACAGACGATAATGGCTTTGCTACACATGCCTACTTTTTCTGCATACTAAGCAGTATAGCAAATACTATCCATTTTTCTTTAATTTTTTTTCTATGTAACTTGTGACATTTTATGCTAAATGCAACAAAACATTTTTCAAAAGTCAACACCGACCAATATTGTTGCTTCCAGTTCATTTATCACACTGGAAACTGACAAATATTCCATGCAGTGTCTGGTTCCACAGAGCGCATTTTGGCAAATAAAACACACATTTCAGTTATTCTATGCATACAGAAAATATTATACACTGTGCACAAAAAATATACTGTATACTGGTAAAATCGTATGATAGCATGCTATCTCTGATTGCAGGGTTTAAGGGTGATGTGTAGTATTTGAGGGTAGTCTGTTGCGCATGATAGTAGTGCACAGTGTATAAAGCTAGTGGTTAGTGGGTTAGTACAGTGTGTGGAGTGCAGATGGCTGCATAACAGGAGGTTTAAAGGTTCTGGCATAAGCGTGAGGAGTATAAGCTTTACAGCATCTCATATAAACTGGTACAGTATCTTACAAAGTCCATTCTTTTTCCTGTGAGATTTATAGATGGGATTTTATATCTCGCCAGATGTGCGTGGTTGTTTTAGAAGCGAGTGGTGCTGAGCACACACATGAAAGCCAAAGATGAGCTCACTGACAGATCTGGATGTTAAAGAGAGGCAGGGTAGAGTTCTGGCCCGGCTCAGCCCGTTGGGAGAGAGACAGAGAGCTGGATCAGTAACAGGTGGCTAATCTTCAACTGTGCTTAGAGAGAGTAAAAATCATCACAGCGTTTCCCAAACAATTCACCTCAAACAACCCTAACCACAAAACACAAAAATTATTCATTAGTCATTTAATTTTTGCACACAAGCCAATTTCTTTTTTTTTTTTAACGCACTTACTTTTTTTAAATGTATGTAAATAAATAAATTAATAAATAAATAATGTACAATGACCTAAAAAGATCATATCATCGTTTTCACTAAATATTACACAGCAAAAGGGTTTTTTAACATAGATAATAATAAGAAATGAACAGCAAATCAGCATATTTGAATGATTTCTGAAGGATCATGCCACTGAAGACTGGAGTAATGATGCTGAAAATTCAGCTTTGCATCACAGAAATAAATTATAAAATATATTCAAACAGAAAACATTATAAATTGCATATTTCACAATATTACTGTTTTACTGTATTTTTATCAAATAAATGCAGCCTTGTGAGCATAAGAGACTTCTTTTAAAAAACAATTTTGAGGTTTAGGAGTTGTGATGTAATTCAAGTCTCAAATTCTTAACCCATGGTGTTTAGAAAAACTACAGAACTTAAGCCTCTAAATGGCTGCCAGCCTCCAGTCAATCATAGAAAACATTCAAAGTGCTTCAAGGTCTTATATCTCTCGCTCTCTCTCGGGAACCAATTGCAAACAAATACTGTATGTTTGCATTACAGAGCAATTTGTCCTTGGTTGCCATAGGGACAGCAGATCCCAGCGTCTCGTGGATGACCTCATGCGATGCAGCGAACGGCAGAATTAGGTCAGAATTATTAGCACATGCTCTGGTCTCCTGACAGAGCGCTTACAATTGGCCTGGGACTCCAACAAGAGCTTCAGTACGACATCCTTTAAGCTAATTATAAATAATTACTGGACACAACACCATTCTAGCTATCATTTATGAAGGCATGCATACATAAAAAAAGCCCAGAGAGGAGAAAAAAATAACACTACAGACTAAAAAAAGGGGCTGCTGTGACTGTTTAGCTGATTTAGAGTCAAGCTCAGAGTTAGTTTGTCAATCTCAAGGAGTCAGTTCTCCTGCTAAATGTCACAACTACACATTTCAGTAGGCAAACAGCATCTTTCTACATTGCCGACTATTGAAATATATTTTTAAAATATAAAACATGCATACTTCATTATATAAAAGCCATACAATCACATTAAAATGAGCTGACATTATAAGCATGTCTCAGCCAAGTTCATCACTTCTTACAGTTCCCTTAAACATTTTCATTGTGGTTTGTGTGTTTCTGTTTTTGTGCAGCGTGGTTCTGTATTTAGTCGAGTTGAGAGTATACTTGCAGCGCGTTTCTGCATTTGGTCGCGGGTATATTTGCAGCAACTTTCTGCATTTGGTCATGTTGCCAGTATATCTGCAACGCATTTCTGTAATTAGTCATGTTGAGAGTATATTTGCAGAGCGTTTTTGAAATTGGTCATGTGGGAGTATATTTGCAGCACGTTTCTGAATTTGGTTGTGTTAAGAGTATATTTGCAAAACATTTCTGCATTTGGTTGTGCTGCAAGTATATATGCAACACATTTCTGTATTTGGTCGTGGTGGGAGTATATTTTCAGGCCTTTTCTGTACTTGGTTGTGTCGTGAGTATATTTGCAGCATGTTTCTGCATTTGGTCATGTTGCGAGTATATATGCAACACATTCCTGTATTTGGGGGATGCTGTGAGTATATTTTCAGTGCATTTCTGTATTTGGTTGTGGTGGGAGTATATTTGTATTGCATTTCTAAATTTGGTCATGGTCGGAGTATATTTGCAGTGCGTTTCTGTATTTCGTTGTGTTAAGAGTATATTTGCAGAGCATTTCTGAAATTGGTCATGTTGAGAGTATTTTTGCAGAGCGTTTTTGAATTTGGTCGTGTTGTGAGTATATTTGCAGTGCATTTCTGCATTTGGTCATGTTGAGAGTATATTTGCAATGCATTTCTGTATTATGTTGTGTTGAGAGTATTTTGCAGCGCGTTTCTGAATTTGGTCGTGTTGTGAGTATATTTGCAGTGCATTTCTGTATTTGGTCATGGTGGGAGTAAATTTGCATTGCGTTTCTGAATTTAGTCGTGTTGAAAGTATATTTGCAACACATTTTTGCATTTGGTCATGTTGAGAGTGTATTTGCAGCGTGTTTCTGTATTTGGTCGTATTGCGAGTATACTTGCAGCATGTTTTTGTATTTGGCCGTGTTGAGAGTATTTGGAGTACATTTCTGCATTTGGTCATGTTGTGAGTATATATGCTACACATTTCTGAAATTGGTCATGTTGTGAGTATATTTGCAGCGCGTTTCTGAATTTGGTTATGTTGTGAGTATATATGCTACACATTTCTGAAATTGGTCATGTTGCGAGTATATTTGCAGTGCGTTTCTAACTTTGGTCATGTTGACAGTATATTTGCAGCGTGTTTCTGTATTAGGTCGTATTGCGAGTATACTTGCAGCATGTTTTTGTATTTGGCCGTGTTGAGAGTATTTGGAGCACATTTCTGCATGTGGTCATGTTGTGAGCATATATGCAACATTTCTGTATTCAGGTGTGTTGTGAGTGTATTTGCAGCGCATTTCTGCATTTGGTCATCTTGCGAGTATATCTGCAGCATGTTTCTGCATTTGGTCATGTTGTGTATTTATGCAACACATTTCTGTATTTGGGCGTGTTGTGAGTATATTTTCAGTGCGTTTATATATTTGGGCATATTGTGAGTATATTTTCAGCGCGTTTCTGCATTCGGTCGTGTTGCGACTATATATGCAACGCATTTCCGTATTTGGGCTTGTTGTGAGTATATTTTAATTGCGTTTCTGTATTTGGTCATGGTGGGAGTATATTTGTATTGCATTTCTAAATTTGGTCATGGTCGGAGTATATTTGCAGTGCGTTTCTGTATTTCGTTGTGTTAAGAGTATATTTGCAGAGCATTTCTGAAATTGGTCATGTTGAGAGTATTTTTGCAGAGCGTTTTTGAATTTGGTCATGTTGTGAGTATATTTGCAGTGCATTTCTGCATTTGGTCATGTTGAGAGTATATTTGCAATGCATTTCTGTATTATGTTGTGTTGAGAGTATTTTGCAGCGCGTTTCTGAATTTGGTCGTGTTGTGAGTATATTTGCAGTGCATTTCTGTATTTGGTCATGGTGGGAGTAAATTTGCATTGCGTTTCTGAATTTAGTCGTGTTGAAAGTATATTTGCAGCATATTTTTGCATTTGGTCATGTTGAGAGTGTATTTGCAGCGTATTTCTGTATTTGGTCGTGTGAGACTATTTTGCAACGTGTTTCTGAATTTGGTCGTGTTGCGAGTATTTTTGCAGCGCGTTTCAGAATTTGGTCATGTTGAGAGTATATTTGCAGCGTGTTTCTGTATTAGGTCGTGTTGCAAGTATACTTGCAGCGCATTTCTGTATTTGGCTGTGTTGAGAGTATTTGAAGCACATTTCTGCATTTGGTCATGTTGTGAGTATATATGCTACACATTTCTGAAATTGGTCATGTTGTGAGTATATTTGCAGCGTGTTTCTGAATTTGGTTATGTTGCGAGTATATTTGCAGTGCGTTTCTAACTTTGGTCATGTTGACAGTATATTTGCAGTGTGTTTCTGTATTCGGTCGTATTGCGAGTATACTTGCAGCATGTTTTTGTATTTGGCCGTGTTGAGAGTATTTGGAGCACATTTCTGCATTTGGTCATGTTGTGAGTATATATGCTACACATTTCTGAAATTGGTCATGTTGTGAGTATATTTGCAGCGCGTTTCTGAATTTGGTTATGTTGTGAGTATATATGCTACACATTTCTGAAATTGGTCATGTTGCGAGTATATTTGCAGTGCGTTTCTAACTTTGGTCATGTTGACAGTATATTTGCAGCGTGTTTCTGTATTAGGTCGTATTGCGAGTATACTTGCAGCATGTTTTTGTATTTGGCCGTGTTGAGAGTATTTGGAGCACATTTCTGCATGTGGTCATGTTGTGAGCATATATGCAACATTTCTGTATTCAGGCGTGTTGTGAGTGTATTTGCAGCGCATTTCTGCATTTGGTCATCTTGCGAGTATATCTGCAGCATGTTTCTGCATTTGGTCATGTTGTGTATTTATGTAACACATTTCTGTATTTGGGCGTGTTGTGAGTATATTTTCAGTGCGTTTATATATTTGGGCATATTGTGAGTATATTTTCAGCACGTTTCTGCATTCGGTCGTGTTGCGACTATATATGCAACGCATTTCCGTATTTGGGCTTGTTGTGAGTAAATTTAATTGCGTTTCTGTATTTAATCATGGTGGGAGTATATTTGCAGAGTGTTTCTGTTTTTGGTCATGTTGCAAGTATTTGTGGTGCATTTCTGTATTTGGTTTTGTATTTGGTTGTGAGTATTTGCATCATGTGTGTTGTCAAAGTAATGAAGATGTTGTCTTAATTTGCTGGTGCTTTTTCTACTTGCATGTGTTTTTTCATTTGCAGCGCTCTCGCGGTCACCGTACTGCCTTCACATGCTATTGAAAATGTCCTACTTCCCACTTCTGAAGTTGTAATTACAAAGCAAGCATGTTCAAGTGCTTCGTTGTCGAACTGTGAAGGACTGCCCATTCATGAGTTCATTATTGCCTATTTTTTGTGGATATCTTATTAAGACCAAAAGGTATAGAAGGCTTTCAATAAAATTCTATTCATTGGTAACCATATAAACATACATGACTGTAACACAAAAGAAACTAGAGGTTAATCATTCGACTGACAGACTCCAGCCATTTAGAAAACATTCAAAGCATTTTAAAGTCTTCATCTTTGCTACTCATAATTAATTTTAATCTCATCAGTCCACAAACAAACAAACTGCATGAGAGAAAAATGAAATACTATTACAAGAATAAATCACATTTGTAAATATATTAAAATAGAAAAAAAAAAAATATACTGCTGTTTTTACTGTGTTTTGCTTAAATAAATACAGCCTTGGTGAACATAAAAACTTTTCAACACATTTAAAAAAAAATACTGACCCTAAACTGTTGAAAACTAGTGTATAAAACACATTGAGGAAAATGAGCTTTCCAGAGTTGAGATGAACTAAACAGTGTCTTTCTCAAAATTTTCATTCTAAGTTTATATCAACTATCACAGAAAACTTTGAAGGTTATGCCTCCGATTGGCTTCAAAGCACCTCACAGTCTTTATCTTTGGTCTTTCTAATGAATCTAAACCTCATCAGTCCACAAAAGAAGAAACTGCATGGGAACCAAATTGAATACTAAAAACATTCTCGCCAGTAATACGTGAGAAAAGACAGACTTTGAAGGGAGGAGAGCATGTATGCCTCGTCTTTCATTTTCGTTCTTGGAAAACAATCCTTTATCACACCACTCCTCCTGCTTCTAACACCTGCGACGGTGGAATCTCCATGTCTCCGTGCGGTAATCATCCCCCAGCCCTCCTGATGCTGGCTCGTGTCCAGACTCGCAACAGTGGCTAAGAGTAGACGCGCGTAAATGGAACATTGCTGGCAACTCGTGATGAGCCGCACCTGGTGCCCATTGAGCCTAGTCACCGTTGCCATAAATCCACTATTGTGACTCTCCTACAGTGAAACTACCTCCATGAGTGCATGGATGAGGTGTACTTGAGGTTTTGGAGCAGATGATGTGGATGATGATCATCATCATCGCCAGAGTTGCTAAACGTTATGAACACTGAGGGAACATTTGGAACATTCTACTCATACTATTAATGGAGCACAGTATATGCATTTTAGTGTAGAAAACTATTTGCATCTGTAGTATGCAACCAGAACAGTATAGTTTGCAAATAGTACAATATACAAAATCCCACAATGCAATGGGCTGGACTTTAGATATCATTTTTAATTTGATTAATTAAAGCTGAAATATGTAATTTCTGCACCACTAGCGCCACCTATCAGAACTGCAGAAATTAATGGCTGCAATACAAAAAAAAGTTACATTTTAATATTTCGTTTAACCTGACTTGAATGAATGATTCTTATTTATAACTGAAATAATAACATTTATATTGCATACTGTTCGTGCAATTGTTTTTTATTATTTTATTTTATTATGCTTTTTTATGCTTTAATTTATTTCAGTTTTGGTTTTAGCAATTTTAGCAGTTTAATTTATTTGATAAGACAGTTACAGATTTGGGAAAACTGAATATAAAAATAATGCAAAATAATTATAGTTATTTCATATTTATTACTGAAATAACATTTATATTGCATACTGTTCATGCAGTTTTGTTATGTGCTAATGTTATTTTATTATTATGCTTTTTTGGTGTCATTATATTATTATTATTATTATTATTATTATTATTATATTACCTTTTTTAATATTTCTACATAGTTTTATTTCCATTTTAGTTTCAGTAATTTTCGTATTTTAAATATCAGTAATCAAAAATTTGGAAAAATTGAATATAAAACAAATGCAAAATAATCATATTTATTTCTAAAATAATAACATTTATATTGCATACTGTTCATGTAATTTTGCTATGTGTTTTTTGTCATTTTATTATTATGCTTTTTTGTTTTTGTTGTTATTATTATATTAGCTTTTTTTATAATTATAAATAGTTTTATTTCAGTTTTAGCTTGAGTAATTTTAGTACTTTTAATACTGTTAATCAAAAATTCGGGAAAACTGGATTTAAAACATAAAAGCAAAATAATCTATTATTTCTAAAATAATAACATTTATATTGCATAATGTTCATGCAATTTTGTTATCTTTTTTGTTATTTTATTATTATGCTTTATTGTCATTATTATATTAGTTTTTTTTTTAAATATTTCTATATTGTTTTTTTTCAGTTTCAGTTTTAGTAATTTTAGTATTTTAAATGTTAATGCTAAAAGAAATTCGGAAAAATGGATATACACCAAATGTAAAATAATCATATTTCTAACATAACATTTATATTTCATACTGTTCATGCAATTTTGTTGTATATTTTTTGTCATTTTATTATTATGCTTTTTTGTTGTTGTTATTATTATTGTATTAGTTTTTTTTATATATATTTCTATAGTTTTATTTAAGCTTTAGTTTTAGTAATTTTAGTATTTAAAATATTAGTAATCAAAAATTTCAGAAAACTGAATATAAAACATGCAAAATAATCATATACTTCTAAAATAACATTTATATTTCATACTGTTCATGCAATTTTGTTGTATATTTTTTGTTATTTTATTATTAAGCTTTTTGTTATTATTATTATTATAATATTATTTTTTTAATATTTCTGTATAGATCTATTTCAGTTTTAGTTTTAATAACTTTAGTATTTTAAATATTAGTAATCATACAGTAGTCAACAAATGAATCGAAGTTGTCCTAAGACAAGAGCGGGTATTGGTTTGGTTTTAGGACAAATTTGATGAAAGGTTTTGATCCACTTCAAATGTTGACTGAATAGGAAAACTGAATAGAAAACAAATGCAAAATAATATTATTTCTAAAATAATAACATTTATATTGCATACTGTTCATGCACTTCATGGTAAAAGCATGCAATCACCTGCACACAACACTCACATGTGCTTGTAAATGTTAATTTTAAATTTTGTTGCTAATGTTGTTACTGCTAACTAAAACTCTTATTAATGATTTGTCATGGATACAAGCTTTTAATTCATACTTTATACTATGCTTGTTCCTGTGGGATGATCTGCTCAACTCAAATGTACATTAAGAAAATATCTGCTGTGTACATCACAGAGGCCTTTCAGGCTTCATTGGCAGTCTTACCTGAATCATTGCTGGACACATGCCTTTAATGGAAGCAACAGTGAGGTAGTAACGAGGACCAGACATCTTCCTTCAGGAAAAAGCACCTGATCCATGAAGAAGTGCAGAGTGACAAACTGTCCTGCCAGCAACAAGTGCCGCATCTGTCAGACGGGAGAGGGATGCTGTTACAGACACAGAACAGCTCCATATCAGTGCTCAGACAAAAACACAGGAACTGTTCCCAGAGTACTATTTTTCTTACAATGAAATTTTCCATGTTACAACCTTAGTCTAATCAGGACAATGACATAGAAGAGTTTGTCTTAAATCGTTAAAAAAAGTAAGCTTAACGTTACCTGTGGAAAAACTTGCAACCATGATGCTGTTGTGGGTGGCTCAAGTGAAATGTGTAAAGAAACATGTTTTCCACAGAACTGAATTCATAAATCTAACAAAAAATAAACAAAATGAAATGAAAATTGTGTCAATAATCACTTACACCCATGTGGTTCCAAACCCGTAAAAGCTTTGCTTTTCTTCTGAACACAATTTAAGATATTTTGGATAAAAACCGGGAGGTTTGTGACTGTCCCATTGACTGCCATGTAAATACCACTGTCAAGGCCCAGAAAAGTATGAAAGACGTCATCAAAATAGCCCATCTGCCATCAGTGGTTCTACCATAATTTTACGAAGCTACGAGAATACTTTCTGTACGCAAAAAAAACAAAAATAACTTTATTCAACAATTCGTCTTCTCCGCGTCACCGTTGCGTCATTTCAGACAGTGGGATTTTAAGCAGCAGCCACTAGGGACTTCAAGCAACAGCTTCCCTTGGAATGGCTATGATGACCGGAAGCAAGCTGTTACACCACCGTAGCCGAGAACGTAAAAATCATTAAGCAACCATAAATAAAACGACATTCATTTAAGTACAAATTATGGATTATGTGGAGGATGTTTAGGCAATACGTACGTTGTTTGTTTCACATCATCTCTAGTCTCAGTGCTACCTGAGGTGCCGTTGCCAAAAGCAGACATATCTTTGTACGAATGAAAAAAACAAATCGTTAAAATTAGCTTAAAGGGGTCATCGGATGCCCATTTTACACAAGTTGATATGATTCTTTAGGGTCTTAATGAAAAGTCTCTAATATACTTTGATTAAAAACTCTCAATGGTTTTGTAAAACAACACCCTTTTTACCTTGCCAAAATCAGCTCTGCAAAAATCATCTCATTTTAAGGGGTTGTTCCTTTAAATACAAATGAGCTCCGCTCGCCCCGCCCCTCTCTTCTCTCTGTGGAAAGACGATCTTGTTTACTTTAGCCGCATTTAGCCACCTTATAACTATCATGTTATAAGGAAAGGCGATCACAAAGATTCATAAAAAAACGCTTATACTCACTTCTGCTGTAAGTGAAGCTGGATCATGAATGATTCGCGTAAACATAGACGGATATATGTAGATCTGGAGGCGCATTCCCTTCACAAACAAACGTAATCCACTGCATCTTCAGTGGCTCAGATGTCCGGAGTAAATGACGACCACTATGTTCATTATTACATCCAGCAACACACCTCAATCGCTCAGTTGGAGATATTCTTGTCTAACTTACATCCCTGCTCTGGCATCAAAACATGGAAAGTTACTGGACTGTGACAGCTGGTCTAAGGTAAGACGCTCATGTCAATCAACTATTGTGGGAGCGGCCTCTGTCGGTGTGACAGCACACAGACAGGCATCTGAGAACGGCTCGATTTGAAAAAGGGGATATTATTTTTACAGATTAATTAAAAACCACTGCATGGATTTGTATCATTATAGGGTAGATTTGTACATACACTGCCAACACACATTAATCTTCAAACAACATGAAAAAGTGAACTTAGCATCCGATGACCCCTTTAAGTTTAAAACAGATTAGCCTTTTTCACAAAAATCGGAAGTGACGTCAGCGCAGGGTAAAGTCAGTTCTGCTACAGGTCTGTGCCTATTATATTAATATGCTCTTGTCTCAAACAATGCCTTTTACCTTTTCTTTTTTGTCTGCTTTCCAAGTTGTTATATAAATCAACACAGAAACAACATTTTACTTGTTTGTAATTTATATGGGCACTCAGACCGGTACTGGTCAATATAATATATGCGCAACATAGTTTCTGTTCTCCATCTCTGGTATATTTAAGCGTATTTTCTCAATTTACTCAGTCATTTCCCTCGAATCACTACATCATGGTAAATTATGACAGTTTATATCCAAATGCACATTTCCCCAAGAATAAATGAAACAATTCTGAGTCCGGATGATGCACAAACTCAATACAACAACGTAATCCAGATCCAAAAGGAATAAAGCCATTAATCGGAGTCATGTCTTATTTAGTATTATATTATTTTATTATGTATATCCCTGGGCACATTATGCAACGTACATTTACACCCTAAAGTTAATAATGCAAAGGAGAGCAAGTAGAAAATACAATATTACTTTCATAATAATAACAACAATATTAATCGCGAAAAAAAATGATGTGAAGAGTCATAATGCACAGCCAGCACCAACTAGACAGTACGGCAAAACTTAAAACTGTACTGTATTATAAGTGCTAACATTCATAATTAAATAAACATAGTATTTGTGATGACCAGACGCTGACACAAAGTTTTAGAATAAATGTTTGCTATTTTTAGAGTAAAACACCGGTATATATCATAGTATCATAGTATCTATTTTGTAAAAATAGACTTTGATTCCCGAACTTACTCTTGTTCAGTACGGCCGCTGCTGTCACCGGAAAAACGTTTACCCTGCATGCGCCAATCCGGAAGCCAGAAACACGGAAGTGTGAAAAAGGCTAATCAACAGATTAAATGAAAGACTAATGGTAGAATCATATAGTGATGTAATTACAGTGGCATAAACTATAAAACGTAACATTTATCTACCTACCTAATCTGTCACGTTGTAAAGATTACGGCAAACCAGCTGTTCACCCATAGTAGACGGCTACAGTAGAATGTCAAGAAGTGGCAGTTAAAGTCGCGAACGCGCAATATGACGTCGGAATGCCGTTGCCATTCCATCCGTGGCTGCTGCTTAAAAGCTCCATTGATAGAACGGCAACGGCATTCCGACGTCATATTGCGCGTTCGCGACTTTAACTGCAACTTCCTGACGTTCTACTGAAGCCGTCTACTACGGGAGAACAACTGTCTTTACAACGTGAAAGATTAGGTAGATAAATGTTACGTTTTATAGTATATACCACTGTAATTCCATCAGTCTCCGCTGGACGGAAACTGCTTCGCTGTTCTATGTTAGCCGCACCACACGGATACGTTTTCTACGTTTATTTACGCTTCGATTCGAACGAAAACAGCGTGACGCAGCTGACATAGAACAGTCTACGCTGTTTGCGTCTAGCGGATACGCTCCAAAATGGCGCTACGGTGACGCGGAGGAGACGAATTGTTGAATAAAGTCGTTATTTGTGTTTTCTTTCCGTATAAAAAGTATTCTCGTAGCTTCGTAAAATTATGGTTAAACCACTGATGGCAGATGGGCTATTTTGACGACGTCTTTCATACTTTTTTGGGCCTTGACAGTGGTATTTACCTGGCAGTTTTATGGGACCCGATTTTCATCCAAAATATCTTAAATTGTGTTCCGAAGACGAGCGAAGCTTTTACAGGTTTGGAACGACATAGGGGTAAGTGATTAATGACAATATTTTCATTTTGGGGTGGAGTAACCCTTTAATAAGCCGCATGATTTGAGGTCTCGTTCATGTCAGCACAAATGGCTAGGATGAATTACGCACTGTAGTTTAATATTTGAGAACTGGCTTAAGGATGAGCAATAACAATAGTGTTAGCTCTCTTAACAAGTATAACTAATGAAGCTAAACAAGAAAAAGAGGACAAAAATAATCAAATCTGATAGTTCTGTTTGCTTCCAGCTAGGCATTTTAATATGACTGCACCACTATGCAGGACCTGAGGGATGTTTCCTAGGAACAAAATTAAGTTTGAGATTAAAGTATATTTCCGATGAAGAATCACCATTGAGTATATAAATGTAGGAAAAGAGGCAAGAGTGAAAGCAAATACTCCTTTATCTTTCGCTAACTCTACATTTCCTTTTCCCTCCCCTTGCTATTTATTGACTCTGAGGGACAACAACAAATGTGTATGGAGAAAATTAACACAAAGGCAGGTTATTAAGACTCGTCTTCCTTTGTTTCTCGGACTTTTTAATTATTTTTGAATCCTTCAATGGATTTGATCTGCGGGGCCGCTGGTAAATCAATCTCTCAGTCCCTCTTTTCTAATTTGTAGGCCTTGGTGCATTAACCACTGCTCCTCATGCAAGCTCCCAAATGACTGCCTGACTTTGCATTTCCAGACTTAATGAACAAAGAAAATATTGAATTGGGAACTTTTGTCTGCGACACAATGGCAAGCCGACAGCAACCCAGACCCATAATGCTGTCTGTCTGCTCATAAAATGTGGCAGATTTCTCCTTCAAAGTACAGAAATAGACGTTTTAAGTAAACAAAGAGCTTAATGATCGCTCCAAGAGACATGTTCTCTTTCAATATTGTGGGCAAAAAATCTGTTTACTTTCCTGTGTTAATATAGGACTTTTCTAATGGGTTGTGCCATTTTTACACAATCAATCAGATTCAGCTGATTCATGGTTTAGTATCAGCCATAAGCCATGATTTGCTATACTTGACTGCATGTGGTATGAGTGGGAGGGGCATTCACATTCTTGAGAGCATCTGATTGGACAGAAATCTGTATAGTGCAGGACAGGGTTGGAAATTAAGGAAGCCTGTTTCTGCCATTGATAATTTGATCACTGATAAGATAATTTAGACTTTTTATCTCACAATTCTGACTTTTTCACAGAATTGTGAGATATAAAATTGCAATTGCGAGTTGTAAAGTCAGAATTGCAAGATATAAACTAGCAATTGCAAGAAATAGTCAAAAATTGCGAGATTCACAATTCTTTTTTTCTCAGAATTGCAAGTTTGTATCTCGCAATTGTGAGTTAAGTCAAAATTGTGAGATATAAACTTGCAATTCTGAGAACAGTCTTTTTTCCCTCAAAATTGGACTTTATAGTTTATATCTCACAATTCTGAGAAAAAAAAAGACAGTATGCAAGAAAAAATGATATCGTGAGATAAAAACTATCATTTGCGAGGAAAAAAAGTCAGAATTGCTACTTTTTATCTTGCAATTTTGACTTTATAACTCGCAATTGCAAGTTTATATCTCACAATTCTGAGAAAGAAGTCAGAATTGCAAGAAAAAAGTCAGAACTGAGAGATATAAACAAGCATTTGCAAGAAAAAAAGTCAGAATTGTGAGTTTTTAAATCACGAAAGTCACAATAAACCTTTTTTTTTTTTATTTTTTATTCAGTGGCAGAAATGGGCTTCTACAGGAAATGAATGGGGGCTTGTGGCAAAAATGCCCCACAAATTCAAGATAAAGGGGCAAAAATTGCCCCTGCACAATTAAACTGTCGATTATGACCGTCACAATTAAGATAAAATGTGAAAATAAATGAAAAATGTCTTGCATTTTGATTTACTCACAACTGCATCAAATTGCTTTTTACACTTTTCTTTTTTTTTTTGGCAGCGTAGCCTTATAGCCTAATTTTTTTTAATTTGTCTCTTATGTAGGGAAGCCCATTTTTGCCACTGAATAAAAAATTTAAAAAAGGTAACTGCAACTTTTTGTACAACTCACAATTCTGACTTTTTCCTCGCAATTGCGAGTTTACATCTTGCAATTCTGACTGTATAACATGCAATTCTCAGAATGTTTTTTTCCCCTCAAAATTTGACTCTTTAATTTGCAATTGCAAGTTTATATCTCACAAATCTGAGAAAAAAAGTCAGAATTGCAAGAAAAAAAGTTAGAATTGTGAGGTACAAACTCGCATTTGCAAGAAAAAAGTCAGAATTGCAAAATACAAACTCGCATTTGCGAGAAAAAAAACTCAAATTGTGAGATATAAATGTGCAATTGCGAGAAAAAAAGTATAATTTATTGTTACATGGAGTGAGAGGCGAGAGGCGAGCGGATCCATATGCGAGCTTTTATTAATAGGACGTGACAAAGACATGGTCGTACAGGCAGGGTCAAAACAGGAGCAGACAGGGATATCACAGACAATCGTAGAGAATAATCCAATAACGATAGATAGTCCGGAAAGGCAGGCGGCGAACAGTCGAAAAACGGGGGAGCCAGGCGAGAGAACAAGGAACTTGGAACTAGAGACTAGGAAACGCTAACAGTGGATATACAACAATAACAACACACAATACTCCGTGGTTTGCAAGGGGAAAGACCGGGGCTTTTATAGCGCCGCTGATTGGTCGCGGATGAAGTGCAATGGCTGATGGGGAATGTAGTCCGGGGTGTAGTACAACCATCAGAGTGTGATAATGGGGTGAGAGTGACATCTGGTGGTGAGTGGACAGCGGGACACCGACCAGATTCGTGACATAGCCCCTCCCCAAGGAGCGGCTTCCAGACGCTCCAACAGCAAAACAGTCCTGGGGAGCGGTGGGAGGGCCAGGAGACTGAGGCAGAACCGGTAGGGAGGAAGCCTTCCAGGGCGGAGCAGGAGGCGCAGGAGCCCTCCAGGGCGGAGCCGGAGGCGCAGGAGCCCTCCAGGGCGGAGCCGGAGGCGCAGGAGCCCTCCAGGGCGGAGCCGGAGGCAGAGCAGGAGGCGCCGGAGCCCTCCAGGGCAGAGCCAGAGGCGGAGCAGGAGGCGCAGGAGCCCTCCAGGGCGGAGCAGGAGGCGGAGCAGGAGGCGCCGGAGCTCTCCAGGGCGGAGTCGGAGGTGGAGCAGGAGGCGCCGGAGCCCTCCAGGGCGGAGTCGGAGGCGGAGCAGGAGGGGCAGGAACCCTCCAGGGCAGAGCAGGAGGCACCGGGACCTTCCAGGGCGGAACCGGAGGAAGAACAGGAGGCGCCGAGGCCCTCCAGGGCGGAACAGGAGCCCGCGTAATGGACTGGGACCTGGGGAGAACAGGGACAGAGGAGGCAGACAGAATAAGGGGAGAATCAGAGAGACCAAAGGATAACGCCGCCTCCCTAGGAGGATCTACAGCCGAAGCTGACACCTCAGGAGGCATTGGCGCGGCTTCTCCGACAGGGAAGGCCTCTGGAGCTGACTCGTGGTCAGACGGGGCCTCTGGAGCAGACTTGAGACCAGACGGGACCTCCGGAGCAGACTTGTGATCAGTCAGGAGCTCTGGAACAGGCTTGTGATCAAACAGGAGTTCTGGAGCAGGCTTGTGATCAGACGGGAGCTCTGGAGCAGACTTGTGACCAGGCGGGAGCACTAGAGCAGGCTTGAGAACAGACGTGATCTCAGGGGCGGACTTATGAACAGACGTGACCTCAAGAGTGTAGTGTGCGGCCCACATACTGAGAATGGTGATCGCCATCACACTGGCAGACATCATGTGACTTGACTCTGGGCGGTCAGACGAGACGTGACTTGACTCTGGGCGGTCAGACGAGACGTGACTTGACTCTGGGCGGTCAGACGAGACATGGTGAGGCTCTGGACAGATAGACGAGACGTGATGGGGCTCTGGAAGGACAGACGAGACGTGACTTGGCTCTGGGCGGTCAGGCGCGACGTGACTTGACTCTGGGCCGTCAGGCGGGACGTGACTTGACTCTGAAACAACAGCAATACCTTGATTTGGCTCAATAAGTGCTGCTGTGACTTGACCTGACACGTGAAGTCCAGCGATGATTTGACTTGGCCTATGAGGATCAACGGTGACTTGACCTGGTTCGTAGTGACTGGCTGAGGCCTGACTTGACTTGTGAACATCAACTATGACTTGACTAGGCTCATGGGGATCTACTGTGACTTGACTTGGCTCGTGAAGATCAACAATGACTTTACTTGGCTCAGGAACGATAGCCTTGGTGTTGCTGGACTTGGAGGCTTGACTGGATTTGGAGGCTTCAGCTGTAACCTGACCTGACTCTGGAGCAGCGGCTGAAGCTTGACTTGGCTCTGGAATAACAGCAGCAGCTTGACTTGGCTCATGAGGATCTGCGGTAACCTGGCTTGGCTTATGGAGATCCGCTGTAACGGGACTTGACTCATGAACAACATGGCTTGGCTCAGGAACAACAGCTGTAACGTGACTTGACTCAGGAACAACAGCTGTAACTTGGCTTGACTCATGGAGAACGACGGCTGTGTCTTGGCTTGACTCATGGAGAACGACAGCTTTGGCTTGACATGACTCTGTGTCTTGACTAGACTCTGTATCTTGACTTGACTCAGGGGTAGCCGCCGCGACATGAAGAAGCGCCACTTTAGCTGCCCATACCGTCATTAGGGGTGTGTCCAGCACGTGGGCCATCATGACCACAGGTGGTGTCCAGGTGCTGACCACAGGTTCTGGAATGGCAGCCATATTGTGCAGTGGTTCAGGAAAGATGGCTGTAACTTGACTTGAGACAGGGGCGACAGCTGTAACTTGATTTGACACAGGAACAATAGCCGCAGCTTGACTTGATTTGGAAACTTGACTTAACTCAGGAAATACAGCTGCAACTTGACTTGGAGACTTGACTTGACTCAGGAAACACAGTTGCAACTTGACTTGACTCAGGAAGTACAGCTGCAACTTGGGTAGACTTGGAAACTTGGTTTGACTCAGGAGACACAGCTGCAACTTGACTTGACTTGGAAACTTGACTTGACTCAGGAAACACAGCTGCAATTTGACTTGACTCGGGAAATGCAGCTGTAACTCTATATGGCTCTGGTATGGCAGCCGTGACGTGACGGAGCTCTGTTTTCGCCGCCATTTTGTGAACGGGCACCGCTGTCGCCGCCACTTTGTGCACGGGCTCTGTTGTCGCTGCTGTGGTATGAACGTGCTCCGGCGCGGCCGCCATCTTGTGAGCGCGCACCAGCACGGCCGCCATTACACGGGCGGGTTGCTCTGCCGGCGTTACCGCGATGTTGCGTTGCCTCCCCGCGACACCCACAGTGAGCGAGGAACCGCTGATTTGGAGTGCAATGTTCAGGTATTGGGTTATAGTCCAATGAGGCTGATACAATGGCATAGATGAGCCGAAAGGTTCAGAGAGCCCTCCACGAAAAAATATCATCAGACACAGATCGCTCATAGAAGTCTGATGTACTAAGGTGTAAAAGTCCATAACATACTCCTCAACTGATCGCTCACCTTGCTTAAGGAGCATGATCTGTACTGCTGGGTCCTGAGCTGCTGGATCCTTGTTGACGGAGTATTCTGTTACATGGAGTGAGAGGCGAGAGGCGAGCGGATCCATATGCGAGCTTTTATTAATAGGACGTGACAAAGACATGGTCGTACAGGCAGGGTCAAAACAGGAGCAGACAGGGATATCACAGACAATCGTAGAGAATAATCCAATAACGATAGATAGTCCGGAAAGGCAGGCGGCGAACAGTCGAAAAACGGGGGAGCCAGGCGAGAGAACAAGGAACTTGGAACTAGAGACTAGGAAACGCTAACAGTGGATATACAACAATAACAACACACAATACTCCGTGGTTTGCAAGGGGAAAGACCGGGGCTTTTATAGCGCCGCTGATTGGTCGCGGATGAAGTGCAATGGCTGATGGGGAATGTAGTCCGAGGTGTAGTACAACCGTCAGAGTGTGATAATGGGGTGAGAGTGACATCTGGTGGTGAGTGGACAGCGGGACACCGACCAGATTCGTGACATTTATAATATATAAACTTGCATTTGCAAGAAAAAATCAGACTTGCAAAGTCAAGTTTTAAATAGGAAAAATATCGAAACTCTTTAGTCATTTTTGAGTGAGATGCTAACGGTCTAATCTGATTCAATGATCTATGCTGAGCTATGCTAAAAGTGCTACCGCCAGACCCGGCGATCGGCTGAATGGATTTGAAAACGGTAAAACTCAGCTGTTTAACTCTAGGGGAGTTGGAAAGTGAGCCTATTTTCAAAAAAAGTGGAGTGTTCCTTTAAGACTGTTATTTATAATGAGAATAGTTAACTTCAATTTCATTTTGAATAAAAATGTTAGATTTTCCCACAACATTCACATCTTTTCACATCTATTGATTTAAATGCAAGCTAGCACTGAGATAGAGTGCTATAAAGTGAAATCAATGCAATCACAAGTCTCTTATTTTTATTATTGACGCACGTTTCCAGATGTGCGAGGCAGAGATGGATGACGGCACATCAGCGAACCATAAACTGTGACAGAATCTAAAATTACAGGAAGTCTCAACCTTCCCCGATATGACGCGTATCGGAACATGATATGACCAGAACAGATGGGACTGAGTCATATGAACAGTGATCAAGACAAGTGAAATTAGCATCACACCAAAATTATTCATTTGCGTTCATTCATCTTCTTTCGCAAGGGACACAAAAGAAAGCCTTGTATATTGTCTTGAATCTGAAGTAGTATAAAAAAGCCAGAGAAAAACATTGATTTGCGTTTCAATAGAAAAGAGATGCTGAACAATGGCTGACGACGTCTGGTATTCAAATATAATAAATGGCGTGAGACTTCTAGACGTAGATGATAAGCATCTAATGGTCTGAGGAGAACGGGGAGGGCAGATGCATTCGCTGCGTCTTTGCTGTATTTGAATGTGAGGTATTTGTGGTGATGCTGGAGGCAGCATGATGGATGTTCTGCAGGCTACAGAGGTTTTGGTCTGGAGGGAGACGGGCACAGCGCCAGGATAATTGCATTGTTTATCCATTACTATTTCCGTTCATGTCAGGCCGAGGGAAAACAATGGTGGATGTCACCGGGTGCGTTCATGTGTGCTTGTGTGGCTGTGAAATATCGGCATCCTGTTGTTGGGCAAACATTAATTATGAGGTCATGAGACCTGGGGTAAATGAAGTCGAACATTGTAAAACACCTACGGCACATTTACCAGTTACTGTAGGGAGGATTCCTTTAACTTTTTAATATTGTTCAGCATACACAACTGTTTATAGACTGAGCAGGATGGATCACCTACACACTAGCACGGTACTAGCTTTTTGGATACAATACCATGTTTTTTGAGAATTACCATGGTATTACCAAGGCTTTATGGATATTGTATACTATGAAAATACTAGATGCTTAGGATATTCAAAATGGTAGTACCAAGCCTTTTGGGATACACACTATGGCAATTATTGCCATAGCTTTCTTGATATACATTATGGGAATACCAAATTTAGGAGATTTACGATAATACTATCACAGCTTTTTGTATATATACTATGGCAATACCATGTTTCTGAAGATTTACCATAGTAGTACAATGGTGTTTTGAATAAATACTATGGCAACACCCTGTTTTATTTTTATTTTATGGTATTACCAAGGGTTTTGGGTATATATTATAACAATACAATGTTTTGGAATTTCACTATGGTACTACAGTTGCTTTCTGCATATATATTATGATAGTACCATGTTTTTGGATATTTACAGTGGTATTGCCATGGTTTTCTGGATATATATTATGGAAATACCATGTTTTAGGAGTTTTACCATGGCAGTACTATGGCAATACCATGTTTCTGAAGATTCACCATGGTATTGCCATGGCTTTCTGGATATATATTATGGTAGTACCATGTATTTGGAGATTTACAATGGTATTGCCATGGCTTTCTGGATAACCATTATGGAAATACCATGTTTTTGAAGATTCACCATGGTATTACAATGGCTTTCTATATATATATATATTATGGAAATACCATGTTTTTGGAGAGACTTTTTGGATATATATATACTATGGCAGTACCATGTTTTAGGAGCTTTACCATGGTAGTACCAAGGCTTTTTGTATATATATGCTATAGCAATACCATGTGTTTGGAGATTTACCATTGCAGTGCCATGGCTTACTGGATATATATGCAATGGCAATACCATGTTTTTTTTAAGATTCAACCATGGTACTGCAATGGGTTTATGGATATATACTATGGAAATACCATGTTTTTGGAGATTTACAATGGCAATACCATTACTTCCTAGATATATACAATGGCAATACCATGTTTTTTTTTTTAAGATTCACCATGGTTTTGCCAGGGCTTTCCAGATATAAACTATGGAAATACCATGTTTTTGGAGATTCACAATAGCAGTACCATTACTTTCTGGATATATACTATGGCAATATAATGTTTTTTTAAGATTCATTGTGGTATTGCCATGACTTTATCATTATACAATGGAAATACCATGTCTCTGGAGATTTACGATGGTACTACTATGAATTTTTGGATATTTACTCTGGCAATACCATGTTTTATGACATTTACCATGGTATTGTCATTGCTTTATGAATATATACTATGGATGTACCATGTTTTTTGGAGATCTATGATGGCACTACCATGGATTTTTGGATATTTATTATGACAATACTGTGTTTTAGGAGATTTACCAAGGTAGTACAAAGGTTTTTTTGGATATATACTGGATTATGGCAATACCACGTTTTTGGAAATCCACCATGGTATTCCTTCCAAGTTTAAATAAAATACTATGTACCATACCATAGTTTTAGGCATGATATGATAATGCAATGTTTTTTGGAGATATTTCACAGCAATATATGATTTTTTTTTCTTTACTTGCGAAAGGTAACAAGGTGCTACCATAGTATTTTTGGAAATACCTTGGAGTTCCATGAGTTCCAGATGCAAAGAAGAGGTCAGAGGTCATCTGAAGTGTGTCTGCAACAACTTGTCTTCCTCTCATCATCTCTGACATGTGTTCTCTGTAACCTTTTCCAAACTAATGCACTAAATGTAAAAATATGCATGCTCCACCTGCCAAAATATTGCCATGAACGTTCACCTGCAAGAGTATTATTACATTAGCAAGGAAAAACCATGACTAAAGACTGAAATTAAACTTTTTTTTTTTTTTTTTTTTTTTTAAATCTAGCATCTTGCTAAGACATCTAATACAACCAGTTTTAGTGTTTATTTTGTCTGGAGGTACTTAATAAAATTAAGCAGTCAGAAACTCAAAACACAGATGAACAAAACCAATCAATCAAGCAAAAACATTAGTCTACACTTAATCACCAGATCACAGAAACCCTGCAAGGTCAGTCATCTAAGGTCGGACACAATTATTTAAGGACCGACGTAGACTAAATAAGAGTTTATGGTTATAAAAAGAATTTGAGCTGTTTTCCTTCAGGAAACAGAGATTAGCCATCCCCAATGGGGGCAGTTAAAGTTCCTTGAACCTAAACAGACTTAAAATATTCTAGGCTTGGAGTTTCCATACAGATTTAAAAATTTAAGGCCTGTCAGATATGAGTTGACACGAGGCAGTTGCAACAGGATTCAGCTTAAGAAGTAAATCACCAAAGTTTATAGCATGCATGCGAGACGTGGCAGTCTGGTTGATACTGCAATAATTTAAGAGCATTTTGTTGTCTTTACTATATATGTTGATGTTAAAAATACAGTTTCCCTTGCTTAGAGCTTGTCTGCAAATACTCACCCAGGCCTGACAGCACAATGTGAAATGCATTCACGCACCCAGATGCTTGGAGACTGGCAACTGACAGGCTTATTTGCACCTGATGTGACAGGAAGAGCACAACGCTTTGTGTGAAAGGCTAGAGAGATGAAGTCCATGATGTGGCTGGATCTTTGTGGACCAGTGGCCACCCACAGGTTTGATTCACCCTTGGCTGGGCTAAGTAAACGCACCTGGGGATCATCCCGTCCAAGTGGGTTTAATTGCATCCTTCTGTTTTCGTATTTTCAATCCCTCTAGGTAGCTGCACGCAGAGAAACCCTGCACACTGTCAAAACCTAAATGCTTTTGAAAAAGCAGAAGGTGAAGGATTATAATGCTGTGGTGAAGGAAATAAACCCCTTGAGGTCTGTTTCTCTGTATATGTGTCTCTGGATGGATGTCAGCGGTGGGATCCAGAACACCACTTCCAGCAAAAACACAAGATAACAGTTTGGACAGGTCTGCATGTATTCTCTGGGATTCACAAGCCTGGCTTTCTTCATGAAGGCAGAAGATATGTTCAGAAATACATCATTTAGGGTTTGCACGACTTCTCGAGTTTACTAGTTGATTTGTTGCAATGATGGAGAGCATGAGAGAAATGAGAGTTTGCATGCTGCTTTCACTGTCATAAACTGCTCAAAAATATATCTGCAAACATATTTTTCTTATGAAATGTCTTGCTTCTTTTAAAAAACTACAAATATGTACACTACCAGTCAAAAGTATATGGACAGTAAGATTTTTAATGTTTGTTTTAAAGAAGTCTCTTCTGCTCAACAACCCTGCATTTATTTGATTTAAGATACAGCAGTAATATTGTGAAATATTTTTACTATTTAAAATAAATGCTTTCTATTTGAATTTATTTTAAAATGTAATTTATTTCTGTGATCAAAGCTACATTTTCAGCATCATTACTCCAGTCTTCAGTATCGCATGATCCTTCTGAAATCTTTCTAATATGCTGATTTGCTGTTCAAGAAACATTTTATTATTATTATCAATATTTAAAACAGTTGAGTACATTTTTTTCAGGATTTTTTTTGATGAATAGAAAGGTCCAAAGATCAGCATTTATCTGAAATAAAAAGCTTTTGTAACATTATGCACTACACCATTCAAAAACTTCAGGATTCAGGATTCGGAGTCAGGATTTTTTTTTGAAAGAAATTATAGAAATGAATACTTTTATTTAGTAAGGATGCTTTGGATTGATCAAAAGTGATGATAAAGTGATGTGGCTGGAGTAAGGATGCTAAAAATTCAGCTTTGAAATCGCAGGAATAAGTTATATTTTAAAATATTTTCAAATAGAAAAGAGTTATTTTAAATAGTAAAAATATTTCAAAATTTTACTGTTTTTGCTGTACTATGGATCAAATAAATGCAGGCTTGGTAATCAGAAGAAACTTCTTTAAAAAAAAAAAAATCTTACTGTACAAAAACTTTTGACTGGTAGTGTATGCAAAAAAAAAAAAAAAAAAAAAAAAAGTGTTGTGAAATTTGTTTAAATTCATTTGAATTTTTTTTCTTGAAACATTTTATCTAAAAATATATGAAATTTCTCAATAAATTTATTTAAAATATATTTGCAAATACACTTTTCTTTTCATATTTTTTACTATATTTATTCCAGATACATTTCCAAATATATTTGGAATTATGCAAAAGTGAAAATTCTGCAAAACTGTTTTGTATTCACAAATATTTCTACTAAAGTTTTTGGACAGCAATTCTCATCCTGCTCTTATGAGGTAGCAGAACTAGTCGAGTAGTCTGTGCAACCCCTAATATGCCTGCGTTTATATTTGTGTGAATATTTATCTGTCAAAAGTTCAAATGGACGTCTTGGATTTCCCAGTCCCTCCTCTTGGTCCTCTGTTAAAAGTCCACTTGCCTCTTCCTGGGTGAACGCCATTATAAAACAGAGCGTCGGAAAGTATCTTCCTCTGAGGAAGAGAAAAAGAAAAAGAGAGAGAGTGTCCATTTAAAACCCTTTGTTAAGACATACAGTACAGTTTGTGCAACAAGGCTTGTCAATCATACCAATGATAATTAGAAGCACTTTAAATGAATGATATTCAGGTGGAACAATGTCTAATCATCTTAAAAAGGGTTTTAATTAAATCAATTTGGTCACTGTTAGAAAAAAACGCCACCCTTAATCAAATTTCTGAGCATTTTAAAAGAATGCCTCTAATGTAACCAGAAGCATAATCAAAAATCATGGAGGAAAGACCAACTTTCAGACCAACTAAGAACTTAACCATGGTACAAATAAAGCCAAAAAAACCATGGTTACTATATTTAAAACGTCTTTCTTCAGTCGTAAATACATTGTTTTTTGAGGAAAACAATTCAGCATTTTTCTCTATATAGTAGACTTCTATGGTGCCCCGAGTTTGAACTTCCATGTCGAAAAACTCCAGTCGTATTTTCTCCCTCAACTTCAAAAATCATTGCAAAATCATCCTACATCGCTGTAGAAGTACTGACCCAGTCTTTGCAAAGCGAACATGCAAAGAAGATCAAACACACTTAACAAAAAAGGTTAAAAAGTGATATAGGATGATTTTGAAGTTGAGGGAGCACATGAGATGGGAGATTTTCGACATATCCTAACTGTCATGAACCGGAAAAAAAAACAGAGTTCAGGCAGAGTGAGACAAGATGAGCGTTTGACATTAAAAAATATATAAACTGTATTATTTTAATGAAAATAACCGATCGTTTCGCTAGATAAGACCCTTCTTCCTCGGCTGGGATCGTTTACAACTGCATTTGGGATCATTTGAAGCCGCATTTAAACTGCATTTTGGAAGTTCAAACTCAGGGCACCACAAAAGTCCACTATATGGAGAAATGTTTTCCTCAAAAAAACAATTTGTTTACAACTGAAGAAAGACAGACATGAACATCCTGGATGACAATGGGGGTGAGTACATTATCTGTAAATTTTTGTTCTGGAAGTGGACTTCTCCTTTAAGAAATCGATTCAGAACATCGCATAATAGCAAATGACAAACAGTTACATTACAGAAAACACTCAAACACAATGTGTTTGCAAAATTTTAGTTTATGCAATAATAATAAATGTGGATTTTTTTCCAGAGCCCAATTGATTAAAATGTAAAATTTACATTTCTACTCATGGATGTCCAGTTAATGTACTAGTAAGTGCACAAACAAAACTCTAGCACCTTTTAAAGATTTGCCACTAACCTGTGATTATTTTACAATTATATGAAATCATTTCATATTCATAATCAAGTGACTATTTTATCTTCAAAAGCACTCATTATGACAATTTGGTACATTGTGAATACCACAACTTAATTTCTGGACGGACTGGAAAAGCTAAATGATGCTCTCTTAAAGGGACAGTTCACAAAAAAAATTAAAATTACCTTATGATTTACTCACCCTCAACCCATCCTAGGTGTATGCGACTTTCCTCTTTCAGACGAATACAATCAGAGTTATATAAAAAGATGTCCTGGCTCTTCCAAGCTTTATAATGGCAGTGAATGGGTGTTGAGATTTTGAAGTCTAATAAAGTGCATCTATACATCATAAAAATATTAAAACTTTATAAACCGTTATCTCTAGCTTCTGCTAACTGTCATACACGCGTGTATGAGAGAGTGGCGTTCCAGCGGATGACGTAGATAAAGTGCAGAGGAGAAAGCTAAACAAAACACTGGTCACGAATTAAAAGTACAAAACAAGGATTTGTAAAGAAAAATGACGGTGGATTTCGATCTAAGGCCGAGAGGAAACTGGTTTTCCTTTGCTGTAAACAAAACTTGGTTCTCACAAGACATTCTCACCGAGGCTTACATTTAGCAGTTGGCAAATGCTAGAAATTACAAAGCTTTAAATATGGATGTTTTTCTTACACAAACGCATCGATTCGCTACAGGAGGCCTTTATTAACCCCCTCGAGCTGTGTGGAGTACTTTTTATGATGGATGGATGCACTTTAATGGACTTCAAAATCTCAACACCCATTCACTGCCATTATAAAACTTAGAAGAGCCGGGACATTTTTTAAATTTAACTCTTGATTGTATTCGTCTGATGGACGAAAGTCATATTCACCTAGGATGGCTTGAGGGTGAGTAAACCATGGAGTAATTTTCATTTTTAGGTGAACTGTCCCTTTAATACTGAAAGTTACATAAAGCCATCTCATCAGAATGAAATGATCTCAATGAACCCTCACAATTTTTGGTGTTCAATATGCATCAGATGGTTTAAGGACAAAGTGTGTTTTAGGGCAGTTATTTTGATCACTTTATGCTGGTATTTGTCCCCATTATTCTCTTTTCTTTATTGTTATTTCAGCAACAAAGTCTGAATATAGTCCAACAACAGGAGTGTTTCTATTTTCCATCAGTATAATTTGCGCAGTGCCATGTGTTTAGTATCAAGCCCATAAGTCATTTTAAAAACCTCTCGTCTGACACCCCTAAATACATGACACAGATTACAGAGATTTACTGTGTCTGCTTCAAGACAAATGAGTCCGTCCAGAGAGAGACTGTTTACAAGCCGCCGGTGTTTATACATATTTTTTACATTATCTGACTATAATAGTATTGTTTGCTTTATGCTACATGGCCAAAAAAGGTTAAACAAAAACATGCACATATTACACAGATGGTAAACACACACTCACCTCGCCCTAAGGAGTCTGCATGATTTATGTTCCCTTTTTATTAATATATGCTTTTGTTTTCCTACAGCTCATGTTTGAGTTCATTCAGAGCACTCATTCATATTTCTAAACAGAGGCTCCAGAGGTACTTTGCGAACATAATCCAATAAAGGAGAAAATGAGAAAACTTTCAAGTGACTACAGTATAGTACACTTTTTGCATTGGAAGTCCACCTAGGGTAAACCGAGGTCTTGCTTAAACAATAGCTCATTTAAAATGGAAATTTTGTTGTTTACTCACCCTCATGTTTCATGTGCATATTAAAATTGCTGCTAAACATGCTGTGATAGTGCAGGTTTGATTCCTTTTATGCCAAACACTGTGGTTCTCACAGGAACAAGTGCAGTACTTAAATTGCATAAATTAATACTTGAAATGTATTAAATCTATCAAAACTGACTTTTAAAATGTGTGCAAAAGATTTCTATTTAAAAAAAGCTGTCATTCTGAACTCTGTATTGAACAAATAATCCTAAGAAAACAAATCACCACTGTTAGCAGAAAAATATGCACAAACTGGCACAACTGTTTTGGACATTGATAAATCACAAAAAAAAAAAAAAAAAAATTCTTGAGCATCAAATCAGTAGTTTTGCCATCAGATGAATAAATTATATACATACACACACACACATATGCATACATATATATATATATATATATATATATACACACACACTCTCAATATAAAAATTTGCCATTTGAAAAAGATCTAAGAAATATTGATATATAATGCCATATATAAAATATATTATTTTTACTTTTTCATTTTTATATTATATTTACATGTATATAATATAGTCATTAAAAATGGCTACTGGAAAAAATAGTATAATATAATATGATATAATATAATATAAAATTACCACTGTTTTCAGAAAAAATATTAAGCAGCACAACTGTTTTTTACAATGATAAAAGCCAAAAATAATTTATTGAGCATCAAATTAGTAGTTTTGCTATCAGAGGAATAAATTACATTTTAAAATATATTCAAACTTTAAATATTTATAATATAATATTATAATTAATTAAAAATAAATAAATATTTAATATAATTAATATACTAAAAAAAAACAGCTATTAATTATATTAAAATTTTAATTGTTACCTTATATTTACATATTTAATATTTATAATAATATAAAAAAAGATACATCATAATATATAAAATATATTATTTTTACATTTTAATTTTTATATTATATTTACATGTATACATGTATACATAATATAATAGATTTAAAGTTTATATCTAAATTAAATTTTTTTAAATACATTTACATGTATATAATAATTATAGTAATAAAAAAATGGGCACTTGTAAAAATATATAAAATATTGATAAGATATAATATAATAAAATAAAAAATTACCACTATTTTCAGAAAAAAATTAAGCGCAAAACTGTTTTTGACACTGATAATCACAAAAAAATAAATAAAAAATACAAATTATAAAATATTTATAACATAATATTAAAATATAATTAATATATTAAAATAAAACCGCTATTAAATATATTGAAATGGAAAATATATTAACAACCGAAATATTGTATGATTATTTCACAATATTACTGTTTGTGCTGTATTTTTGTTTAAATAAAAGTAGCCTTGGTGGGCTTAAGACACTTCTTTCAAAATCATTGTATGAAATCTTACAGGCTTCAATCTTTTCTAACAGTTTTGTATATTTTTTGGTTTTATACTTACTGTAAGAACGAGATTTGAGGGCTACGTTAAAAGGCTTTAAGATAATCGAAAAAATGACCAATTTTTCCTCATAAAGTGCAATAAAAACTAATTTTATAGTGGTTTTTCATCAGCTTTGGAGCTTGATAGTTTTACATTTAGAATAACATGAAAAGAGTAATAATAATGACAGAATTGTCCATTTTTGTGTGAACTTTTAACGTAGCTCTTCGGTTATCAGTCTAGTAGCATTTGGAGCAAGTATAATCAAATGAATGCATTGAGGACATTCCAAATTCATTCACATTTCTGAAGACTTGTTCCCCTTTAACACTGTAATCAGACTGTTTTGGCCGCTTTTGTGCCACATACACACTAATTAATTCAAACATGATCTTAATAGGTTTATAATCAACCGTATTTAAATAGGGGAAAAAATAAAAAAAAAAAATTCAAGAAAACGAATGGTAAATCTCACTCTTAATAGCTTATCTGTCAGATTAACCATTAAACTGAATAATCGCTGGCTGCCGAAGACCAGCCACTATTTACATTAACCTATTTTTCCAGCCTGGTACCCTTGATGGAAGCAAACTACATTGGGAACAGATGATACAAGCTCCAAATCACATCGCAAAAACAGTTTGAAAAATGTGTATTTGTGTTTTAATAAAGGGTGTGTTTCTGTTGGCCTAGTATATGCTGTTCGTTGTGTGTAATGATGAGAGAATGAGAAACAGGTGTGAATGCGCACGGGGCGAAGAGCGGGATGAGGTCACATGACTCCAGAGAGTTTAGAAAGCCTGGATTTCATACAAAATCAGTGGAGTATGTACAGTACCATATGGAAGATACAAAGAATGGCTGCATCCTAAATCACATCCCATCTGTACAAAAACACATGATTAGGATTAGTGTGTGCCAAATCAGGGAGATACATAAAAATGGTACCTGGGTGACATATTATTGTGGTGTGAATCCTTTTTGGGCTAATATTTCCCACAAACCCTTGCACAATTTGTTTTCTATCAAAGCCAATACTGCTAACATTGACACAAAAAAAATGCTATAAATTCATCAGACTCTTTGACATTCATGAATAAAAATACCATTAAATTAACAAACTTGCAAGAAATACAAACACCTGCTGCAAATAATGTATAATGAATAAATTAAATAATAAATAACATAATATAATATAAAAATATTAATATAATAATTAAAATCCAATCCAATTATTAATTTTGAAAAATAATAATGAAGTTTATCATACGCATTCATATTGGCCACTTAATACTTACATTTTGATTTTTATATTTACATGTATATAATAATTGGCCACTTAAAAAAAAAAAAAAAAAAGAAAATTGATATAATATAACAATGTAATGTAATATAATAGAATTACATTTTATTTGTTATATTATATTTACATGTATTTAATGTTTATAATAAAAATGCCATATTGATATAAAATTTAATATATAAAAAAATGTTATAATTATAATATTATAATTTTAATTTTTATATTATATTTACATATATATAATATTGTAAAATTGGCAATATTGGAAATATTGATAGAATAGAATTGAATGGATTTTTACATTTGAATTATATTTACATGTATTTAATATTTATATTAATAAAAATAATTGAAAAAAATATAATATAAAATATAATATAATATAATACAATATATGTTAACTATATTATTTTTACATTTTAATTTTTATATTATATTTACATATATATAATAAATATAGTAATAAAAAATTGGCCACTTGGAAAAAATATAAGAAATATTGATAGAATAGAATAGAATAGAATAGAATATATTTTTACATTTTAATTGTTATATTATATTTACATGCATTTAACATTTATATTAATAAAAAGAAATATTGATGTATAGTATAATATAATATAATATAATATACACATATAACACATATTTTCACATTCAAATTTTTATATTTAGTAATAAAATATATAATATTTATATATTATATATCTATATTTATATAATATAGTAATAAAAAAGGGGCCACTTGAAAAATTTATAATATAATATAATATATGATATAATATAATACAATATATGTTAACTATTATATTATTTTTCCATTTTAATTTTTATATTATATTTACATGTATATAATAATTATAGTAATAAAAAAATGGGCAACTTGAAAAATGTATAACATAATATAATATAATATAATACAATATATGTTAACTATTATATTATTTTTACATTATAATTTTTATATTATATTTACATGCATATAATAAATATAGTAATAAAAAAAATTGGCCACATGGAAAAATATAAGTAATATTGAATTGTAATATTACAATATAGTAATATTGTAATAGAATAGAATAGAATAGATTTTTACATTTTAATTGTTATATTATATTTACTTGTATTTAATATTTATATTAATAAAAATAAGAAATATTGATATATAATATAATATAATATGATATAATACATTATTTTCACATTCAAATTTTTATATTATATTTAGATATATATAATAATTATAGTAATGGGAAAAATGTATAATATAATATAATAATCTTTTTAAATCACAGAATGATGTAGTTATGAACCAGACTAAGTGGCCTGTGCCAACCACCCAAACTCAAATGTTACTTCAGGTACGCAGAAGTATCCTCTGAATTAGGATGCAGTCTGGAACTCATGCAGAACCGGCCGAGGAAGATTTTCCATAAGGAATATAAAGGGAGTGACATTATCCAGAAGTAGAAGAGAGACACATTATTGTGACACTGCAGCCTGTCAAGCACATAACCGTTGCTATAAAGCTACACCTGAACGAGAGCTCCCGGTGGCACAGTTACATACTGTGAGCAACGCAGGCACATCTGAAAAACATTTATAGCGAGCGCTTCTGAGGATCACAGGGAAATGTTTACACACACGAACAAAGCGGCAGTCTCTTCTTTTTATAAGCGCTGGGAGCTCCATACAGCTCGACAGACCACACACACTTAAGACCCGCACTAAATCGCTAGAAAACCTGCTTGCCAGAGAGGAATATTTGAGTGTCTCCATTAACGATATAGAACAGTTTTTCATTTATTTTACAGCGGAAATTACTGTTTATATAATAAATAACCAATCTGTATGGCCTATTTTGGGATAATCTACTGAATTAAATACTTTACAGCTGACAGGTACTTCATCTCATTTAATTGCTTTCTATTTTTTAATTGTAACTAGACAGATGCAAACCAAAAATACCATTTAAAAATAACAAATGAATGATGGCTCTGGCATTAGTGCAAAAACAGCTTCGAATTATTCAACTACTATGCAAATTGCCATATAAAATGTGGCTCATCTCAGTGTCATGATATACACCTTAAAGGTAATATAAGCTGCAAACGTTTGCATTTACCAAAGAGTACGGGACCATTCTGTAACATATCAGAGCATGTTGGTGCTATCACGCTTGGCAATGCGAACACAGAGACGGCAGAGTCTGGAGTCTCTGAGAACGAAGTCAAAGTTGAACGGGCATCCGGGAGTAAGAACAGCTTATGCATCTCATGAACTCACTGCTTGATTTCTGTTTTTTTTCCCAGAGTGTTTCAGAAGGGTTTGGCACTATAATTCACTCCGCTGCTCATCCTCCACGGACGACACACACCCTGAAGGACGGCACACATCGTATTATGGGTTAAAGGGTCAGAAAGAAAGAAGAATAGGAGAACAACCTTATCGTGTTCCCATTTCTTCATCCTCTCCTGTGTCAGGAACTCCTTCATGACTTCCTCCTGCACAAAGAAAAACAGACATGTGAAACAAAAGCAGCAAACAGCCCTCAAGATGAAACAGCCGTATGTTTGCAACTTGTGTTTTATGGACCATGCTGGAAGAACATTTTATTTCCCACAATGCTCTAATATTGCAGTTCATTCTTAATGAGCCCATGGTGTTGTTGTGTTGGACTAAAGAAATTACCCTGCTGTGGGAAAAAATAACCAAAATTGAGATTCTGGCTAGCCAGAGAATCTAAATAATAAAAAAATCTAATTATAATAACAACATCTAAAAAATTATAAGAATAAAAATAATATAATGTTAATTAGTTAATTAGTTAATGAGTTAATTAGCCATAACAATATAAAAAAACAACAACAATAATAACAATAAAGTGATAATAAAATATTAATTATATTTTATAATTGTTGTTATAATATTATTATTATTATTATTATTATTATTATTATTATCAAAACCAATAATAAAAATAAGTAATATCAACCAACAACTGATATGATACTGCTATAGTGCATCTCTGAAAGATCCTTTTTTTAATTTTGGTAGATGATAATAAAATAAAAATAAAATAAAATAATTACTATTTATTTATTAATTATTTATTATAAATTATTATTATTATTATTATTATTATTATTAGTTTATTATTAATTTGAATAACAAACTATTACTATTATATTATTAAATATAATAACAATAGTTATTATATTATTAAACTACTACTATTATAAAATAAAAATAAACTATTATTATTATTATTATTATTATTATTATTATTATTATTATATTTTATATAAAATATTTTTACATTGATATTTTATTATTAATTGTATTCTATAACTGTTGCTTCCAATATCTACCAAAATAATAATAATAATAATAATAATAATAATAATAATAATAATAATAAAAATAAATATAAAAAAAAAAAAAGTAATATCAACCAATAACTGTGATGATACTGCAATAGTGCTCTCTGAATGACCCTTTTTTAATGTTGGTTGATAAAAATAATAATAATAATAATAATAATAATAATAATAATAATAATAATAATGTTAAACGAAATAACAGTGATAATAAAATATTAACTGTTTTACTAATAATATTTTATATTACTAATATATTTTAATATTACCAACTATATTTTAGAATTGTTTCCAATATCTATCAAAATAATATTAAAGATAATAATAATTATTATTATTATTAATTATTATTTATTAATAATGATAATTATTATTACTATTAATTATTATTTGGCCAGCACTGCTCATAAAGGTCTTTCAAACACTGAATTTTCCTTTTTTTTTTTTTTTTTACCTCACTGAGCTTTCCCCACACTGGTTGCGCAGTCTGCAGTATAAGAGAAGTGGTCACCGAGTCCAATCCTGTGCACAGGTTTAAAAAAAGAAAAAACCTCTTTCAGATACACAGCAGAATACAAAACACGTGCTTTAAATGAGCTGGACACTCAGCGGGTGTTACTGTGCGAGTATGTGAGTTCATAAGGTCGGTTTTAAGCTATTACCTCCTGAGGTGTAATGTCATGGTGATCCTGCTCTGAGCAGGTAGTAAGCAGTAAAGTGTAGCGACTGACCTTTAAGGCATTCTGGTTGAATGATTCCGCCATGAACTTCAGTGGCAGTGATAACAGTACAAGGCGACGGCTGGTTCAACAGGATGCTGACCTCTCCAAACGACTGCTTTGGACCCAGCTTACCGACCATCACAAATCTGATCCTGCAGGCCTGCAATTCACAAACACTAAACGCTATCAACACTACCATTTCTGACAAAGAAAGCAGTAAAATAAAACGTGCATGCACTGACAATTCTTTTCAAAGTAAGACTGTGAATATAGGAGCCTCAAGTTTGTCCTGATACCTTTTTGTTCACAGGTTTTAACAATCCTACGTCCTGAAGGATGTTACATTCTCCACGTCCAATGAAGGCCACAAAAGGACAGATCTTTCCCTCCTTCACTAGCACTGTAAATACAGGTTTAAGAACTTTCTTAGCCAGAAAACAACTGAAAATCTCATTAAAATTGCAACCAACAAACATTTTCAATAAATATATAAGTAACCCTGGACCACAAAACCAGTCATAAGGGTCAATTTTTTTTAAATTGAGAAAGGTCCATATTTGGCCAAGATACAACTATTTAAAAATCTGAAATCTAAAGGTTCAAAAACATCAACAAAAAAACAAAATATTGAGAAAATCACCTTTAAAGTTGTCCAAATGAAGTTCCTAGCAATGCATATTACTAATCAAAAATTAAGTTTTGAGATATTTACGGTAGGAAATTTACAAAATATCTTTATGGAACATGATCTTTACTTAATAGCCTAATGATTTTTGGGATAAAAGAAAAATTCGATCATTTTGACTCAATCAATGTACATTTGGCTATTGCTACAAATATACCTGTGCTACTTATGACTGGTTTTGTGGTCCAGGGTCACATCTCATATGTACAGTACGCTGCCGTTCAAAAATCTGGGGTTGTTAAGATTTTTAAAATGCTTTTGAAAGAAGTGAAGAAAACAATAAGGTGTAAAATAGCAATTATTTAAAATATTAAGATTTTTTTTTTTTATTAAATTTTAAAATATTTTAAAATGTAATTTAATTGAATGCAATTTAGTGTAATTTATTTCTGTGATGGCAATGCAGTTTGTATTAAAAAAAAAGAAGAATCATTTATTTGAAATAAAAATAACATTATAAACGTATTATATATTATCTATAAGTTTATATATATGTATATCTTTAAAAAGAAATGCACTGTAGATGTAAAAAAGTACGCTTGTATTATTATTATTAGAAAATTGAAAAACAGCTAGAATAATAAACAGTGGTGATAACTGGATGCTATTTGCTGAATTAAACAATGTAAAGAGATCAATCATTTAAAAAAAATTAAAAAAAATTTTTTTTTTAATTTAAAAAAAATTTATTATTTTGTATGCAGCAATCAATGCACTAGTATTTCATTCTGAAAAATGTCTAAATAAATCTATAAATGAATATAATTATTCATTAAAAATATATAAATTAATATATTAGTTCTTCTAGATTCTGTTTAAATAAAAAATATGAATCAAAAAGAATGTCTAATTAATTAAAAAAAATTTTTTGTATGCAGCAATCAGTACACTAGTATTTCATTCAGAACAATGTGTTTATATAAATCAATGTTTCAACCATTTTAGGGCCCTATAAAATCTGTTTTAATTTCTTCCCTAATTCCATAATTTTTTTTTTTTTTCATTTTAATTTTTCTGTTTAAATAAAAAAAAAATATGAATCAAAAAGCATGTCTAATTAATTAAAATTTAAAAGCAATTTATTATGTTAACCAAAAATACATTTTACGGCCCTATAAAATGTAATTTTTCCCCCTCAAATTCAGTTCCATTTTTCATCAAATTCCGTGTTTTCCATTAATTTTCTGGATTACAATTTCATTCAAGTTTAATAATGAAAACATTTTTACCTAATTAAAATAATAATAATAATAATAATAATAACAATAATAATAATAATAATAGTTTATTATTATTTTATTTTATTTATTATTAATATTATTTTTAGAAAGACTTACTATTTACATTTTTGGTAAATACATTTAAGTAATTAATTCTTCCGGTAAATATTCCTTAAAAAATGTTTTAATAATTATATTATTAGCAATAGCACTAACATTACATTAAGAAATATATGTGTCACAGTTTCTTTAGCTTAAACTGAACTTTTATTTTGGCAGGCTGCTGTTAAGACCTTTAGTTTCTGTTTGTATATGATATAGTTTTTCTCAAATGAAATGGTAAAATGTGCATAAAGTGTCTCTCAGAGTAGTTTTAGAGATTAGAGATTTATCGTGTTTTGATTTAAGTGTACTGACCTACTTTTGATTTATTCGTCCAAAACTTGACAAATCCCGTGACATTCCGCGTTTTACTGTCCGCATTTTCCGCATCACGGAAATCATAGGGCCCTATTGTTTGTTTGTCTCATTGCATCAGGTGCAACGCAAAAGCAAGGCATTCCCTGTCGTAATAAATGCATCTCAATGTAGACCAGAAGTGACCGAGGCAGGAGGGAATGCGTAAAAAAAAAAAAAAATGTGGACTGTTTACGACAAAAGTAATCTATGTTTTGGCAGCAGCCCCAAAAGCGGTGGATTATTTCTTATTGTGACAAACCTGAGGTTGGTTTGTGGAGGTGAGGATTAAATTGATTTACAGTGAGCCTTTAACATCAGGGGGAAACACTGTATATCAGCCTTGACAGGTAAATCCCATCTCTGTGAAGCAGCGAGCGGGACAAGCAGAGTCCATTTGTCTGGCCGGTGACAGAACCCAGGCCCTTCGCTTCAGAAGCGTTAGAGGCAGGAGGAAGTCGTGTTTCACAAGCGAGTTTTAATCTCATCTCTCACGCTCTCCCTCTTTTCAGAGCAAAACTGTCGTTACTATATTATTCGCCCGCTCCGCATGTCTTTGCAAGCCATTAAAAGGCAAATGTCTGGATCACTTGGGAAATCACAGCAGGCTCCGGTACACGCCGTTTGTCTTCTTAGATGAACACGCCGCAGTCACGCCTCCTCCCGCAGGGCATTAACATCCAGAGTTCTGGATTTCTGTACTGCACAACGCAATTAGCGCCGTGAAACGGCATGAAACTCTTACTTTTACGTAAGGATACACTTGCAACTGTAGATTTTCAATCTGCTTTAGCAGTATTATTTTAAAAATCCCACAGCGATTAGAACCAAAAGAGTGGATTTTAATAAATATAATGCAAAGTACAGATTAATGGCCTGTGAGATATATTCATAGTGGTATATTTTCTCAGTTCACTATCAATGGCCCATGTACCCTTTGAAGATATTGAGTTCTATGCATTTTCTATGCAAGTTCCCTCATCTTTGAACTCATCTTTGACAAGGTTTCTGCAGGTTGTATGAGGATAAATTTAATAATTTTCAAGACTATTTTTAAACTAAACAAAGAAACTTGAAGGAATAAACAGAATGGAACGCAATTTGTCAATATGTTCTTTAAATGTAAAACTTTTGTATAAGCAAAATCTTCAAAAGTTTGAAATTACAACTTCCAAAATATCTCTTTTAATTTTTAAAAATAAAAGAAAATAAAACAAAATTTAAAAGCACATTTTTTTAATTTCATTAAAAAGCACACACATATATATGAAATAAATAATATACCAATAAGTTGATAATTATTTACAGAATATTTATATTATTTATTTTAAATTATTTTATATTTATATTATTTCAAAGTAAAATCAAACAAAATAAAATAAAATAAAATAAATAAATAAAATAAAATAAAATAAAATAAAGCTCTGTGAAAAAAATACCTAAATTAAAATTTTGGCTAGCCAATAAATCTAAATTCAGTTATTTCTAATAAAAATTTAATTAAACACACACACACAAAATAAATTATATACCAAGTTGATAATTATTTACAGAGTTTTTATATTATATATTTTAAATTATTTTATATTTATATATATTTTTTAAAAATAAAATAAAATAAAATAAAATAAAATAAAATAAAATAAAATAAAATAAAAAATAATGCTGTGTGCAAAAAATACCAAAAATGAAAATTCTGGCTAGCCAGAAACAATACATCTAAATTCAGTTATTTCTAATAAAAACTGAATTAAAACACACACACACATATATATATATATATATATATATATATATATATATATATATATATATATATATATATATATGAGATAAATAATATACAAATAAGTAATTACTTACAATTTTTTTATATTATTTATTTTCAATTATTTTATATTTATATTATTTTAAAACAAAACAAAACACAATAAAATAAAATATGGCTTAAATTGCTCTGTTCCAAAACACTAAAATATGGATAGTGGCAATAGCAAAAAAAAAAACTGTTGTTCCTCATCAGTAATTTCTGTTCTGTTTTCCAAAAATATTCTTAAATCAAGACACGATTACAAGACAAAAAGGTGACATAAAATGTTGAGTTATAAGAAATTGATCAAAATGAAGTGAGTTTTTGATTAAAACAAGAAAGCATCTACCAGTGAGCTCAAGAAAAATCAAAATTACTCAAAGGGAAAACGAGATAATTCCTCATCGGCATTTGTAAGATATATGTTCTTATTTTAAACACATTAAACTCACTTAATTTTGTTCAATTTCGCAGAAAACAAGACTACACGTGTTCAGTTTGCATCTCAAGTAACTATATCTTGATTTAAGGATGTTTTTATATTTGTACTGAAAAACAAAACAAAAAAATACTGAGGAAAGATATTCACGTTTACAGCACAGGCATCATTTAATGCCATGACTTTTTAGACCGTAATTTGTGGAAGAGCGAATTACACTTTTTAAGACATTTTAAGACCTGCAGAAACCCTGGATAACCAAAGTGATGTATTTCAAATGTTTTTTCCTGTGATATAATTTCTTCATGCCCCATAATGGCTTGAATATAACTCTACACTCTTATCTCATTTAGAATACGTAGATTCATGAATATGCAAATTAGATCCGCCTACCATCAATCACATCAGCTTGGATCTGCTCCACTTTCACATGCTTAACCTTAGTAGGAAACACTACACAATGGCAAGTGGCAATACTGGATTAATTTAGCCATTTATGTTTGATCCAGAAACTGAATCTAAAGAGGAACAGTGAATAATACAGGCTCATCAACAAGTCTATGCATCAGAATATGCACAAAAACATAAGACATGTGCAGTGAAATGGGGAGGAAAAAAAATGCAGTCTTGAGACTAAAGGTCTTGAGTCTCTTGTTTCTAAAAGATGAACTTAAGTAGTAAAGTGCAATAGAAAAATGTATTTTGTGAACCAGATCTAAAAGTATTTGGAACCAGTCTAAAATTGCATTTTAAAATATATGAAAACAGTAATTTTAAATTTGTAATAATATTTTATAATATCACCGTTTTTACTGAGATGGAATTTTTTTACATCCTATGATTAAAGCAGAAGATCTCTAGCTAAGAAAGAAATTAATTTGTGTTCTGGGTGGTTAAATGTTACCATAAACATTGCCGCCATATTCTGTCTGGCTGGGTGGGCCAAACAGTAACAGATCGGTAAACTTCTCCTCAGATAATCAAAAACAGTCATGCTGGACTGGATATCTGGACTGCAAGTCCAGCCATGGAACATGATAGAAAGCAAGATGGCTAGAAAAACCTGGACCAGACTGGATTCATAGCCTAAGGGTGGCAGTTCAGGCCAGAGAACAGGACAACAGGCTTTTGTTTTGCATAGTCCTGCTGTAGAACACAAGATATTAGAGTTTACAGCTCATGTCTCTAGAGAGGAAAACTGAGATGTCTTGAGTAGCCAACAGACTGGTGAACTAATGGAGCAGTGATTTCACTTCTGATCTTCAGTGACATGTTTGTTTAAGAGAAGAAATAGAAAAAGACTGAGGAAAGGAGGGAAAAATGACACTTGAGAATTTTCTTTCTTATAGTGGGCCAAAATCAGATCATGCAAAATGTTAATTATTTACCAAAATAAGAGGGATTATACAAAATGCATGTTATTGTTTATTTAGTACTGACATGAATAAAATATTTCACATAGAAGATGTTTACTACAGTCCGCAAGAGAAAATAATAGTTGAATTTATAAAAATGACCCGGTTTACATACACTTGATTTTTAATACTGTGTTCTGACCTTAATGATCCACAGCTGTTTTTTTTTTTTTGTTAAGTGATAGTTTTCATGAATCCCTTGTTTGTCCTGAACAGGTAAACTGCCTGTTGTTCTTCAGGTCGCACAAATTTCTTTGGTTTTCCAGTTCCAGAAGGAAACACGATGCAGCCAGGGGGTGAAAACTTTTGGAATTTGAAGGTCAAGGTAAATTTAACTTATTTTGTCTTCTGGGAAACATGGAAATATCTTCTGTGGCCTCTGAAGGGCAGCACTAAATGAAATATTATAATATTTAGGCAAATTAAGAAAAATGTACACATCTCCATTCTGTTCAAAAGTTTTCACCCCCGGCTCTTAATGCATCGTTTTTCCTTTTGAAGCATCAGTGAGTGTTTGAACCTTTTGTAATAGTTGCATATGAGTCCCTCAGTTGTCCTCAGTGTGAAAAGATGGATCTCAAATCATACAATCATTGTTGGAAAGGGTTCAAAAACACAAAATGCTGAAAAACCAAAGAATTTGTGGGACCTGAAGGAATTTTCTGAAGAACAGCAGGCAGTTTAACTGTTAAGGATAAACAAGGGACTCAATAACAACACTAAAAAAAAAAAAAAAAAAAAAAAAAACACAGCTGTGGATCATTCAGGTAACAACACAGTATTAAGAATCAAGGGGATGTTAACTTTTGAACCAGGTCATTTTTATGAATTCAACTATTATTTTCTCTTGTGGATTATATGTAAACATCTTTTATGTGAAATATCTTATTCAGGTCAGTACTAAATAAACAATAACCTGCATTTTGTATGACCCTTCTTAAGGTCTTACGGGTTTGGAAAGCAAAGATGCTTTAAAATGATCAAAAGCGACAGTAAAAACATTTATAATATTGCAAAAGTTTTCCATCTCAAATAAATGCTGTTCTTTGAACTTTCAATCCAACGAAGAAAGCTTAATGTATTGTGGTTTCCAGAAAAATATTAAGGATGTGACACTGAAGACTGGAGTAATGATGCTGAAAATTCAGCTGTGCATCACAGGAATAAATTACATTTTATGAAATATTAAAACAGAAACAGCTATTTTAAGTTGTAATATTATTTTATAATATTACAGTTTTAACTTATTACAAAATGCCTTGGTGAGTAATGGAAATGAGAGTGTTAATAGTTTGAAGTTTACAGCTAAGGACAGCCAAGGGAAAGTGCAGTTGTCTCTGGATCAAGGCTGTTGGGTTATGCATCACAGTCAGGAGGAAGTTCAAATGAGGTCAGTGGCTTTGGTGAGTCAGGGCGGTCACGGGTTGTTAGGCGGTCAAGTTTGGTCGGAGTCATACAAAGGGAAAAGCCATTAGGGTTTTCCTCCTCTGGATAATCATCAAACTGGGACTGGGACTAGCAATAAATGATTCCGTCATGTTCACGTGTGAGTTATCGTCATTCTCGCACCTGTTAGTTGTGTTCACATGTTGTGCTGCTATCCAAGGTGCTGAACAGTGTGCAATGTAAGCACAGAATCACACACAATTACACAAGACACTACAAACACCTCAGTGCCTCCACTGAGCTTTAAAATATACTAAACACGACAGGCAAATATTTTAAAGAGTCGCACACGTCACACAAATGTATTTTAGCATGATAACAAAAATTTTTATTTTAGGGCTGCCAATTTAACAGTTTTCATAGGGCCCTGTGATTTAAACAGTATTGGAAAACGCGTACAGAATTCAGTCATAAAAATGGAATTCACTGTATAACGTGGAATGACACGGAATCTGCCAAATTTTGGTTTAATAAATCAAAAGTAGGCCAGTACACTTAATTCAAAACACTATATGGACTAGTGCATGTGAATATTAAGCTAAAAAAAAAACCAAATACTATTTAAATATGTATCCTGCAGATGCACAGTTTTGTTTACTACATGTGCTGAAGCGTGTGACGTTCGCAGTGTTTTTAGCCTCTGCCGCCTCAAAATATGAGTACATGAACTCAATCTCTAGAACTGCTCTGAGAGTTTCTTTTGAGAAAAACTATCGTTATATCATATACAAATAGAAATTTGAGGGTCTTCACAGCAACCCATCAAAATAAAAGTTCGGTTTAACTTAAAACTGTGACAGAAATATATTATTTAATGTAATTATAGTACTATTAATAATATAAAACCTTATTTTTAAGGAATATTTACCAGAAAAATTAAATAGCAAAATTTATTTGCTAGTCTTCCTGGAAAAAAATAAATAAATAAGTAATAATAATAAATAAATAAATAAAATAAAATAAATATACATATTTGTAAATATAAAATCAATTAATTAGACATGCTTTAACCATTAAAATTGAATTCAGGAAATTCATGGAAAACTAAATTTGGTAAAAATAAAACTGAATTTGAGAAAAAAATAAAACTATTTTATCAGGCTTTAAAAAATATATCTATTTTTTGTATTGTAATGTACAAATTGCTGTTAAATTGTGTACATTTCATGATTTCAATTAATTAGACATGCTTTTTGATGATTTGGGTTTTAATTTAACCATTAAAACAAAGCCTAGAAAAATTAAAACGGGAAAAAAACAGAATCCAGAAAAATTTAAACAGAAAAAATGGAATTTGGAAAAAAATAAAAAAAAATAAAATAGAATTTGGAAAAAAAATAAAATGAATTTCATAGGGCCCTAAATTTAGCTTGGTTAATTACAAACAAATATATAATAAATAATCTGTTAAATAATATAGAAATTGTATTATTAACACTATACTACAAAACAAAGCAAATAAAAATATAATATAATAACAATCTTAATTAATTGATGTTTAAATTTAATAACTTTTTTTTTTTGTATAAATTTCATGTTTCAAGGCCACTAGGTTCAAATCCTGCCTATAATATCGTATGGTTTCCACAAAAACACCAACAGAATCATGGAATCTAGTCAGAAAAATTAAATTTGCCGTATAAACGTGGAATGTCACAGAGTTTTGGATGAATAAATGAAAAGGAGTACTCATATAAAAATATATGAGTACATGAACACATCAATAATACTCAAAATAATAACCAAATCAGGTGCTTAAAAATAAAATTACACAATTATGTCCTTTCATCTGTGCATAAATAACCTAATTAGAAATTTTCCCACAAGAGCTGGAACCAATTAGAACAAAGATCAAAAGTTTCATGTTTTTTATTTTGTTTTTAAACTTAAAACAATGTTTTAAAACCAAGTGTGAGACAATGAAAAAGAACAAGGCATGAATCAATGACCAAAAATAGCAATTTAATGACTTCTAGAGCCTGACCATTAATTCCTCGTCTGCCACAACGTCTTTAAATTATCTTCATTTTGGGCTTTTTTCAGCAAATACTGACATGCCATTATTTACAGTTATTTTATTTAATGAATCAGCATGTATTTTATTAAGATTAATCTTTATTCAATTGACAGCCCTATATTTATTCCCAGAAGACTTGTTTTATGCCAAATGACCATGTTGATGACGGCTGTTGGAGGAAATACAGCGTTTTCTGATGAAGTTGGTTCAAGAATAGCCACCCCTCTGCCATCTGAAAGGATCAGGGCTCTCGCCCATCCATCAGCTGTCGGCTGCACGTTCAGATAAGAGCCAATCAATCTCCTCTCCCACACATCTGTCTTTCTCTCTAATCACATCTCGTTCCATAGGTCTCTCTCTCCGTCTCTCTGATAAAGAACAGCTATGATATGATAGCCCAACCCTCAGCCGAGCCGGATAAACTGTCAGCGCTGATACATACACCCAGGTTTTATTCTGCAAAGAACAAAAACCTAGAGCAGTCACACTGAGTCTCATTTCCTAATAGTTGTACAAGCAATTTGATCTTGTTTAAATTGAATCATTTTGCCTTAAATTTCATCCTGTCTATAATAAAGGCCCCTATGATTTTTTGTGATGTAGCAAATGCGGATGGAATCACGGAATCCAGTCATAAAAATGGAATTTACTGTATAACCTGGATTGTCTCAGAATTTTGTTACATTTTGGATGAATAAATCAAACAACACGCGGTTTCGTTTACTACACACATACTGAAGTGCATGATGCACGCTGTGTTTTTAGCCTCTGCTGCCTCAGTATTTGAGTACATGAACACATAAACAATCTCTAGAACTATTTAAGCTATTGTCATATCACAAACAAACAGAAACTTGAAGGTCTTCACAGCAACCCGTCAAAATAAAAGTTCGGTTTAAGTTGAAGAAACTGTGACAGAATTATGTAATGAAAGATTAGAATAAATGATTTTTTAAAACATTATTTTTAAAGGAATATTTGCCAGAAATATTATTTAGCAGAAATTATTTGCCTTAAAATTATTTGCCTTAAAAATGTAATTTTTGTATTGTAATGTAAAAATTGCTAGTAAACTGTGTAAGTTTCATGATTTAAATTAATTGTTTTTGTTTTGTTTTTTTTTACATTTAACCATGGAAACAGAGCCTAGAAAAATTAACACACAAGAAACTATCCAAAAAAAATGTAATGGAAAAAATAAAAATAAATAAAAAAAATAAAAAATAATGAATTAATTAACTAAAACAAAATTTTGGGAAAAGTTAAATGCATTTCAAAGGGCTCTAAATTCAGTATGGTTAATTACAAACAAATATATCATAAATAATTTGTTAAATAATATTTAAAAAAATATGATCATTTTTTCCCTTAAAATAAAATGATTAAATCAAAAAAGATTTTTATTTAGGTGAATTTATTTACCAGAAAAATGTAAATACACAAAAGCATTTCTAAATAATAAAATAATAAAAAATAGTAGTTTTTATAAAACAATTAATTAAAGATTTTGTTGATTATTAAAATTTAATGAAACCATTAAAATGGAATCCAGAAAAATTTATGGAAAACACAGAATTTGGAAAAAAAAATAAAACCGAATTTTCAAAAAATAAAATAAAATGTATTTTTAATTAATTTAACATTCTTTTTGCTGAATATTTTTAAATTTAACCATGAAAACAGAGTCTAGAAAAATTTAATTAAAAAAAAAAAAAAAAAAGGAATCCCGAAAAATTAAAACAGAAAAAAATGAATTTGGAAAATATTTGTATGTATGTACGAATATATATATATATATAAAATAAACGTGCACACACACACACACATATATATTACATTATAAGTTATTTGATATGTTATGAAAAACTAAATGTTTATTACATTACATATATATTTAGATATATTATTAATATATTATTAATATAATAAAAATTACTTGTATATATTTTTGAGGCTACTATTGTATGGGTAATTGTTAAATATATATAAAATAATTGAAAAAAACACACACACACACACACGTTAATTTAAAACATAAGCGTAAGGCAATAAATCCTTTTAAAAGTCAGATTTTAGCAAATGTGTAGTTTCACACTGACATTTCGTTCAACATTTTGAATACATTTCAGTGAACTCATCTATGAACAATTTTTGAGTTTAATTGTTCGCACATGTTTGAAGATCTCATCTAGCATGCAATGATCGAACTTAAAAGTGTCCTTCAAGAAAACAGATTCACTTAGAAGCTGAAGCCTTTCATTAAAGAGGAAGATACGAATGAAGACGTATAATTGGAGGGAGGATGGAGATAATGGGACGCAGCCACGGAAGAGCAGAGATTCCAGCAACTAAATAAAGATTTCAGCCATGATAGCTGATCTCCGCCCAATATCTCAGAGCAACCACAGCACACCATATGCCCGCCTGTCAGCTCCAGGACAGGAAGTGAGATTGAACAGGCTAAAAGGGTAGTCACACCAGACTTTGTCTTCAATTCGGTTCCATTCGCGTCTATAAAAACAAAAGCAAACACCTGTCTTTTCCTGCATACTAAAGCTCACCATTAGTGAAATGAGAGCTGCAAACCCAATTTGAGCAACAGTCGTCGGACACTCCTGCAATGACACACACATAAACATATGCACCTAAATGAATATCTAGGCTTCAATATTTCCCAAATGAGGTGTAAAAGCAGCCGTCCCGGTAATTAAAGTCAGCTGCGCGGGTAATGGAGCAGCTTGTATTTTTCTCTAATCATATTCGAGTGCTCTCCACCCATAAACACATTTATTTAGGGGCAAACGTGTTGAGTGTCGCACTAAGTGAGGAAAACCATTACGCCGTCCAGGTGCTAAGCATCAGTCAACGGAACAAAAGTAAACTAAAGTGCGCGAGACGCCGTTGTGATTCATTGTGACAACACGTATTCAATCAAGACACCCACTTACCTTGATTAGCAGGGAATGTTTTTAGCTGCATGCCGCCGACCAGGTGGTTGATGGAAAGCTTTGGCCAGTGAAGGTACAGCTGGCAACCCTGGATCAAAGACATTTTAACTTCATGGTCCTGTGCCAGGAGGTCCTACAAATAACAATAGAGGACATCGTCTCATTGATGGAATACTTTTAGGCCACCAAAAAAAGGATGCGCAATACCATATTGGTTTTGGTTGGTATCAATGATTTTTTTTTTTATGTATTAGTTTCAGAAAATAACAGTAATTCAGAAATTATACTTGATTCCGCTACTTTTACATTAGGATTTTAAGACTTTGTAGCAACTAATGCTCAGACTTAATCCTAATATTTATTTATTATAAAGAAAATGATTTTATTAATATTATGATTAAATGATTTTAATATATAATACCGTGTTGTTAATTAAATAATAAATATAAATATTAATCTTCACCGTCAACAAACAGAGGTAACACTAACAACAACAATTTATTGATAATAAATTATTAATAATACTAAATATTAATAAATTATTTTGTTAATTAATATATTAAATATAACTAATTTGGCTTGTCATCTAATGCACAGTTAATCTTAATTTATTATTAATAATAATTTATGAATATTATGATTCAATATGTATAATATTAAATATTATGATGTTCATAAACTATGAATAAATGTTAATATTAAATAAATAATCTAAACGATTACTTTATCTACCACTCAGAGGTAATCCTAATAATAATAATAATAATAATAATAATAATAATATAACGACAAATTATTCAAATTAAGGTTAAATTATTGCAATAGTAAATAATTTAGATTATCATCTAATGCTCAATAATTATTAATAAAAATATATTAATATTATGATTAAATAATTATTATATTAAATATTATGTTGTTCAGAAATAATCAATACAAATATTAAATAGTAATTATTTCGATTATCATCGCCATCATCTAATGCTCAGAGGTAATCCTAATAATAATAATAATAATAATAATAATTCACTGATAATAAAATATTAATATTACATTATTACATTATTAAATATTAAGAAACAATGTAGTTAATATATTAAATATTAATATTATTAATTTAGATTGTCATCTAATGCTAAAAGTTAATCTTATTAATAATGTATTAATAATAGCAATTTATCAATATCAAGATTAATAAATTATAATCTTAAATATGTTATAATAATATAAATACTAAATAGTAATCATTTAGATTACCTTCATTTAACGCTCAGAGGTAATCCTAATAAAAATAATAATAATTTACTGATAATGAATTATTAATATTAAGATTAAATTATTGCAATATTAATATATTATATATAGTTTAAATATATTTTAAATATTAATATGATTAATTTAGATGGTCATCTAATGCTCAGTTAATCTTAATATTGACAATTTATTAATAATAACAACAATTTATTAATATGATTAAATAATTATAATATTAAATTTGTTGTTATTAAAATAATTATCAATATAAATATTAAACAGTAAGATTTTAGATTATCCTAATAATAATAATTTACTGATAATAAATATTAATATTAAGATTAAATTATTACAACACTAAATATGAATAAACTATTATTAATAAATGTATTAAATATTAATTAATTGATTCAGACTGTCATCTAATGCTCAGAGTTAATCTTAGTATGAACAATTTAATAATAATAATAATAATAATAATAATAATAATAACAACAACAATAATATCATCAATCTATTAATATTATGATTAAACAATATTAAATATTGTTGTTAATGAAATATTTAATATAAATATTAAATAGTAATAATTTCAATTAGCTTTGTCATCATCTAACAGAGGTAATCCTAATAATAATAATAATAATAATAATAATATACTGATAATAAATTATTAATAATAAGATTAAATTACAAAATTAATACATTATATTGCTAATAATAAATATAATATAAAAATTATAATAAATAAATAAATAAATAAATAAAAAGTTATACATTTTGTAACATTAATTTAGACAGTCATCTAATGTTCAGCGTTAATCCTAATATTAATAATCTGTTATTCATAAATTATTAATATTGAGATTAGATTATTATAGTAATATATGATATATTGACAGCAAACATAATTTAATAACATTGCAAAATGTAATCTTTATCAAATCTCAAAATATTTTTTCATACTGTACATTATAATGTTGTGATGCCTAAATTCACTTGTAGCTTTTTAAACAACCGATTTTATCATTTTATTTTTCATTTATTTGGACAAAATATTACACAAATATATTGCTGGTCATTTATCATTTATAACATGAAAACAATTCTAGGCCAGAATATAAAATATTAGTCTGTCTCTAGTTAATGGTTTGAAAAGTAACACTTTTGTGTTACGTGAAGCATTACGCTGCTGCACCTTTTTTAGCTTCTCGTAGCCAGAGCGAGATATTTTGAGAATCTCGCAGGTCTCGAGTGTCATGACACACTGGATGATGACACCTCCATCTACAGCATTTACAGCTTCACAGGATCCAAATGAACCTCCAGCTGAAATCTAGATCAACAAAGACACCAAATCCAGTACACTATAAGAAAACCTTTTAAAACGGTTTGCAGTCAAGAGGCCAGAATTCAAGGACAACTTTAAAAGGCTGTGCCAGAGCAGAGCACTTAGAATAAACAGTGGATGCTAATATAGTTATCATTATAGTTCATTCGTGGTGTGAACGGGCCTTAACCGTAGATTAGAAAAAAGCAAAAGCTTGTCAGCAGCAACTGGCAAGGTATGAGTGGTAATGTTTTTAACGTTAGGCAAAGCAAAAGGCCAATTAAACTCAACAGCTGATAACCAACTAGCGTAATTTATACCGTAGAGACTGTCTGATCCTCTTTAAGGGTTTCATGGTTGAATGGTTTCACCGAGCCCTTCAGAACGAGGTAAAATCCATTATGTCCGAAAACTGTAATCAGAGAAAGAGAAGGAGAGATAAATATGGCAGAAGACACACTCGATTAGAAAACCCTCCACTCAACAGTTACGGTTCAGCTGTTTCGGGTCAAAACGCTTGACCCCATTATGCAGGTGGGCAAGAGACTAACTATTAAATCTTATCGCTGCTTCCGTTATGCAGAGAAATAACACACATGCAGATTGAGATTAAACACATTACAAGGATTTAAAAAGTACAACAACACTAGTCATAGTCACTGGAAAGAATATTAGTGAATGGTTCTAAAAGACTGCAATATTTCTTGCATTCAACTGTGAAATAAATCAAAGACACTGCATTTAAATTAACGGTTCTCTGTGGAGCAATGAATTTCACATTTAAAGCAAAAGTTCACCTAAAGATTTTAATTCTGCCATCATTTACTTACCATAATATCACTCCAAATTACTTCAATTTAAATCTTTTTCTTACATATGCTCATTATACAGTTTTCAAATGACCTGGAAAACAGTTATTGTTATCTAAAACCATTAAAATTACTCTTATATAAAAAAGAATAAAAATTTAAAAAGTTGCACTGGCAGCTAACTGAAAAAATAATTTTAAGCTAAAGTACTATTTCTAAAAAAGAAATACAAAAAAAAAAAAGACAAAAGCACATAACTAAATTACTGAAAATTCAACTAAAATTAAAATGAAAAATGAAAATATAAAAGTTATTTTATTAAAAAATTCTAAAAATATAAAATACAAATATAAAATAAATATAAAAATCTAAAAAGTAAATATTAATCTAATGCTCAGAGGTAATTCTAATAATAATAATAATAATAATAATAATAATTTTACCGATAATTATTAATATTAAGATTAAATTATTACAATATTAAATATCCAAAAATTACATGTTAATAAATATATTAAAAGTTAATATTATTAATTTAGAATTTCATTTATAATTCTTAATTAATATTCTTAATTTATTATTAATAATAACAGTTTACTAATATTATGATTAAATATTACTATTATTATTATCATTGTTGTATTAAATATGTTGTTAAATATTAAATAGTAATCATTTAGATTATCCTCGCCATCATCTAACACTCAGAGGTAATCCTAATAATAATAATTTACTGATAATAAATTCTTAAAATTAAGATTAAATTATTATGATATTAAATGTCAAGAAATTACATTGTTAATGAATATATTACATATTATTAATTTAGATTTGCATTTAATGCTCAGAGTTAATATTCTTAATTTATTATTAATAATAATTATAATATTAAATATGCTGTTAATGAAATGACAATCAATATCAATATTAAAAAGTAGATAATCATTCAGATTATCTTCACAATCATCTAACACTCAGGGGTAATTCTAATAATAATAATAATTTACTGATAATAAATTATTCATATTAAGATTCAATTATTACAATATTAAATATCAAGAAATTATTATTGTTAATAAACATAATAAATAATACAATTCAAATTACCTGGAATACAGTAATTGTTAACTAAAAGCACAGAAACTATTCTTATATTTAAAAAAAAAAAAAAAAAAAAAAAGGTTATACAAATTAGAAATGTTGCCTTTCAAGCTAAAGTAATATTACTAAAACTAACACTGGAAATAAAATAAAATGAAAATGACAGAAGCACTAAATGCTAAATGAAAACTAAAAAAAAAAAAAGTAATTTATACAAATTAAAAAAATAGAAAATATAAAAATTACAAAAAAAAAAAAAAAAAAAAAAAAAAAATATCACTACATACACTATAATAGTATATGCTGTAAATAATGCTAAAAAAACACCACAATACAGAACCAATTTGCTTGACGGCCCAAAAAGTATTAAAAAAGTGTGATTATATAAAAATAAATACAAAATAAATATATAAAAACTAAATATTAAAATTATAAAAATAAAAAAAGTAAATATCACTACATACACTATAATAGTATATGCTGTAAATAATGCTAAAAAACACCGGAATACATAACCAATTAGCTTGACTCCCCAAAAAGCATTAAAAAGTGTGATTATGACAGTCTGTAAAAATGCAGATTTTAAGAAGGAAAAAAAAAAAAAAAAGTGAAAAGTTAATAATGACAGAATTTATGTTTGGATGAACTATTCCTTGAAAACAGCAATATACTCTAATATACTATATTTCTTTGATAAATAACAAAAAGACACAAGCATTCACGCAACACCCTCAAAGCACCATACACACACAAATATAATATATATATATATATATATATATATATATATATATATATATATATATATATATATATATATATATATATATATTTATTTTTTTTTTTTTTTTTTTTTTTCGTTCCTTTTAGGAATTTTCACACGTCATAAAATGAGCCATATTCATATCCTTGGTCATATCTATATTTTCAGGCAAATAAATCACTTTGACAGAAAGATCTGAATGAGATGAAAACTGCTCTCTGAAAGCAAACCCTCTATACACTTGGAAAAACACTCCCCAACATCTCTCACTCCTCACACGCAAACTTTTCAGCCTGGCGCAGACGCCTATCAACAGCAAATCACAGTGTTTATGCTCTGTAATCATCTGCAGCTAAAACTTGCGTCCATAACAAAGCCCTTCCCCCCTCCATCTGTGACATACAACACACCACGGCCATTACTGCCCCTCTAGAGGAATCAATAAAGAAATCTCCATCTCCAAAACACCAGACGTTTGCAAAACGGTACCCATCGCTGTGGAGGCACGGATTCATGCTTTCATCAAATTGTCTTCCTTTATGTTTTTGCTTAGCGGCCCTGAAAGAATACGTGGCTGCTATTGAGCACAGATTAGCAGACGAATGAACACGTCGATAGAAAATCATGCATGCCGGGTTGGGCTCTCAACCTTTTACAAACACATCCAAACACTTGACAATATTCACAGGCGAGACCGAAAGATGATGCCAATGAGAGATCAGTTCGATTTGTCTTGACAGATCGTGTTGCATAAAGCCACTGATATATAATATACGAACTAACAGTTTTGGATGAGAGAATCTTCTTCTATAGGAATTGAGCCAAATGTGTTGCAAGGTTCTGGATCAGAAAAAGGCAATGAGGTAATACTGTTTATGAAGCCTATATATTACATGAATAAGATTACTGAGGTTCTCATTCATGGATAAACTGTTCTAAAGCTGATAAACCTGCTGAACTAGAAATAGGAAGCTTATAAAGAAGCACAATTTATTTATAAAGTGATTTTCTGGATCATTCCCATCATTTTGCCATTGGGCAAAAACACAAACGGTGGATAAAAAAAATGATAGATGAAACTATCTTTAAATAAGACATTTCCTGAAAGAACTCTGCCTACACTCTTAAAGTTACATAGTAAGACTTATGGGAAAAACTTTACAACCTGATGATCATATGACTTCTGAAGATTCTGAATATAGCGCATGAGTCATACGAACCACTTTTATGATAAATTAATGTTGTTTTGTCTTCCACACTATTATACTGAAAATAATGGCTTCTACAGTGCATAACAAATGCACACACATAGGGTTTTTTTTTTATCACTCTGAAGAAATATTTTACCAAAAAAAAAAAGAAAATGTGCTGAAAATTTAGCATTACGTCACTTGCTCACCAATGGATCCTTTGGAGTGAATGCAGGATTCATACAGGTAGTGTAAAATTAAATTTCAGAACTTTCAAGGACTTTTCAAGCACTACTTTTTGTTTTCCAAGGACTTCAGTCAGAGATCTTACTTATCAAACGTCTTCCAGGTGGGCAAAAAAAAAAAAAAAAAAAAAGAGAAATAGATAAATAAAAATGGCAAACAAAGAGAAACACATGCAAAGTATTACTACTAAAGTATTACAAAGTGTACTTTACTTTTATTACAGTAAAACCACTGCTAATTGTCTTTTTCTTGTATTTTTGCATACTTTTTCTTTTTTCTTCGTTTTGTTTTTATAACTGTTTTGCCTTAATGGTTTGATATTTTCTACCATTTAAGAAAACAAATCTAAAAAACAAAGATTTGCAAAATTGCTCCAAAACCCTGATCACTATCCACACTCCGAAGTTCCGATCTAAAACAAAAGATTTGCGATCCATGCTCTGAAGTTCCGTTCTGAATAATGATTTGTAAACCATCATTTCAGATCAGGTCTCGAAGCACAGACTGCAAATCATTTGACTTAGACTTGAAATTTGAATATTGCGAATCATTTCGATCGGGACTTCAAATCGCGCATCGCAAATCATTTGATTTGAATCATTCAATTTGCGGAATGATTCACAAACCCGTTCCAATTTAAATAAAATGATTCATGACGTCAGCGCCGATAGCCTCGTGGGCAGTGCGTCGACATGCAGTGGCGTTGCGCTTCGGGCATCCCGTGTTCGAGTCCTGGCTCGCGGACCTTTCCCGATCCTGTCCCCCTCTCTCTCCCACTTCATTTCCTGTCTCACTACTGTCCTATCGATAAAACGGCAAAAATAAATCTTAAAAAAAAACAAAACAAAAAAAAAAAAAAAACACATTCTCCGAAATCCTGATCTGAATCAACTGATTCACAAACCCACACTGAAGTCCTGATCTGAATCAAATGATTCGCTATTCACATTCCGAAGTTTTGATCTAAAACAAAAGATTTGCGATCCACATTCTGAAGTTCTGATCCAAATAACGATTCGTAAACCATCATTTCAGATCAGGTCTCGAAGCGCAGATCACAAATCATTTGACTTAGATTGGAACTTTGAATTTTGCGAATCATTTCATTTGGATCGGGGCTTCAAATCGCGCATCGCAAATCATTTGATTCGAATCGTTCAATTCGCAGAAAGATTCACAAACCCGTTCCGATTTAAATAAAATGATTCATGACACATTCACCGAAATCCTGATCTGAATCAAATAATTCACAAACCCACACCGAAGTCCTGATCTGAACCAAATGATTCGCTATCCACACTCCGAAGTTCCGATCTAAAACTGAAGATTTGCGATGCATGCTCTGACATTCTGATCTGAATAATGATTTGTGAACCATCATTTTAGATCAGGTCTCTAAACGCAGATCGTGAATAATTTTACTTGTATTGGGTTTTTTGAATACTGCAAATCATTTAATTTCGTGTGGGGCTTCAAATTGTGCATTGCGAATCATTTGATTTGAATCATTCAATTCGTGGAATGATTCACAAACCCATTCCGATTTAAATAAAATGATTCATGACACATTATCCAAAATCCTGATCTGAATCAAATGATTCACAAACCTGCACCGAAGTCCTGATCTGAATCAAATGATTCGCTATCCGCACTGAAGTTCCGATCTAAAACAAAAGATTCGCAATTGCGCTCTGTAGTAGATTCATCATTTCAGGTCTCGTAGCGCAGATCACAAATCATTTGACTTAGATTGGAACTTTGAATATTGTGAATCATTTGATTTCGATCGGGACTTCAAATTGCGCATTGCGAATCATTTGATTTGAATCATTCAATTCACGGAATGATTCACAAACCCATTCCGATCTGAATCAAATGATTCACGACACATTCTCTGAAATCCTGATCTGAATCAAATGATTCACAATACGCAAAGTTCCGATCTAAATCAAATTATCAGGGATACGCAATCCAATTGGAGCACTTCAAAACAGTGAATCATTTTGCGATGCACTGGTTTAACTGATTCGGAGTTCTGAAAAGCTCTGTTTCACCCATTACTATACTTGCTTTTTAAAATCATTACATGCAAGGTTGAAGTTCAAAAATGACTGTCACTTTTAATTTGATCTGTTTTTTACTAGTGAATTGCTTGAAATGAATGATCAAAGTCACGAGTTTGAATCAACTGGAGCGGTTCTAGGTAATGACTCAACTGATTTGGTTCATCTGTTCCTCTTTTTGCATGTTTACATGACACTGTCAGCACTACTACTTGTGTAGCTCGATTGTTTTCTGACATTAACTAAAAAAAGCAAAAAGGTATAATGTTTTTGAATTGCGTGAAAACATGCTTACTGAGAAAATTAAACACTTATTTCATTAATACATTGTTTTTAAATAATTCAAGCACTTTTCAAGTACCTCTTCAGGCATATTGCTATTTTCAAGGGTTTTCCAGGCCTTAAATTTCAGAAAGTCAAATTCAAGTACTTAAAAGGACCTTGTACGAACCCTGTGAATGGGTGCCGTCAGAATGTGAGTCCAAACAGCTGATAAAAATATCACAAGTAATCCAAACCACTCAGTCCATCAATTAACATCTTGTTAAGTGGAAAGCAGTAAGTTTAAAAAAAACAAAAAACAAAAACAAATCCATCATATGGGCATTTTAACTTTAAAATGACGTTTCTGCATTATCGTGGCACCTACTTACTGCAGATGATCCATTGGTGAACAAGTGATGTAATGCTAAATTTCTCCAAATCTGTTTTGATGAAGAAACAAACTCTTCTACATCATGGATAGCCTAAATTTTCAGCATATTTTCATTCTGGAGTGAACTATATATGCTCTATTCCTTTAAGACTATGACTGTGTGCACGTGTATGTGTGTGTATATATATCTCTCACTGATCTGTCCGCGGTCCCAGGTCTCGACGGTGGTGACGGTACTAATCTGTTTCAGCTCCTGCGAGCCCAGCTGCGAGGTCAGACTGTGGACTCCCTTCAGCAGTTTATAAATGATGTGATGCTCTGACTGCGATCTCTCAATAGGGCTGCAAAACACACAAAGAATCACAAATTCATTTTTCTCGAGACTAAACAGCAAACTCTATTCAGTGGGCGCTCACAGCAGTGTTGGGGAAGCTACTCATAATTTAAAGCATTTAAAGAGATACACTACCAGTCAAAAGTTTTTGAACAGTAAGATTTTTCATGTTTTTTTTAAAGAGGTCACTTCTGCTTGCTCACCAAGCCTGCATTTATTTGATCCAAAGTTCAGCAAAAACAGTAAAATTTTTAAATATTTTTACCATTTAAAAAATTGTTTTTTATTTGAATACATTTTCAAATGTAATTTATTCCTGTGATTTCAAAGCTGATTTTTAGCATCATTACTCCAGTCACATGATCCTTCAGAAATCATTCTAATATGCTGATTTGCTGTTAACACAAACACTGTTTTTTTTAGGTTTCTTTGATAAATAGAAAGTTCAGAATTTATCTGAAAATAGAAATCTTTTGTAACATTATAAATGTCTTTATCATCACTGTTGATCAATTTTAAGCATCCTTGCTAAATAAAAGTATTAATTTCTATCATCCCCCCCCCCCCCCCAAAAAAAAAAAAAAAAAAAAAAAATCCTGCTTCAAGCTTTTGAATGATATAGTGTATAATGTTACAAAAGCTTTTTATTTCAGGTAAATGCTGATCTTTGGATCTTTCTATTTATCAAAGAATTTTGAAAAAGATGTACTCAACCGTTTTAAATATTGATAATAATAAACAAAAAATGTTTTTTTTTAAACAGCAAACCAGTGTATTAGAATGATTTCTGAAGGATTATGTGACACCGAAGACTGGAGTAATGATGCTGAAAATGTAGATTTGATCACAAGAATAAATTTCATTTTAAAACATATTTACATAGAAAGCAGTTATTTTAAATAGTAAAAATATTTCAAAATTGTACCGTTTTTGCTGCACTTTGGATAAAAAAAAATAAGATAAAAAATAAAAATAAAATGCAGGCTTGGCAAGCAGAAGAGACAGAAAAAATATTACTGTTCAAAAACTTTTGACTGGTAGTGTAGTTCACCCAAAAATGAAAATTCTGTCAAATTAATTACTCACAAGTGAACTCAATTTAAACTTATTTTGTCGATCTGAGCATTATTTATCTGCACAGAAATATATATTTTTTTATTTTATATAAAATAAAGTATTTCTGTATAAAAATATTTAGAAAAAGAAACAGAATAGAATTATTTTAAAAAATATAATCAAATTAATTTATAAAATAAAATGTAAAAAATAAAATACAAAATTAAAATATACATTTACACACAAAGACGTCCAATATTTTGGAATTGGTCCACTGAAATTAATAATCTGAAAGTAAAATAGAAAAATTGTCGATAAAATAGTCCAGATTAACTAGTTGACTAGTTAGTCAACCATAATGACTGTAGATGCTGAAGCTCTTTTGAATTGTCTCCTGATAGACTTGGGCACAATGGTAAACCAGCAGCAGCTACTAGTGACCAAGAGTTTAGCAATTTGGCAACCCGCAGCTATTTAATCGCACCTTCAGAGTCCATTAAAGACATTCTTTAAAAGACTCCAAGATAAACTGTTTCGAAATCCAGTCCCATCTCCATTAAAGTAAGTGTGTGTCCTAGACAAACCCCCTGCAACCCAAACAAAAAACTCTTAATCTTTTTACACTCTCGCTATCCTACAGGCACCATCTCAGATAATGAAACGTGAACACTTGCTATTAAGAAAACCCTCTACAGCGTGTTATTATGTTTAAAGCTAATTCTTAAGGGGAAAACGAGTGTCTTAGTGTGTGATGATGATGGTATTAGCGTGGTGTCTAGTTCCATGGGCATCCGAGAGATAAAAACTCAAGGCGCAATAGCCGGGGAGGAGTTTAGCCATCAAGAGCACACCGCTGCCAGCGTGAGTGAGTAATCACAATGCCGATAGACTCTGTGTGCACGAGTTTGCTTATGCTGGATGAAGGTCAAATCCATCAATCAATCCTTTGTGGGTGTTTGCTTGTGCTTGTGGGTTCGGTAAATCAGTGTCATTCCCAACACAGCCGGCTGTAGACAGGCAAAAGAATAAAAGCTCTCAAACTATTCAGCGTTGTACTAGAATATTCCATCTCTAAAGTATGATTGACATCCATCAGGCTTTCCATTTCATTGCTTCAACAGCAAAAACAAGAAAAAAGGAAGCGGTTTTGTTATTCCAGTATAAAAACACACACCTATTGCTATACATAAGAGCTGTCAAATCGATTAATCGCAGCCAAAATAACACTTGGTGTATACATAACGTGCATGTGCTGTGTATATTTATATGTATCTACAAATACACAAATATACATGCATATATTTACTATTTATATACGATTTACATGTATATATGCATTTTTATTTATATACGATTTATATTATATAAATGTATATTACATTTATTTTTTAAACATAAGTGTGGGTGTATGTATATATACACACATAAATAAACACAGAACACGCACATGTGTTATGTATATACAAACTTTTATCTTTGACAAGTTTCACGATACAATTCAATTCAATTCTTTTATTCTGTGGTGGAAACAAAAAACAGAATTGTGATATATAATTAAAAAATAGAATAATTACAAAAAAGTCTAAATTGTGAGAAAAAAAGTTAAAATTTAAGATAAAGAGATTATTTTTGGCAGTAACAAACATCCATAGTTTCCTTATCTTAAATTAGAAATAAAAATGAGCTTAAAAAAAAAAAGTTTAAATACAACAAAAATTTTTTTTTTACATATAACATACAAATAATAATTTACAAAAAATACAGCTGATGTTAAAATGACTATGAAACAACTATATGATTAAAAAGCCATATAACCAGGGTGGGATTTTATTTATCTATTTTTATGCCATTTTTATTTTTTCAGTTCAAATTCAGTACCAGTCAAAATATTTTTTACTGTTTTTTTTTTTTTTTTTAAGTCTTTTCTTCTCACCAAGCCTGCATTTATTTGATCCAAAATACAGCAAAAGCAGTAATATTGTGAAATATTTTTACTATTTTAAATAACTGCTTTCTATTTGAATATATTTTAAAATGTAATTTATTCCTGTAATCAAATCTACATTTTCAGCATCATTACTCCAGTCTTCAGTCACATGATCCTTCAGAAATTCAAGAAACTCTTGAAACAGTTGAGTACATTTTACAGGATTCTTTGATGAATAGAAAGATCCAAAGATCAGCATTTATTGGAAATAAAAAGTTTTTGTACATTTACTCCAGTATACAAACACACACTTATTGCTATATACAAGCGCTGTCAAATCAATTAATCGCGATTAATCGGGATTAATCACATCCAAACAGTTACATTACATTTATTTATTAAACATATACGTGTATGTATATATACACACATAAATATACATAGCACATGCACGTTACGAATGTATATGCAAACTTTTATTTTTGACCGCAAAGTTTCACGACATTTCACTAAATTTTGAAATATTTTTACTATTTAAAATAACTGTTTTCTATTTTATTACATTTTAAAATATTATTTATTCTTGTGATTTCAAAGCTGAATTTTTAGCATGATTACTCCAGTCATATGATCCTTCAGAAATCATTCTAACATTCTGATTCGCTGCTCAAAAAAAATGTTTTATTATTATTATTATTATTATTATTATTATTATTATTATTATTATTATTATTATTATTTAAATGGTACAGTGTATAATGTTTCTTTCTATTTATCAAAGAATCCTGAAGAAAATGTACTGTTTTAAATATAAAATAAACTTTAAATAAGCTTTCCGTTGATGTATGGTTTGTTAGAATAAGACAATATTTGGCCGAGATACAATTTTTTGAATATATAAAATCTGAGGCTGCAAAAAAATCTAAATACTGAGAAAATCGCCTTAAAAGCTGTTCAAATTAAGTTATTAATAATGAATACTAACAATCAAAAGTTAAGTTTTGATATATTTACAGTAGCAATTTTACAAAAAATCTTCATGGAACATGATCTTTACGTGATATCCTAATGATTTTTGGCATAAAAGAAAAATCAATAATTTTGACCCATACGATGTATTTTTGGCTATTGCTACAAATATACCCCAGCGACTTAAGACTGATTTTGTGGTCCAGGGTCACATATTAGAATGATTTCTGAAGGATCATGTGACACTGAAGACTGGAGTACTGATGCTGAAAATGTAGCTTTGATCACAGGAATAAATTACATTTTAAAATATATACAAATAGAAAGCAGTTATTATAAATAGTAAAAATATTTCACAATATTACTGCTTTTGCTGTATTTTGGATCAAATAAATGCAGGCTTGGTGAGCAGAAGAGCCTTCTTTAAAACCATTAAAAATCTTACTGTTCAAAAAGTTCAAACCACGCTGCACAACAGAAATGACTCACCAAAGAGTCTCCAAACATCTCAGATCCCTCATACACCTACATTTTTCCATCTTTGATACACTCCAGACTACAAATCAATAAACTCGAATGCATTCACTGTAAAACACTACACAGATGGCAGAGCTTAGTCCTAATAGCGTTAGCAGAGATGTACAAGCATGAGTTTACAATTTACAGGAACGTCTCGCACACAGTTTGGCAGTCTTAATTTCAGGGTTCACAAAACATCCTCTGTGCACCAAGTTTGTAATTCCCCGTCCGCCTGCCAAAGCGCTACGCGGATAAAAAGAAACACATTATGCCGTTAAGATAATAGGATATCATCTTTTACACTGTGGGTCATTTCTGGGGTGAGAGCACAACTTGCCTTTTAAAAGATACAATTAGCAGTAACATCATCTATCTATGGATGGGAATGAGGCGAGGTTGAACATTTAAGGTCATTATGAGTCATGATGGGAAGTTCAGATTCTTCTGGTTTCTACAGAATATTCAGACTCAAAAGACGTTACTTAATTAGTTTTTATTTAACAAGAATGACAAAGAGATGGCCATGGACTCCACAAAATGCGTAAATGTTCAATGGTACTTAATTTAAAAATTATGCACTTTTAAAAGAAAACAAGTCCAATCAGAGAACATCTTTGTAACATAGCTAAGTTTCAAAAATGTGCCAAAAAAAAAAAGACAACACTGGTTTGATATAAATTTAGCTAATAAATTTAAATTTTACTTTTTTTGGATTTATATAAATCATCTACATAATAATCCACAAAAATACAGCTGATGATAAAGCCATTGAACCAAGGTGGGATTTTATTTATTTATTTTTATTTTTCAGCTCAAATATGCTATTAGTCAAACATTTTTGAACGGTAAGCTTTTTAATTTTTTTTTTTTTAATAAGTCTCTTCTGCTCGCCAAGCAATATTGTGAAAATTATGAAAACTTTTTACTATTTTAAAAAACTGCTTTCTATTTAAATATATTTTAAAATGTAATTTATTCTTGTGACTAAATCTAAATTTTCAGCATCATTACTCTAAGTGTCAAATGATCCTTCAGAAATTCAAGAAACAATTATTATTATTACTATTATTACTATTATATTATTATTAATATGTAAAACAGTTGAGTACATTTTTTCAGTATTCTTTGATGAACAGAAACATCCAAAGATCATCATTTATCTGAAATAAAAAGCTTTTGTAACATTATACACTTTACCATTCAAAAGCTTGAAGTCAGTATAATTTATTTATTATATATATTTTTTTGTATAAACAAAAATAATTTTATTTAACAAGAATGCTTTAGATTGATCAAAAGTGATGATAAAGATATTTATAATGTTACAAAAGATTTCTATCTTAGATAAATGCTGTTCTTCTGACCTTTCTATTCATCAAAGAAACCTAAAAAATTCTACTCAGAAAATGTAAAAAAAATAAAAAATAAAAACATAAAAAATGTTTCAGTGATTTCAGCTTTGAAATCACAGGAATTAATTACATTTTAAAATTCAAATAGAAAAGAGTTATTTTAAATAATAAAAACATTTGTACTGTTTTTGCTGTACTTTGGATCACAGGTTTGGTGAGCAGAAACGACTTAAAAAAAAAAAAAAAAAATCTTTTGACTGGTAGTGTATAAAAGTTCACTTTCGGCATGAAACCAAAGCCATAGGCCTTGCAAGACAAATAACATCTTTCTTTGATTGTGAGTCTAAGGAATCTGAAGTCCAACCAATCAGATATGCACCTCGCCAGCATTTCTTTCATCTCTTCTTTAACAGTAAATACAATATTAGTTCAACAGAAGTGCATTGTTTCTAAACAACCGCTTTTCACGTCAAAGGCCAAATTAAACCTGAAAGCCATTTTTGTGTTGAAATTTTACAAAGTGGTGAGTTCGAAATAGCGAATAACAGAAACTGACTAGGAAATGATCTCTGGCTTAATTCCAGGATTGTCGCTGACATTTCCATATACTTCCATTAATTATGAATTCTCTGTAGATAATAATAATTGCAAGCTTTAATCCCTCCATAAGATTCTAATTAACTGGAGGGAACTTATCGCTGAATGAATGGGAGAAAAAAAACTGAATTATAACTTTTTTTGAGAGAATATCTGCTGATTGTGGTACATACAGAGCCTGTGGTGTTGAATAAAAACAGCAGAAGTGAGGGAACGAGAGGAAGGATGAGAAACTACTGAATTTCCAAAAGAGTCCCATTCTACAAAACAAGCGGCATTTGCATGTGTAAAAAAAAAAAAAGATCTACACAACCAATAGTTGATGCTCACTTGTACAATGTTACTAAAGCCATTCACATAGCCACAAAAACAGTAGTTTTCTTTAATAATGGTAATGCATAAAGCAAAAGCTAGCAATTGGTCTTTATACTTTCTATATCAGTTCAGATATTAGTTGATTATTTCTGATGTAGATGACATGATGTAGAGCCCCCAAATTTAAAGTGACAGTTCACCCAGAAATGAAAATTACCCCATGATTTACTCACCTCCAAGCCATCCTAGATGTATATGACTTTTTTCTTTCAGACGAATACAATCGGAGTTACATTAAAAAATGAACTGGCTCTTCCAAGCTTTATAATGGCAGTGAATGGGTGTTGAGATTTTGAAGTTCAATAAAGTGCATCCATCCATTATAAAAAGTACTCCACACAGCTCCAGGGGGTTAATAAATGCCTTCTGAAGTGATTTTGTGTTTGTGTAAGAAAAATATACATATTTAAAACATTATAGTCAGCAGAAGCTAGAAATTCCAGTTGATAAAGCTTTAAATACGGACATTTTCTCACACAAATATATTGATTCTCCTCAGAAGGCCTTTATTTATCACCCAGAACCGTGTGGAGTACTTTTCATGATGGATGGATGCACTTTATTTTGCTTTAAAATCTCAACACCCATTATATATATCCACTGCCATTATAAAGCTTGAAAGAGCCAGGACTTTTTATAATATAACTCTGATTGTAGTCATCTGAAAGAAGAAAGTCATATACACCTAGAAATGTTTGAGGGCGAATAAATCATGGGAAATTTTCAATTTTTCAACTTTTTAAAAGTGCTGATTTCACTATTTTCACATTTTGAAGTATTAAAAAAATTCATAGTGTTTTATAGAAACCTGATTTATAGAATTATCCATTTTGTATCAAAGCAAAGTACAACAAACTCAATATAAACAAAGAGAAAACAAGTGTCACAAAAAGCCCACGACAAAGACGCTCTCATTTCACCTCCTGTGAGGAGGGTTAAGAACCATTTTCCATGTTTTTGCTGCTTAGTTTGTGAGACAATTACAGCAAAATCAGAGAGGTTTCATCGGCCAGCAGCTTTCACGGGCCTGTCGGACAGCGAGAGGCTTTGTCTTTCAACAAATAACTGTAATGGTCCTTATCTGAGGAGCGGGCCGCCTTTACAACACTATCTTATCAGCCACCAAATACTTTCCTGGGAACTATCTCCAGAGAATGCAGCAGGAAAATTGCCACTAAACCGAGAGCAGCCACTGACATAAATCACAGAGAAAGAGGTACATCGATAAGGGCTATCTCAAAGTTAGAGCCACAAAGCTGTTTTGGGGTCAGAATGGCCAGCAAACTTAATTCAAATTCTAAGTGCCACTTTACTTTGAAGATAAAAGGGAAACCTTCTCCGGGTAATCAATTCAATCTGAACGCGCAAATCTCATTGCTGATAACCTCCACTGTCTTTCCTTAAATTGTCTGCAGCACTTTTCTCGAGCTCAGGCAAAAATAGGAGGGGGGGAAAAGTCAAGCCAGCATTTAGAAACAAAATGATTTCGCTGTACTTTTCATCTCTTTTATCCCACCAGGAAAGTCAGAATAGACAAGCTCGGTAAAAGCCAACAATGATACGACTGTTACCATAGCTGCTTTATCGGAAAACGTCCAAGTCCGCATCCATCATGCACATCAGATAGCTGCAGTCTTAAAGTCTAATATCTCTGCTGAAAAAGAACAGAAAGAATTTCCAGGGTGGTCCAGGATGGTTTATTCTGGTTAGAGCTGGTTTAATACTAGGAATGGTTCACGCAAAAACCCTCAGGCCATCCGAGATCTAGATGAGTTTGTTTATTCATCAGAACAGATAAGGAGAAATGTAGATTGCATCACTTGCTCACAATGGATCCTCTGCAGTGAATGGGTGCTGTCAGAATGAGTCTAAACAGCTGATAAAAACAAACCACAAGTAATCCACAACACTCCAGTCCATCAGTTAATGCATTGTGAAGTGAAAAGCTGCTTTTGCAATAAATCCATCAATATGTTTTTAACTTCAAACAAGCTTTCTATCTATGACGTGAAAAAAGGTGTCTCGTCTGAATCAGGAGAGAAAAATGCACGGATCAAGAAACGTTTGCAAGCAAAAACAGTCCAAAACAGTTCTGAACCAATATGTGGTTGGATTTTGATGTGAAAGAACAACATGTGATGCTCTTTTTCAGTGGGTGAAGTGTTATTATGTATTGTGGACTTGTATTTTGGCCAGGAGCAGCAGTCAAAAAGCCTTAAAGGAGAAGTCCACTTCCAGAGCAACAATTTACAGATAATATACTCACCCCTTTGCCATCCAAGATGTTCATGTCTTTCTTTCTTCAGTCATAAAGAAATTATGTTTTTTTCGAGGAAAGCATTTCAGGATTTTTCTTCATATAACGGACTGATACGGTGCCCTGATTTTGAACTTCCAAAATGTAGTTTAAATGCAGCTTAAAACGATCCAAAATGTGGTTGTAAACAAGCACAGCCGAGGAAGAAGGGTAAAAATAATATAATTTATATACTTTTTATTCTCAAACGCTCGTCTTGCCTTGCTCTCCTTGAACTCTGTGTATTCTGGCTCAAGACAGTTAGGGCATGTCGAAAAACTCAACAAAATCATCCTACATCGCTGCAGAAGTCCTGACCCAGTCTTTGCAAAGTAAACATGCAAAGAAGATCAAACACCCTCAACAAAAAAGGTAAAACAGCAATACAGGACGATTTTGAAGTTGAGGGAGAACATGAGATGGGAGTTTTTCGACATACCCTAACTGTCATGAACCGGAGAAAAACAGTCCTGGCAGAGCAAGACAAGACGAGCGTTTGACATTAAAAAGTATATAAATTGTATTATTTTTATGAAAGTAACCGACCGTTTTGCTAGATAAAACCCTTCTTTCTCTGCTGGGATCGTTTACAACCGCATTTGGGATCGTTTGAAGCTGTATTTAAACTGCATTTTGAAAGTTCAAAATCGGGGCACCATATCAGTCCATTATATGGAGAAAAATGAAATGTTTTCCTCAAAAAACAATTTCTTTACAACTGAAGAAAGTAAGACATGAACATCTTGGAGGACAAGGGGGCGAGTACATTATATGTGAATCTTTGTTTTGAAAGTGTCTGTCACTTCCAGAACAACAATTTACAAATAATTTACTCACCCCCTTGTCACTTTCTTACTCTTTGCGCGTTCGCTTTGTAAACACTGGGTCCGCTAACATTCCACGTGACCTTTTGACGTGATTCAATAGTAAGTAACGTTGTGAAAGCACATCCAAGAGCCTGTGCTACATGAGCTTTTGTGCTTAAAAAGTATACAAATATTTATTTTTCAAAAAAGAAAAAAAAAAATGACAGATCGTTTCGCTAGGTAAGACCCTTCTTCCTTGGCTGGGATCGTTTAGAGTTGATATGATTCTTTAGGGTCTTAATGAAAAGTCTCTAATATACTTTGATTAAAAATTCTCAATGGTTTTGTAAAACACCACCCTTTTTACCTTGTCAAAATGAGCTCTGCAAAAATCATCTCATTCTAAGGGGTTGTTCCTTTAAATGCAAATGAGCTCTGCTCGCCCCGCCCCTCTCTTCTCTCTGTGGAATGACCAGTCTATTTACTTTAGCCACGTTTAGCCGCTAAACTTCCTAACTACCACGTTATAAGGAAAGGCGATCGCAAAGATTCATAAAAAACCCTTATACTCACTTCTGCTGTAAGTGAAGCACGATCAGGAATGATTCACGTGAACATAGACGGATACATGTAGATCGGGAGGTGCAGTCCCTTCACAAACAAACAATCTACTGCATCTACAGCGGCTTAGATGTCGGGAGTAAATGACTACCACTATGTTCATTATTACATTCAGCAACACAACACCTCAATCGCTCAACCTAACTTACATCCCTGCTTCGGCATCGAAACAAGGAAGGTTACTGGACTGACAGCTGGTCTGAAGTAAGACGCTCATTTCAATCAACTATTGTGGGAGCGGCCTCTGTCGGTGTGACGGCACACCAGGCATCCGAGAACGGCTTCATTTGAAAAAGGGGATATTATTTTTAGAGATTAATTAAAAACCACTGCATGGATTTTTTTCATTATAAGGTAGATTTGTACATACACTGCCAACACACATTAATGTTCAAACAACATGAAAAAGTGAACTTGGCATCCGATGACCCCTTTAAAGGCTGCATTTAAACTACATTTTGGAAGTTCAAAATCGGGGCACCAATGAAGTTCATTATATGGAGAAAAAAAAAACAATTTCTGCAACCTGCAACCCTGTGACCTTCAACCCCTTGACCCCCATTGAAGTCCACTATATGGAGAAAGAAAAACATGAACATTTTGGATGACATAAAGGTGAGTAAACTATCCAGAAATTTTAATTCTGGAGTGAACTAATCCTATAATCATCTTAGAAACTAATTCACTAGCAGATACACCCTTACTGGTTGTCCTAGTTGAACAGGCTGCCGGGGACACTGCTAGTGAACTAAAAAGCAACATTAAGTTTGAGAGAACTAAGTACGTACAGTGAGTTGGATCTCTGCGATTTTGCTTAATTGAAATCCACCAACCATAGCTTGGCTGCCATGGCCGTGTGAGAGAAAGAAAATACGGGATTTGTTTCCTCACATCCAGCAGCTGTCAGAAGTCTCAGTTTTGCAGCTGGTTCCGAGGTTCTCCCGCTAACAGCCAAAGAGTCCCGAATCCTGACAAAACAGAGCTCAAGCACAAATTATAACTGTCAGAACTGTTAAATAAGACGCCTCAGCCAACACGTGTGTATGTCATCAAAACTGGGAACGTTTTTTTGGACCAAAACACCACTCTGTGAAAACAAAACCCTTTCACACGCCTAGCAGGAGATTCTGCTTAATGGGAAAACTTAAATCGTTGTGTAAGAAAAACAAAACAAAACACATTTTCAGACTTGATACTGCAACTCATAAACATTTCGGGCACAGTGAGGCAGTTTGTCAGCGGCACCCCGATGGGATCAATCACTCGTCTAAATTTCTGCTATAAAACCGTATTATAAAGCAAAGACAGTGAAATAAGTGTGCAGCTCTTTGCTTTGCTTTTGTTCGGGACAAATGCTCACCAGCAATTCCTCAAGAAAATGTTATTGCTCAAAAGTTGCACCTTCATAGCTCATAAAAATTCACTTGCTGTTATAAATAAATAAGAGTTTTGTCAAGTAAACACAAAAAAGTTAGTCAAATGGCAGTATCTAAATTAACCGGTTTGATTTAAGTCCAGTGTTATTTATATAGGGTTTCTTACTATTTTGCAGTTTATCTTTTATTTGTCTATTTTCTACGTTTTAATAATTTTGTTAGGTGGTTCTGTCGTTTTTATTAGTTTTATTTTCTATACAGAATTCATTTTTAATTCAGTATCTAGCAAATCTGATGACATAAGAAAAGATTTTGAATTAAATATAAATCTCTGACCTTTAATTGCAGACTTTGGTGTATCGGGCTCAAATCTGAAAACAGTTGGAAGATGTTGTTCACATCTTTAATGAAACTCATGAGAAAACCAGAGATTTTCTGAGTCTGTTTCTCATCTGAGAAGCAAAAGACTTCAGTAAAAGTCTCCATTTGGTCTTCATCTCATTTCTGTCTCAGAGAAACAAAAGACATTAAATAGAGATTATTTGTGATTTTTCTTTCCTACAAGCTGTTCTGCTGATGTGAAAACAACAGAATCAGGCCAAAATACCCGGTTTAGATTAAAACTTGTTAAGTCAATGAGTTCATTTATTCAGCTTTGGGACAAATAAATTCTTTAAGTGTTTGTGTTTTCTGTTCTCAACCCTGACAACAAGAGAGTCTGGTCCAAAGCACCGAGCCTTGATTGACCTGCCCAAAAGTGGACTTTCCCTTCTTCCCAATCCCGTTCAACCTCTCCAATGATGATGATGAAGTTTCCACTGCAGCTGTTGTTATATTCAGAGGCGCTCTGGTAAGAAACCTCACTCCTCCAGTAAAGAGATTTACCAGTGCACTTATCCCCTGACTCCACAGCTCAGAACCGTCAGCGATACCATTTGCGAAAGGCACCTGATCCTGGTCATATTTCCAGAAAAAATCCAGTCTGGTTAATTTCTCTCCGGTGCTCTTTTTCCCACAGTGAAAAGTAATGAAATCCTGGGTGTTTCTTGTTTCTTATTGTCCAAAAATATTAAATATCTGATCATAAATGTCTTCTGAAAGAACAAACTGATCCACAGCAACGGATCATGATCTACAAATCCCAGAAGTCAGAAAAAATTATTATCTGGCACAGGTAGGCTATTATTATTATTATTATAATAATTATTTCCTGGCGCAGGGTTGCCAGAATGAGGAGCGCATTTGATAATAAAAGGCGACGGGTCTTATACACACTGTAAGTTGACATGTTGTTTTATCCACATGTTAATACGCCTATGGTCCAGAAGCGTCCTCTGAGGAGGAAAGCGAGGCAGTGCCTCCTCAAAAAAATTGCCTCCTCAAAAAAAAAAAAAAAAAAAAAAAAATTGTTGTACAAGAATAAAACACCAATATTGCAAAATATAACATTAAAAATGTTTCTAAACGTAGAAACACCATCAGGTAAAGTTGCAGTGCCAGTCCGCATCTCTCTCACCTCCCCTGAGCCCTTTGAGTTTTAACAGACCCCTCTAAAGCATGTGTTTGGACCCCCCCCCATTGAGAATGAATAAGGGAAAGTCACATGAGAGGAGGCAACGCCTCCATCGCGATATGATTGGATATGACTGGTTGTGTTCAACTGTGATTGGTTCATCAGATAAATCCTGCCTCTTTACGGTCAGAGCTTTTAAGATGGATGCTGAGACTTTTTTTTTTTTTTGTTAGGTAGACTCTAGGTCTGTCCTCGACTAAAGATTTTTCATCAAGTTGTTCATTTTAAGCATTCGTCGATTATTAGTCGCATGTCTATTAATAAACAATATAAATCATAATAATGAGCCTTTATAGCCTGATAAGCGCTCAAAGCGCACGCAAAAAAAAGCTTGCCACAGCCTACCGGCAGATATAATAATTATGAATGTGTCAGGGAAAAGCAGCAAGAAGATTCCATTAACGTTTTAATAATTTATTGATAAACTAGTGCTTTCTTTGTTTTCAGCTTAAGAGATGAAATCTGCGACACTGACTAGTCATCTCCAAAGTAGTAAATGTTTCATACGGATTACATCATCTGATAATATTTGTTTTCTATCTGAATTGGTTAATTTAAAAGTAGACATTTCACTCTCTATAAATATATTTTTCATATCTGTAAGGCAAATATACAGAGAGTTTGGTGCTCAAGTTCACAGAGACCGAAACGGCAATCCTGTTTGCTTTCATTATTTTACAAAAGCGCAACGTTCCGTTGTTATTCTGAGTGTACACAAATAAACGCAGTCTGTACAAAAATGAAAGATGTACTACATTTATCTGTATGACCAAAAATGACAGTATTTTTAGGAGTAACCGCACTTGTGCCTCCATTCGCCATAGAGTAAGCGCGCTACTATTCGGATTCCACACTCCGCACGGGCACTTCAAGAGTGCACATTTTTCTAGGTTAACATTAGATTGAGCTGCTATTAAAGTTGCTACTACATGCATCTTTCAGAAGAAAAGCCATATTTGAGGTCGATGAATGATAGGTGAGTGTTTGGATGTCCTGCCTGATTTACTATATTATCACATAGACCAGCCATTAACAATCTGCAACTAAGCGACTAATAAAATGTTGGTTGACCAAGCCTCTTCTCGTCGACTAACGGTTAGTCGACTATTGGGGGCAGCCCTAGTAGACTCTGATCTCTGATCTAATCTGATCATTTGCTGACTTCCATGGCTGCAATAAGCTGTTTTCCACCACCTGGCAACCCGACAGTCAAAATACTATTGGGTAAACTGGCAGTAGGCGGATTTGTTTCAAAACAAAAACAGACATTCCATTACAGAACACACATTTCAAAATAATGATTCAGAATAACGGCTATAGAATTGTTTTTCAATCAAACAAGTATGTGAACTTCTGCAAACACACAAGACCAGTTGCGCCAACGCAAACCGAGAGAGAACAGAGCACGTGGTAGAAGGGTGAGGATTGTTTCCCCACATGTATTCATTTATTTGGAATGCCAGAAGAACACATTATTCGAACATATCATTTGCCAAGCCATGTTATTTTGAACTTGCTTCAGGAAATAAAAGATGACTTCGAACCCTTAACTAGGAGTCACGCAATACCAGGTTTATCAAAACTTCTAGCAAACCTTACTTGTTTTTTTTCTTCATTTGCGCTGCGCTTGGTATATAGCATTGGTCGATATGTAAATGAGATGTTGCATCTGTGTTCTTTAATTTGCACGTTGTTAGTAAATACAATGCGGTGCTGTTTTGGAATTGCGCTCTCACGCTAATTTGCCCTGTTTAGTAAAACTGGCCCATGGTATTTTTATAATTTAGTACTGTCAAAACAAAAAAAACAAACAAAAAATGCTCATAAAATGTTTTTTCCAATAAGACGCATCAGGACCCATTGGACTGAAATAAGGCATGTTGATTAAATACAACAAATTATCTGTAAAGGTCCATTGAGCACTAAGGCACTGACCTTAAACTGGACATTTATTATATACACACAACAAATGAGAATGTAACCCTTATTTAAAAACAAATGATAAACAAAGAATTGAATTCAAATATCACCACTGAGTAAGAAGAAGTGAATATACAAAAGAGGCACAAAGTTTAGGATTTTTTTCCGTTTTCATGTGGCCTCCTCGCACGCTCAACAGCCCTCATCAGTTGTTACCATGACAACATCTTAAACAGCAAATACATCAGCGGTTTAGAGCTGTAGGCTGATAGGGAAGCCAGCCAATCGTTGTCTCCGCGCACATAACCCTCAGAGCTTTCCAAATGATCTAAACTTTAAGAAAACACCATAAAAATAAACATTTCACGTGATATACACATCTCAACTGTACTGGATGATAATCACACCCATTGGCTGAATATATAGATGGTGACAGATGTTAAATTGTGGTTTGAAATGTTCATAGATGTGAAAAAAAAAAACGGTGTGAACAAGGAGACGATTTTAAATACTTTGCTCTGTTGGCCAGTCATCGAGTTGACTCATTGATTTGTGCTGACTATTCACCGTCAAATAATTTACTAAAATTATATGCAAAATATTTATATATAATAAATTATAGTTATATAATAAAAATAGTATGTCACATTCACCGAAAACTGTCCGGCACTGACAGAATTTTTTTTAATCAGTGACAGAGAAATCTGAATGGCGTCCGTCATTTTGACGGATTACACTGAGGGTGATTGATTGTAAAATTGTAGCTGTAATTCCCACCCCTGTCCAATTGGTGGGGATTGCGCTCCAATGTAGCAGCAGAGCGCTGGATCCAGAACAAAAACAAAACTGTCACGAACGTTTTCCTATGCGTTTGATTATGCTACAACATTCACGCCCCATTAAAGAGCGCCAAAACAGTATTTATTGCTTGAATTTCCTAATGAAATGGACAGAATTTGAAATCTGAGACTTTGTTTTATATCAAAAGTAACACAAAGCCTAGCCTATTGCTATTTTTTTGGAGAAAAAAGCACTATGTACCGTTTATTCATCAATTAAAAACAGCATAGACCCAAAGATCGAATGTGATTTAAGAATCCATTTTGGTTCATTAAAATGACAATCTATTAAAATCGAGAAATCTTTTCTTTTTTTTTTTTTTTCAGCCCTAGTGCATTTTATTGTTTTTTTTTTTAAACACGTCGCTGTCGTCCTGCAGGTTCATAATTAAAAATGAAAATGTGAACAAATATAAAAGCAATCAAATGTTATATATATATACACTTACATGTATATATTTAATTAAGATTATTTATTTATTTAGAATGTGATTAATAACAATTAATCTATTTGACAGCAATAAATATATATGTTTGCCCTGATTAGTGTTTCAGGTAACTGTGAAAAGTTTTCTGGGTCAAAGTGTGTTTCTCTGTCCAGCACACATCCCCAGGAAACACAGGAGCAGCATTGTGGGAAAGGGTGAAATCTTGAGGAGGGGTCAGAGCCCTGAAACCCAGAGAAAAATAAATACATGAACTATAACAAAAATACAGTCAGAAAGTGCACACAAAGCAGGTTGTGCTGGCCGGCTTCCTTCATTAAATAAGCCGAACGTCTTCCTCTGGTTCCTGGAGCAGCCCTCCTCCCCATCACTGCCCTGCTCTCACTGTTACAATGGCCTCCTGGACATGGAGCTACATGGGCGAAGCCAGCGCGGGGGGAAGCCAAGCACTTCCTGCCTCCAGAGCTGGCAGAGAGACAAGCTCTCACGGGAACAGTGTGCAAGAGCAGGAAGTGTGTGCGTACGTGTTGCCAGCACAGTTGGTCCAACTCCCCGTGAGACCTGGATGGGGAAAACTGGCTTCATGACAAGAGCAGATGTAAAGACACACTAGACAACAAACCCATATAGGTTAGTGCATGTACACACACCAGGTCACCGGATGACCTTCAGATGGGTTTAAAATGTACTTAGAAGAGGTGAGCAATGACAGTGGACTAAAGTCCACATTGCAATCAACACAAAATGCAGAGTGCAACCCATTTTACTTCTGAAATCTGACATATCGAAGCTATTCAATATTTAAGGAGATTTATAGTTAAGAAAGCTACTCACATTCACACACTGAAATTAAGTGATTTGAAATCTGCCATCTTCGCTCACGGGCACTCAGTTCTACATCTAAGTTGTTATGAGATAGGGATGGCGAAAACTAAAAAATTTCTTGACCGACCACCGAGCCTCATTAGCCGGTTGAAACCGGTTAACCGATTAGTTTAAAATATGGTACGCTATTTGAAATAACAGCCATTTCGAGCCGCGCCTGCAATTTCGCAACTCTGTCGCATCTCTCTGCCGCTCTGCCTCCCGCACACACACACACACACTGCCACTCACGTCACTTTTTTAAAATCCCCTACAGCGCGAAACATGAGTCCCGCAAACGCGGCGCCGAAGAGCTTGTTGTATGTAATCGTAGGACAAATGGCTCCTTAGTTTCAAATGGTTTGGGTACAAGGTGATCGCTTTGAAAATAAAGGCGTTTGTCTAGGTTAGAAGCTCATTTGAAACATTGCCACGGCTCATTTAAGAAAATGACAGCTCCGAAGAGACGCCGCTCTAACCTCGAGTGTTTTAGCCTGTTGCCTTTACTTTTCGCAAACCTTGTGAGCGCGCGAACCCAAACGCTGTGACCTCGCGCCAAATGTTTTTATTGGTTTATTAAGTACAAACAGGCGAGTTATGAAAAATTGAGTGTGAGGGATAATTTGTTCACTTAACACAAAAAGATGAGGAATGAGATGGCTAACTGTAGTAGCGTATAGTCCACTGTCTATAATAGCCTAATTTAGATATCACTTTTTTTTTTAACCGACTACCGACAACTTTGACCGGTTAACATTGATACGGTCAACCACCGGTCAAACGGTCATCGGTTAACATCCCTATTATGAGACTAATCAACTGAGGTGCAATTGTCAAGTGACTAATCACTTCCAAATCACCAGAAGATTACATCATGACAACACTTTAATGGCTGACGGCACCATAATGTATAAATACATTTCTGAACCCTTCACCAGCAACTATTCTTAGCTGCGATGTCGAAGGAGACAGACAAAAAAATCCAAAGAAGTCCATGTCAAGCAGTTTAGTATATTAAAGAGATAGTTCACCCAAATATTAAAATTCTGTCATTAATTAGTCACCCTAACGTCTCTCCAAACCTGTGAGACATTCGTTCAATCTTCGGAAAACAAAGATATTTTTGGTGAAATCCAAGCTTTCTGATCCTGCATAGACAGTAGTAAGAAAAGGTAGCAAGAAAATCATTAAAATAGTCCATGTGACAGTCAGTGGTTCGACCGTAATGTTATGAAGCTACGAGAATAAATTTTGTGCTCAAAAGAAAACAAAAATAACAACTTTATTCAACTTTTTCTTCTCTTCTGTGTCAATGGCTGCGTGCACGCTGCAGGCAAATGTGGCCCAAATCAATTTTTTGGTCATATGTGACTCAGATCTGCTTTTCTCATGACAGTGTGAATGGCACAAACCACATGGAATCTGATCGTTTCAATTCCAATTTTTGCCTCTTTTATGTGTGGGTTTTTTTTCCAACTGCATTTCAGTTATTTTTCAACATTTCAACTGCAGTGTGAACAGTCTTATCAGATTTTATGTGACTTTTATGTCATTTATCACAATTCCACACTCAATGGAGTATCTTCAAAGATTTAACATAGCCAAAGTTATAAAGACAGTTGCAAAAGGTAGTCAGTGGAAGTATGATGTGTCAGAGCTAGGGCTGTCAGTCAAATACAATTTTTTTATCTAATTAATTACATGATTTTTCAATTAATTAATCTAATTAATTGCAAAATAAATTTGACTGAAAATACCCACAAAAGATTATTTAAAGTTATTTTTGTATTAAAAAAGAACTCCACTTCCAGAACAAAAATTTACAGATTATGTACTCATCCCCTTGTCATCCAAAATGTTCATGTCTGTGTTTCTTTAATCGTAAAGAAATTGTTTTTTGAGGAAAACATTTCAGGATTTTTCTCCATATAATGGACTGATATGGTGCCCCGAGTTTGAACTTCCAAAATGCAGTTTAAATGGGGCTTCAAATGATCCAAATGAGGTTGGAAACAATCCCAGCCGAGGAAGAAGGATCTTATCTACCAAAACGATCACGTATTTTTATAAAATACTTTTTAATCTCAAATGCTCATCTTGTCTTGCTCTGCCTGAACTCTGTGTATTTTGGTTCAAGACAGTTAGGGTATGTTGAAAAACTGCTATCGTATTTTCTCCCTCAACTTCAAAAATCATTTTAAAATCATCCTACATTGCTGCAGTGACCAAGTCTTTGCAAAGTGAACATACAAAAAAGATCAAACCCTTAACAAAAAAGGTGAAACAGCTTTATAGGACGATTTTGAAGTAGAGGGAGAACATGAGATGGGAGTTTTTCGACATACCCTAACTGTCATGAACCAGAAAAAAGGCAGAGTAAGACAAGACGAGCGTTTGGCATTAAAAAGTATATAAATTGTGTTATGTATATGAAAATAACCGATCGTTTTGCTAGATAAGACCCTTCTTCCTCAGCTGGGATCGTTTACAACTGCATTTGGGATCGTTTGAAGCCGCATTTAAACTGCATTTTGAACGTTCAAACTCGGGGCACCATATCAGTCCATTATATGGAGAAAAATCCTGAAATGTTTCCCTCAAAAAACATCATTTTTTTACGACAGAAGAAAAAAAGACATTAACATCTTGGATGACATGGGGGTGAGTACATTATCTGTAAATTTTTGTTCTGGAAGTGCACTTCTCCTTTAAATGAGAAAGTATCAAGTAGACATTACAAACAGATTTAGAAAGAAATATTTTATTTGATTCAGCATAAAATTTATTACACAAACATTTAGGTTGCAATGCCCTAACGTAAACTATATCTTTTATGTTCTACAAAAGAAAGGTCTGAAATGACATGAGGGTGTGTAAATTATATATATATATATATATATATATATATATATATATATATATATATATATATATATATATATATATATATATATATATATATATATAATTATTTTTTTTATTTCATGAAATCATACTCTAAATAAGAAACTAAATCTGCCAGCAGATGGTGGTAAATGTCTACATGAGCCATTGATTTGTTCAAATGGCTGATTCATTCAGGAATTAAGTAAACGGGTCTCTTAATAAATAGGCCTTTGAATCATTGATTCACATGATTCATTCAAAATGCGGATTTATTCAGGAACTAAACACCGCTGTGCTGTTTGGAGACGTGCAACAATTCTGCTATGGCTTCAAAGGTAATATGTTCTCTGCAAAATTGAGCAAAATTTTCATTTTTGGATGAACGATCCTTTTTTTTAAATTTTACTCCTAACTTTTAAAAGGTAGTGTCTTAGAGTTTCCACAAAAATATTAAGCAGCACAACCGTTTTCAACAGATATTAAAAAGAAATGTTTCCTAATCAGCAATTTTGCTGACTTGGAAAAAAATGGCTACTGGATCCAAATAGTGTAGTAATGATATCTACCAGCAGGGGCTGACTATGAAACAGGAAATTCAGTAAGAACGCCACCGGCTGGGCCTTGATTTTATCCATCTGGGATGGATTGGATTGTGGCCATGAAATACAAGTGTTGAAATGTAAGGGCATATCATTCAAAATCAAAGCATGTTATTGCTTTTTCATAAAAAGAGAAGCCTTTTTCTTTTTAGAATAACATACACTAAACAGCCATACACAATGAGTCCAGCAAAAAGTAACAGGGTAGATTTTGATTTCATGTTGATGTTAAACCAAATCAGTGTTTTGTTTACCTTTAAAACAAACCCTTGGGCCCTCATTCATCATTGATCAGTGATTCCTGTGAAACCGTTGAGTGTCTATCGCTTTGGGCTTGTGATTTTTTACCCTTTCTAATCTCATTTCCACATGGCTGAGATTCTTTCACAATACAGAATGTCACAAGACGGAATCTCACAGGGACGAGACGATTCCGTCTCCCAAATCGAATAAAATCGTGACCTATTTCTCTTATCCAGCTCACATCTTTTAAACAAATTCCCCCGGTGGCAATTGGCATACACGACCCAGATATCTAGAGACTGAGCTGGAAGGGGAAAAAACACGTGAAGACATGAAAAAGCATTAAGAACCGTCTACAAGGGCATCGCAAAGCCCCGTAGGTAATGTCACTACAAATGCAAAACGGGTATCACAGGAAGTTCTCCTTCGAGCTGCCCATGCATGAAGCTTTCTGTATGTGATCCATGTTAGTCAGTTATAACATGGCACGTTAAAGCACAAATGTTCTCTTGTTAAAACTAAGCATGCAAAGCACATCAAAGTAGTGAAGCAATCCAGGAGAAATGCTTTGCCATCTGCCTCCATTAACTCAGCCTAAGGCACAGTCCATCCATCACATACTGAGTGCTCAGTATTCACTCTGATTATGTTCTACCATGGTGCACTGGTGCAAGCTTCTCCTGTGGGATGATGGTGCTTGCTAATGCTTAAGGTTTAAAAAAACAAAAACAAACAAACAAAAAAAAAAATGCATTATGTATTAAACTTCGGTGCATTAAACTGATAAAAAAGTAATAGTGAAGACCTTTTTGTTGCAAAATATTTGTATTTCTAATAAATGCTGTTCTTTTCAATTTTTATTCAATGATAATAAGAAATGTTTCTTGAGCTGCAAATCAGCATAATAGAATGTTTTTTCTCACAATTGAGTTTTTCTGACTATTTTCTTGGAATTTTGTGAGATATAAAATCACAGTTGTGAGAAATAAAGTCAGCATTGCAAGATAAAAACACACAGTTCTGACTTTCTCACTAATGTGAGTTTTCTCTCGCAATTCAGACTTTTTTTCTCGCAAATTCCAAGTTTATATCGCACAATTCTGACCTTTTTTTTCCCCACAATTCCGAGTTTATATCTCGCAATTCCGACTTTTTTCTCGCAATTTCAGGTTTATTCCTCGCAATTCTGACTTTTATTATAATTTTTTCCTCGCAATTCACGCTTTTTTCCTCAATTTCAAGTTTATATCTAACAGTTCTGACTTTATTGCAATTCTGACACTTTTTCTCGCAATTCAGACTTTTTTCCCCCTCGCAATTCTGAGTTTATCTCTCACAATTCAGGCTTTTTTCCCGCAATTCCGAATTTATATCTCGCAATTCAGACCTTTTTTTTTTTCCCCACAATTCCAAGTTTATATCTCGCAATTCCGACTTTTTTCTCGCAATTTCAGGTTTATTCCTCGCAATTCTGACTTTTATTATAATTTTTTCCTCGCAATTCACGCTTTTTTCCTCAATTTCAAGTTTATATCTAACAGTTCTGACTTTATTGCAATTCTGACACTTTTTCTCACAATTCAGACTTTTTTCCCCCTCGCAATTCTGAGTTTATCTCTCACAATTCAGGCTTTTTTCCCCACAATTCCGAATTTATATCTCGCAATTCAGACCTTTTTTTTTTTCCCCACAATTCCAAGTTTATATCTCGCAATTCCGACTTTTTTCTCGCAATTTCAGGTTTATTCCTCGCAATTCTGACTTTTATTATAATTTTTTCCTCGCAATTCACGCTTTTTTCCTCAATTTCAAGTTTATATCTAACAGTTCTGACTTTATTGCAATTCTGACACTTTTTCTCGCAATTCAGACTTTTTTCCTTGCAATTCCAAGTTTATTCCTTGCAACTGCAAGTTTATATCTCACAATTTGACTTTTTTATTGCAATTCTGACTTTGTTTCCCCTCGCAATTCCGACTTTTTTCCTTGCAATTTCAAGTTTATATCTAACAATTCTGACTTTTTTATTGCAATTCTGACACTTTTCCTCGCAATTCATACTTTTTTCTTGCAATTCCGAGTTTATCTCACAATTCTGACTTTTTTCTTGCAATTCTGCCTTTTTTCTCAATTAATAATTTTTCTTGCAATTCCGAGTTTATCTCTCACAATTCAAACTTTTTTTCCACACAATTCAAAGTTTATCTCTCACAATTCAGACTTTTCTCCTGCAATTCCACGTTTATATCTCGCAATTCTGACTTTTTTCTTGCAATCCCAATTCATCTCATGTGATTCTGACTTTTTTTCTTGCAAATGCCAGTTTGTCTTACACAATAACTCGCAATTATGATATAAACTATGAATTCTGAGAAAAAAAAAGTCAGAATTGTGAGTTATCTCAGAATTAGTTTATATCTTGCAAATCTGACTTTATTTCTCAGAATTACAAGTTTATATCATGCCATACCAACTTTATAACTCACAACTGTGAATTTATATCACGCAATTCTGAGAAAAAAAAAAGAATTTCTCAGAATTGCAAGATGTAAATTTGAAATTGCAAGAAAAAAAAAAGTCAGAATTGTGAGATAAGTCGCAATTACCTTTTTTATTTTTTTATTCAGTGGCAGAAATGGGCTTCCATAGACTTCTTCACATTTAAAGACAGTAAAAAAAATCTTATCAACCACAAACTTTTTAACAGTAGTGTAAATTAAAAGAAGAATCTGTGCCATACACAGTACAGGGAGCCAAATATCATAGAGGCTCGGGGTGAGCTTCCTTCACAGAACATATAAAAATCTAGTTCATATTAATTTTTCACACCCACCATGCTCTGATCCTACACTGAAAGATCTCCATATCCTCTTTCCTGTGTCTCTAGTGTCTATCTGTCCTACAAAGCTCAAGAACAACCAATAAAAAACAGATGCATTATCCCTGGAAAGTTCAGTGGATGAATGAGAAAGATTATATCACAAGAAACGATATCCAAACACCTACAAGCAACATATACGAGGAGGAAATAATATTTGGAGATTTCAATCCCACAGTCCTGTGCCTCCCAACACGAGAGCTAAAGAAAGCAATATTGTTCTCTCTCTCCCACTTCACGATTCGCACATTAATGAACTGTGACAGCAGGAAAGTAAAACAGGCCCTATCGATATGAATTAAGATAACGCTGTAAGATAACGGCAGAGAGGGCAGGAGATTAGTCACATCCTCTATTATGCTCTTAATGAAGTGTTACCAGATGTCATTCAACAGCGAATTCTCAAAATGTCTTCCTCATTTTTTATGAAAGCCATGATTTTAATTTGCCACAGTTTTCATACGGCTAAAACTAATTAAAACTGTGTCGCTTTAAATATTAACCAAAAGACATTCTGAGAAGCATGTAGCCCTGAGCAGAAATAAGTCATGATTGTTTGACATGCTGAAAAGGTGCTATACTGCCCTCTGTTGGTGGATGGAAACACTAGATGTTGGACAGTCAATTTTATGATGATATAAATTACAAATGAATAAAACAGTGTAGGCCTAATAATAATAAACTGGTTGAGAATGCAGTCAACATCATGACATTCCACAATTCTCATTAACGTAATGCATATGGATGTTTTAAATTCTCATCCATAATGCAGTAACAAAAACACATTTTTCTATTAAAATCAGCATAAATTAAAAGCATTAAAACATATTAACTGTACACATCATGAACTGATTTTTTTTTTTGCATGAAACTAATGAGAAATGCAGGAGGAAAAGTGCTCATTTAAATGAGCTTTTGATTTTAGGGAGAAATGTGACCTGTTTGACAGATTTATTTAGAATCACCCCAACAGATTCAAATCAAGCCTGACAAACTATATAAATGTGTGTTTTATATCGGTCATTTTGTATCATCAGTATATCCAGAAGGCCTTTAAACTACCCACAAAGAACACTTAGTCATACTCACAATTTCTTAAGGGCTTTGATCACATGATTCACAACGGATTCCTGAGCCAGTTTTCCATGTGGCTGATGTCTGCTGACCTCCTGGACGGACTCATATACGCTCAGCTTCACTGGAGGTTGGCTGCCAAGAGCAATAGAGAAGATCAGATGATTCTCATAAAGTTTATATCCATCATTTGCCAATTTCCAAGTTTGTGCTGTTGAATCAGATTGTAATAAATGAGGATATTCAAGATGAAATGTAGTTTATCACTTTTGGACTGCAAGAAATTAAAAAAAGAGATGTTATATTATACTGTAAGTGATTGCATGACAACACCCAAACTGACTGTTCTGTTCCAGAAGAAAATATCTTAAAGGAACAGTTCACACAAAAATTAAAATTGGCTGAAATTGAGCTGAAATTTACTCGGGCTTAAAGGAGAAGTCCACTTCCAGAACAAAAAAAATTGACAGATAATATACTCACGCCCTTGTCATCCAAGATGTTCATGTCTTTCCTTCTTCAGCCGTGTAGAAATGATGTTTTTTGAGGGAAATATTTCAGGATTTTTCTCCATATAATGGACTGCTATGGTGCCCCGATTTTGAACTTTCAAAATGCAGTTTAACTGCGGCTTAAAACGATCCCAAATGCGGTTGTAAACTATCCCAGCCAAGGAAGAAGGGTCTTATCTAGCAAAACAATCGGTTTAAATACAATTTAAATACTTTTTAATCTCAAACGATTGTCTTGTCTTGCTCTCCCTGAACTCTGTGTATAGACACTTAGGGTACTTCTCCAGTCGTATTTTCTCTCTCAACTTCAAAAATCATCCTACATCACTGCAGAACAACCAACCCAGTCTTTGCAAAGTGAACATGCAAAGAAGATCAAACACCCATAACAAAAAAGGTAAAACAGTAGGCGCGTTTCCACTACCCTTCAAGATGCGCAAATTTAAATTGCGAATTGAAAATATGCCTAATGAAAACGTGTCAATTTCGCAAAAACTCCCATATAACGCAAAAAAGTTTTAACGCTCGCATGAGGTCATTTTTCCGGCAATTTGAAAAAGGAATATTTCGCAAAACTGCATTGGAAACGGCTTTTTCGCATTTACAGGTCACATGGCACATGTAAAAAGTCATATGATCATTCTCCAACGTACTATAAACTCCAAAAAACACTTCCTGGCTGTTCATAAGTATAAGGGGCTTTGCCTGATATTAATGCTTTAGACTATGTATACTGCACGCATCTGCGGCGTGTAACGGCTTCAACGCGGTCACCGGAGCTGATGTTATGTTTATGCCAGCAGCGTCTCACACGTTTCTGAAGCGGCTCTCCACGCTGCTTCTGTAAAGATACACGCATACGCCTCTTTCGATTAAATAAAGCCAAAATCCGTCCAAATCCCACCAAAACCAGTTGCCATGACTTATCGCGAGAGGAACAAATTACGTTTTAGTCACATAACATCGGTTAATGGAAATGTTGTCATTTTGCAATACTTTTTTAATCGACATTTCTAAAATAGAGCAAAAGTTTTGCGCAAACCTGTAATGGAAACGCGCCTATTGATATAGGACGATTTTGAAGTTGAGGGAGAACATGAGATGGGAATTTTTCGACATACCCTAACTGTCATGAACCGGAAAAAACTGAGACGTTTGAGAGTATTTACTTTTTTTCGTTTGAAGCCGCATTTAAACTGCATTTTGGAAGTTCAAAATCGGGGCACCATAGCAGTCCAATATATGGAGAAAAATCCTGAAATGTTTGACTCAAAAAACAATTTTTTTACAGCTGAAGAAAGAAAGACATGAACATCTTGGATGACAAGGGGGCGAGTACACTATCTGTAAACTTTTGTTTTGGAAGTGGATTTCTCCTTTAAGCCATCCAAGATGTAGATGAGTTTGTTTCATCATAACAGATTTGGAGAGATTTAGCTTTACATCACTTGCTCACCAATGGATCCAAATGGGTGCCGTCAGAATGAGAGTCCAAACAGCTCATAAAAACATCACAGCAATCCACAAGTAATCCACATGACTCAACTCCATCAATTAACAATTTTCTGAAGCAAACAGCTGCGTTTGTAAGAAACAAATCCATCATTAAGATGTTTTTTTTACTTTAAATCAAAATACCAGTAATCCATAATAACACTTCTTTGTGTGAAAAAGTTCATCCCTTGTTGTTCTCCAACCTCAAAATCCACCTAATCTGGACTGTTTTCATTTGTAAACAGCGCTTGATCTGTGCATATTTCTCTCCTGATTCAGCCAAGACAACTTTTTCACTGGAGAAAGCCGTATTAATTGTTAGAGTACCAATTTTAGCAACAGCTCGAAGTTAAAAATAACTTAATGATAGATTTGTTTCTTACAAACACACAGGTTTTCACTTCACAATGTGTTAATTGATGGACTGGAGTGGTGTGAATTACTTGTGGATTATTATGATGTTTTTATCAGCCGTTTGGACTCTAAATCTGACGGCACCCATTCACTGCAAAGGATCCATTGGTGGGCAAGTAATGCTAAATTTCCCCAAATCTACATCTTGGATGCCCTGAGGGTATAAATTTCATCAAATTTAATCTTTGGGTGAACTATTCCTTTAAGACAAATATGAAATGTGCTTATAAATACACTTTGTTCATATTTTTTTTCAAATATAACTTAAAATATATGCTCAAATATAAGACATAATTTGCCTACTTGAACTTAGTTTTAATGACTTAACTATTTTAAAATGTATGAAAAGTAACAATAAAGAATGAGTAGGTGTGTCTGAACTTTTGATTGATAGTGTAACTGAAAAGCACAGACACATTAAGCAGTGCATTCAATCAGAATTACCTTAACCACAGTCCTAAAGCTGATTTACAAGATAATCACTCACCATTTTTCATTTTAACCAATCCTTAAATAACCCTTCTTTCTGAGCGCTATTCAAGACACACGATTCCAACTGGGAGCAGATCTATATTCCAGCCAATTAGAGCCATGACTCATATGTCACTACCCACAAGAACATTCATTTTTGCTGCTCCAGCAGGCTGTCGAGAGGACTGTAAACATTACTCAGAACATCTCTGAGTGGGACTACAGTGGGATTGAGATGAGTGACAGGTCCACAGTTTCTGCATCACGCCTCTGCAGGGGTGCGGCCCACGTGTCTTTTATAAACACTTCCTGTTTGCGACTTTCACTCGACAAGATGCGGCTTTCCAAAAAGGCACATGGGCGATTTTTAGAATAATGACGCAGGTTTGACGTTCAGACTAAAAGTGTGCCAGCACACTTTTATTAGCAAAGTAACAGTACAATGCACTTTTCTATTTATTCCCAAGTGGTAAAAATAGTAATATTACAAAGAATATTTATGCAGAGGCCTGCTGAAAAGCACCTTTGAGTTTGATTTTAATATACACACCTGTTTTGAAGTTGGCGTCAGTGATTTTTTTTAAATAACTTTAATTTGGCAATAATGCATTAAATTGATCAAAAGTGACAGTAAAGACATTTATAATGTTACAAAAGATTTCTATTAAAAAATGCATCAAAGATTCACAAAAAATATGTATCCTGGTTTAGGGTTATTATAATAAAGTAAAATTAAAACAAAAACTATTAAAACTATTAAAAACATGTTATTAATTTAAATAAAATATAATATTAATATTTGATGAAAAAAAAAAACTAAATGAAATCTGAAACCATTAAAAAATATTTCCATTGTTTAAAATAAAATAAATGTTAACTAAACAAAAAAAGTTAAAAAGTTAGCTTTTTTTTTATTTCAGCTAGCTGCCAAAGCAGCTTTTTGTTTTCACTTAGTTTAACTTGATATATTAAAATAACTAAAACAAAAATAAAAATGCATAAAAACTATACAAGCATATTTAATAACAAAAACTAATAAAAATGAATAAATGAGTAAAACTTTAAAATAAAGTTATATATATATATATATATAACTTAAGATATTTTATATATATATATATATATATATATTACTCATTTGTCTGCACCTACTGGTGTTTAAAAGTAATATGCAAAACACTGAAAAAAATCAAATTCAGATACAGTATATAAACACACATCACGGTTATTATCATATTATCATTAACTACAACTATTAAAAACATAATGTTAATCTAATAAACAAATAATAAATAAATAAATAAAAATAAACAATTCAGTTGACTTATAATCTAATGACTCATTTGTCAGCACTTGCTGGCATTTAAAAGTAATGCAGAAAACAAAAAAAAAAATCTAATTCAGATACAGTATATAAACAAAAATCAGGGTTATTATTAACTACAACTATTAAAAACATTTTGTTTTTTAAAATAAAGCTAAAATAAAATATAATAAAAAAAAAAAAGAAAATTACAGAAAAAAAAAAATCAGAAACATTAAAAAAAATCCATTATTTGAAATAAAATAAATGTTAACTAAACAAAAAAAAATTAAAGTTTACATTTTTATATTTTATTTCAGCTAGCTGCCAAAGCAACATTTGTTGTTTTCATTTAGCTTAAGTTTATATATCAAAATAACTTAAAAAGAAATAATTGATTTAAAAAAAAACTATTAAAACTAATTTATATATATATATATATTTTTTTTTTTATTAATAAAAAACTAATAGCACCTCTCATACTAAAATAACACTGCCCTGGTTTCATCAAAATTATTAACAAGATTACATATCAAATTGTAATAGTATTTCACAATATTACTGTATTTTCAATCAAATAAATTTGGTCTTGGAGTGGAAACCAATATGATGCATTGAATTTAAATGTCACGCTGTTTAAGGAACATTAAAACAGGTCTTGAATCAAATAACTTACTTTAGTCTGTTTGTAAAATATGTTATTTCATTAAAAAACATTTTAACTATCTAATCTAATTCTGATTCTGAGTAAGTTTACTTTGCTACAGTGTTTACTAAGCACTAAGTTTTGCAGCTGAATAAACTACTTCTCAAGGTAAGAGGATTACACCATTAGCTGAAACTGATCACAAACAGCTCGCTGAAACTAAGCAGACATGACCTGCACTTTATTTTACACAGAGTTCCTAGGAAAATAGCGATTCTGCATTGGAAACAGCTGACTCCATAATGCCTGGCCAACAGACTTCAATGCAAAACTGCAAAACATACTTTTTCCTTACTTGGTGAAAGTTTTAATGGTCTGATCCTATAATAAACACTGTGATTACTCAGTACTGTGCATAATGTTTCAAATATTAAAGAAATAGTTACTCACATCCTAGTCTTGAGTTGTATTCTGGGTAAAGATGTCTGAGGGCGCAGGAATATTTCTTGATATAGTTTCATAAATTTTTTATGGGCCTCTTCTGAACTGATACTGTGAAGAGAAGCAAAACTGTTAGGCATTTTCATTTTTTATTACGGTCTTGTTTTTAAAATGGGATATTAAAACACTAGTTCAAGTTCAAAAACAACTGAAACATTCAGGAATAACAACATAAATTAATTTAACACACTAATGACCATTTGTACCTTTCATTTAGCTGAGTAAGCTGTGTCAGCTGTGTGTAGTCAAAGTTTGTGAGTCTTTGCTCAACTGTGTTAAAAGTAAAAAATTCAGCAGATCAGTAACAACCAATTTTAAACAATTTTACAGAGTTAGAAACACTTAGTGTTTCTAAGTAATAAAATGTGACAACCAGCCCCGGTCTTCTCTATCTATACTATGCAGTATAGAGCAGCCTTGTTGTCATTTACAAAATCGAGTCAATACAATGTAAACGATATATGAGATGTATAATACAACTGACTTCTTACATTATTAAAAAATGTTTATTTGAAATGTCTCTGTACCTGAATGTCGGTATCGGCGCATGGCTGTTGCAGTAAATGAAAACACGGTTCATTGTAACATTGAGAAATATCAGGTGTCTCGCAAGCAAATGATTGTCGAAGTGTGTTTGGCCTGTTGCTGTCCAGGCAACAGTCATGTACTCATATTACAGACAGTACAAGGTTATCGTGTTAAAAGATCATTAATAAATCGTGATTAGTAATATACACTTGGATATCACGTTTCCAATCGCGAAATAAAAAGCAACTCACATTCAGCAAACGAGGTACAAGTTAGCAAAAAGCTAACAGCTCAGTAAACAAAAAGTTAATATTGAGTAACTTACATTTTACACATCATATTTCCAGTTAGTTTGTCTATATTTGCGTCACCGGCAAATAATATTTGAAAACTAGGCCAAAGAAGACTGACCGTTGAGCGTCGTGTTTTTGATTGAATCGAATGAGTGAATCATTTGAATCGTTTGTATCGTTCCTTAATGAATCAGTGGTTTTGAACGATTCGGTTGGTTAATAATTTAATGACTCACTTATTTGTCGACACCTACTGGCGTATAAAAGCAACGCGGCAAAACACTGAAAAAAAAAAATTCATTCAGATACAATATCCAGTTGATTCTTCAACGCGGAAGTAAGCCTAATGGAAGAGGCTTCCGGTTCAATAACAACATGCAGTGAACGGTAACTGTTTGCATATAATTAAGACAATACATTCAAACAATCTGGTAATACACATAATTTGCAATATGAAGCAGCCAAACCAGCTGTTTTGTACAGCTAAAAATAGCTGGACGCGGATGAGACCAGAAGCCAGACTCATAAAATTTACAAATGGCCGCAAAAATAAGGTGAATATAAACACCAATCAGGATTATCCTTAATTACAATTATTGAAAAAAAAGTTGTTAATTGAAATTAAGCCAAAATAAAATATAAATATAAAAACAATTATATATATATATATATATTTTAAAACAAGAAAAACTAATAAAAATGACAAACACACAACAAAATCTGTAAAACTTTACAAGTAACAAAGGCTAAAAATATTAAAAATATCATAGATTAATAAATCCAATAAATAAACATAAAAATTTTGGTGGACAAACACACATCAGGGTTATTATTGTTAACTACAATTATTACAAATTTTGTTAATTGAAATTAAGCTAATATAAAATCTAAAAATTAATAAAAATTATACAGATATATTTTAAAACAATAAAAAATAATAAAAATGACAAACACAACAACATTATTAAAACTAACTAAAGGTAACAAACATAAAGGCAGAAAATATTTTTTAAAATCTAATTAATATTAATAAATCTGATAAATAAAAATAACAAAAATTTAATTAATATTAATTAAACACACATCACAGTTATTATTGTTAACTACATTTATTAAAAATGTTGTTAATTGAAATTAAGCTAAAATAAAATATTAATATTAATAAAACATATTTTAAAACAACAAAAACTAATAAAAATGACAAACACAACAAAATGAGTAAAACTTTAAAAGTAACAAACATAAAGGCAGAAAATATAAAAAATCAAATTAATATTAATACATCTGATGAATAAATAAATAAATAAAAATAAAACAAAAATGAATAAAAATGTTAATAAATATTAATAAGGTGGATATAACCACACATGTTAACTGTTAATTGTGTTAATTGTGTTAACTGAAAATAAGCTAAAATAAAATAAAATATAAATATTAGATTAAAAAATTAACTAATGAAAATAAGACATGATCTCTTGGCAACTAAAAACTAAAACTGAAATAAAAACAAACGAAACCTAAATAGTAATATTTAAAAAGAACAAAAATCAAATCAAATAAATTATTAAGGCACGCAAAATTACTTAAAATAAGCTCAAATTAAAATGAAAATTTGAAAATATAAAAATAAAATTTAATTCAAAATGTTACTAAAACTTCAAACCTAACAGTGGTCAACAACAAATAAGAATGACAAGCAACTCAAAAGCATATCCATAAATAATAACTGAAACTAAAAAAAAAGAAATATAAAATTAACAATATGGCTCCATTCTGAATTTTAAAAGGGAAAATGTGCAGAATAAAGAGATGGAAGGCCTGTAAGATCAAAGACGTCTTTTCTTTTTCTTGTTAGCCTCATCTGTTCCCTGTGAAACCACAACAGTAAATCCCCTCAGCTGAACTAAAAGCTTATAAGGTTTAATTAAGTAAGTGGTCCACCGCTCCATACGAGCCGAACTAATCCAGCAGAACAGCTCACAGGTCCACCAGAGAAATCTGCTCAAAGCTTGATGACAGTTTGCTAATATTCTCTGAACTGTACAGAGACTTAAAAAAGGCTGTGAACACTATACAAACATACTGTGAATTACACTACATATATATTTATGGCTTATACTGACCCGAAACAAGCATTTTGACTTTGATTTTACATGTTCTCTGACTTTATACAAAAATATAGGCTAATAGTTATACAACAATGAAATATTAATATACATATCAAATCTGTGACTGTAAGCGTGCTTTGAACAAACTCTGCTGATGACACACACTGATAAATTGTGGCTTGAACTCACTTTTGAGGTCTGTTTGCAGATGGGTATTAGTGATCTAAAAGTGCTAATTGCATCAGGCAGCTACATTAGCAGGACCGGAGCTGTGGTCACACAAGAAGGATAAACACAACAGAGATCTTCTCAGACGCTGTCTGCCACTGAGACATGTTCAGCAAGCTGAAGAAGATCATCGGGGGTCCAACTGTAGGTCCCACCCCTGCTGCAGCATCTAGTTCGGCCCCTGCACCAGCTCCGGCTCCTGCTCCAGCCCCTGCAAAGGTAGGTACAAATGGGTCATAATGCACTTTCTGAACATTTTTGCAGCTTTTTTATCTCAAGCACAGGTAATCAATTAACAATGTTTTGCTAACACTATATAAAATATAGTAAACATTTTAGCTATCATTTTAATAGATTGAAAATTTTGCCAAAAAAATAATGGTAAATGCTTTTTTAGATTATATTATTAATAAAAGCTTCATACAGATTTGTAGTTAGTGTTAGTGTAGTGTGTAATGTGTATATAGTTTTATGATTTAGTAATATAATAAATTATATGAAGCATAATTAATTTAAAAAAATGCATTATTTTTTGTGTTATTTTAGTGTCATTGACATACTATTATATTTAGAATTTTTTTCTTCATTTTTTTATTTTAGTTTTTTTTTGTAATTTGTTAGTAATTTGGTCATTTGTGTTTTTTCCCCCATTTTCTCATTTTTTTTTTTTTTTTTTAAATATGTCTATGTAGTTTTGTTCATTTTTATTTTAGTACAGTTACACTAAATGAAAATGAGAAATGTTGCTTTGGCAGATATACTGCAGTTTTTCATAGCTTAAGTTTTTTTACAGTAAAGTTTAGTTTAAAAGTTTATAAACTGCGGATATGAAGATTTTGCCCAAAAATAATGTTGAATACTATAATATCACCTATTATATGCTGCATATAACTGTATGTATAAATTATACATTATTTATTTTAGGTTTTTTTTTTTTTTTGTAATTTGTAATGTGGTAATTTGTGTTTTTCCCCCAATTTATTAGTTATTAAGTTTTTTTTTTTTAAATATGTCTTTGTATTTTGTTGTTGTTTTTTATTTCAGTTGTAGTGTTATTTTTTGTAGTACAGTTAAACTTAATGACAATCAGAATTGTTGCTTTGGTAGATATAGCATTAAGTTTAAGTTTTTTATAGCTAAAGTTTTTTACAGTAAAAGGTTAGTTTAAAAATTTATAAATATGTGGATATATTAAGATTTAGCCCAAAAATAATGTTAAATACTTAATATCACACTTATTTTGTGCTGCATATAACTGTATGTATGTATACAGTATTTATTTTATTTTATTTTTTTATTTATTTTTATTTCTATTTAATTTTATTTATTTATTTATTTATTGTAATTTATTAGTAATTTATATTAATTTGGTCATTTGTGATTTTTCCCCCCATTTTATTAGTTACTGTTTTTTTTTTTTTTATATGTCTATGTAATTTTTATTCTTTTTTATTTCAGTTTTTAGGTTTAGTTATTTTAATACAGTTCAACTCAATGAAAATGAAAATGAGAAATGTTGCTTTTTTATAGTTTTTTATAGCTAACGTTTTTTTTTGTTTTGTTTTTTTTACAGTAAAAGGTTATTTTAAAAGTTTATAAAAATGTGGATATGAAGATTTAGCCCAAAAATAACATTAAATATACTTAATATCACTTCTTATATGCTACATAACTGTATGTATATATTATACATAATATATTTTATTTTATTTTTTTTTGTTATTTATTGGTCATTTATAGCAATTTGTGTGTAATTTGTGATTTTTTCCCCCCAATTTTATTAATTATTGTTTTTTTTTTAATATGTCTATGTATTTTGTATTAATTTTTATTTCAGTTTTAGTTTTGGTTATTTGAATACAATTATACTAAATGAAAATGAAAAATGTTGCTTTTTTAGTTTTTTTTTTTTTTTTATAGCTGAAGGTTTTTTTGTTTGTTTGTTTGTTTTACAGTAAAATGTTAGTTTAAATGTGGTTATGAAGATTTAGCCCAAAAATAATGTTAAATACTTAATATCACTTATTATATGTTGTTTGTATGTATAAATTATACATTATATATTTACAGGATTTGCTGTATTTTTTAAACAATTGTTAAGATGTTAAAAAATATGAAACCACTTATAATGATATATATATAAATTACAATTATTGTTATTTTTAAACACTTTGCTTCACATTATAAACATTTTTGGTACTGTTTTTTTCTCAAGCACCATGTGAAGGATGAACAGTGCTCTTCTAACATCATTAAAAAATGTAAAACTTATAGCTAAAGGCTTGAGTAATTTAAAATAGACAATTTAGCTGAACAATCTATAAATAATAGAAGCCATCATGCGTCATTTATGAGAATGTTTTTCTACCTGCAAAAGCGCTCTGGGATAATGATTAATCTCTGCACCCGGCAGGAAGAAAAACCTGCAGACAAGGAAAATGAAGACAAGAAAGATGATAAAGGCCCTGGTAAGTCATCTGTTATCATTGTAATTATCCTCTAAATGATCTCATCATTCATTGTGTAAGCACCTGCAGAAGATATTTTCCAGATGAGAGGCATTTGAAATTATTCTTACAATCTGCCACAGGTTGCTTTGCGGCAGTGTTTGTTATGGGTTCGGTAGCATGTGATGGCCAGTAAGCTGCTTCAGGGGTCACTCCTCCATCTGTGCCCTGAATCTTCCTAACTAACTTTTTTTTTTTTTCTCCAAAGCTCCAGCACCGGCTCCAGAACCAAAACCAGAACCATCGGCCCCAAATGCAGCACCAGAACCGGCCTCCAAACCAGAGGAGAAACCTGCAGACCCAGCCAACGGCCAACCGCCTGCTGAAGGGTAAAATACCAGAAACATCTTTATCTTACAAATCATGTTGCATTTTGGTCAGAAGTTATTTAAATATACAAAGAGAACAAGAAAATAAATAGGGTTGATTTTGATTTCATGTTGACTTTTAGATGTTGTTTGTGCTATGCAAGTGCCAAGAGATAGTCTTGATGTCCTAAGTGCAATTGATAAGCTTCAATTAATCAAAGCTAATCAATTAGACTCTCATTGTCTTGGAAAGTACTCACAGTATTTGACAGAACACCATGTGAGTAAGTCATCAGTGCAAACACTGCACATTAGATCCAAGACTGTGCAACAGAGACCTGGAAGATTATGAGACCAGAAGCTGAGGAGATTATAAGATTTACAATGCATTTGATATAAGAAGATCCCTGGAGCTACTTAAGTTTAGAAAACAAAAACAAAACCGACAACAAAGGTGGAAGAATGCCAGCTTAGTTTTATGATGGATGTGATCCTTAAAATACATTCACTGAGGGTGAGGTTTATTGTCTTTGTTCTGTTGTTTGATGAGACAAAGCTTCTGTTTATTTGAAAAACAGTGCAATAATGAATCGTGTAAAGTAGTATTGCGTATTAATAATATGACACTCATAATAAGAGGCACTAGGGCTTCACTTATACTTGTAATGTGCCGTTATAACCAGCAGAGGTCAGCATATATTAGCAGAACTCGAATCAACCGTTTTAGCTCTTGTAAAAGCAGTTGAAGTTAAACTCTTATCAGCGTTTGTGTTTTGCTGCCAGTCATGACAGGTAATTTCAACTCAGTTTTTTGTATGAACACGCAAATATCTACTTAAAAGCATTTAGACGGCTTTGCAGCTCCAACGACACATATTTTGTGATTAAGAAATGAACACATTTGACAAAAAATATAAGCATTTTAAGTGGTAAAATGAAACTAGTTTGATAAAATTTAAAACCAAAATATCCACCTTATTTTTCCGTAAGAGTGGCTATTTGTCAATTTTATGGGTCTGATTTCCGGTCTCATCTGCGTCTATCTATTTTTTTAGCTGTACAAAACAGCTCGTTTGGCTGCTTGATATTGCAAGTTGGTGTGCATAATCATATTATTTAAGGTATTATCTTAATTATGAACACACTGGTTTGAAGTGCAAACAGTTTTACCGTTTACCTCACGTTGTTATTCTTCTTGTTATTTCCATGTAAGTTAGCGGCTAATGAACCGGAAGTCTCTGCCGCGTTAAAAAATAAGGTGGACAACTTGTGTTATTATACGTACAAGGATACTAAAATGAGACTGTTTACATAAATTATATCATCAAGGTAAATTATATTACATAATAGAACAGTACAGTAGTACTGCCTAGAACAGTAGTGCTATCACAAGAACGATTTAGACAATTTTTGCAGCTTAAATAACATAACTTTTGTATGGATGAATTAATATAAGGACGTCTACTAAATATAAGGACAAAAACACAAGCTGTATATTTCTACTTTTAAACCTTCCTACCTTGCCCCATAGACTTCCATTGTACGTGTGTTATTGTAAACATTAATAAACTTTTTATACAGATTAAAAAAAAATTATATATTTTTAGGTGGATTATATATATAGATTATGGAATATGTGGAATTTAAGTGGATTATACCCTGATAGCACATGTACATCACAGAGATGTCTGATCTGCAAGACATATTTTTTAGAGTGTTTGCTCATCTGCAATATGTATATAGGATGTTTCCTATCAGATGTCAAATAGGCGTTTATTAGATGTCTTTAAGATGTTTATGATTTAGAATGTATGTTAAACTGACATCTTACTGACATCTGTCAGATGTCTCACACACAGCAGATGCTTTCCAGATCAAGTGATCATCTTGCAGACATGTGCTATATGAGTGTATATATATATATATATATATACAGTACTGTGCAAAAGTCTTAGGCCACTAGTATTTTCACCACCAAAAAAATGGTCAGTTATTTCTATCTTTTGCTGTAGTGTGTCAGTAGGAAACATCAATTTACATTTCCAAACATTCATTTTGCCTTTAATTGTAATAATAATTCAGTCAGATTTTTGTTTGCACAAGAAGTCTGACAACAGCCAGTGCTCCACACAGAGATCTGATCTCACCATCATCCAGTCTGTCTGGAATGACATGAAGAAATAGAATAAACTGAGACTAAATCCAGAAACCGTGGCAACATCTCCAAGATGCTTCAAGAAACCTACCTGCAAAGTACTGTTCAATGTTTTAGGCACTTGTGTAAAAATGCTGTAAAATGAGGATGCTGTCAAAAATAATGCCATAAATAGATTTTATTTATCAATTAACTTCTATGAACTAAATTAAATCAACATTTGGTAAACCATATTTGCGTTTAAAACAGCTTTTGCCCTAGGTACATTTGCGCATAAGTTTTCAGGTAGCTTTGGATGTAGGTTTCTTAAAGCAACTTTGAGATGTTGCCACGGTTCTTCTGGATTTAGTCTGTCTCAGTTTGTTCTGTTTCTTCATGTCATTCCAGACAGACTGGATGATGGTCAGATCAGATCTCTGTGTGGAGCACTGGCTGTTGTCAGACTCCTTGTGCGAACAAAAATCTCACTGGATTATTACAATTAATGGCAAAATGAATGTTTAGAAATGTAAACTGATATTTCCTACTGACACACTACAGCAAAAGATAGAAATAACTGACTTAAAACCATTTTTTTGTTGGTAAAAATACTAGTGGGCTAAGACTTTTGCACAGTACTGTATACATAGTATAGTTTAGAATTTCAAATGTCATTTTAACACCTTGTGTTATTCTCTTCCTCATTGTTATAGAGAGGAGCCCCCTTCCCCTGAGTCCCGTCCCATTGTGATAAGCAAGCATTTTGACGCTCAACTCATTGAGATTGTTCAGCGATACCGGCAACGGACTGAACAGTATAAAGAAAAGGTCATCGACCCCTATGCGTCCTCTCCAGAACGCAGCCCTCCTGTCAGTAAGTACAAATCAATCCAATTAATGACCACTACAGCTGAAATAATACAGTCACCACATAACGTGACAAGAGAGTCATGTTGTGTTTGTTCTAGCACCCGTCCTGAGAAAAGACGACTACCTGAAGTTGGTGGAGGAGAGGAAACGAAAAGAAGAGGAGGACAAGAAAAGAAAAGAGGAGGAGGAGAAGAAAAAGAAAGAGGAGGCAGAGAGAAAAAAGAAAGAGGAGGAGGAAAAGAAGAAGAAAGAGGAGGAGGAGAAGAAAAAAGAGAAAGCAGAGAAGCCTGAGGAAAAAAAGGAGGAGAAGAAAGATGACAAGGCAGCCCAAGAGCACAAGTCCATCTGCCCGAAAATGAAATGCACCTGTGTAGATTTCCTTCTGAAGCCCATCGAGGACAGAGTGGACAAAAGACTGGGCACCTCCATTGATCCGTTCACAGGTTGCAATTCAAAATATGCGAACATCTGAATATGCATTATACTGTCATGAAATGACCACGTTTCTGTGCTTACTAATGCTCTTTTCTTGTTTTTTTCAACAGACCGCAGGTATATTGCTTGGCTAAGCTTGGTGACTATTGCCTTCAACTATAACCTGTGGTTTATACCAGTCCGTATGGCCTTCCCATATCATCAACCAGCAGTCATTCCATTGTGGATCACTTTGGACATCATTGCTGACATCATCTATATCATCGACATGATCGTTTTCCAGCCACGACTACAGTTCTGTAAAGGGGGAGACATCATAGTAAGCAAAAAATTAACAATTGTTTTATATAACACAATGTTTAATGTCTTGCCCATAGACTTCTGCTGTAAGTTCTTTTATTAAATTCCAATATCCTCTAATTTTCAACATTTTCTTTCAGTATGACAGAGTTGTGATTAAAAAGAAGTATCGAGAATCGTCAAGGTTTCAGGTACTGCAGATATTTCAGCTGACTTTCATTTTCCAAATAGCATTTTATCCCCCAACAGAAAGCCACGTAATATTTCCTGTCCTTTCAGAATGATGTCTTATCCGTCCTGCCTTCAGACCTGTTATATTTCCCGTTTGGATTCAAGTCCGTCTTCAGGATCAATCGTATGATGAAGGTAATTCTATAAACAGCCGTGTTTTGGTATCAGCTGTGATTGGCTATGAGTGGAGTAATTATTCATGAGCTGATTATATTTTTTAATTTGCTTTAACTTTGTTTATTTATGTTTTCTCCGTAAGGTTGAAGCATTTTTTGAGTTCAGTGATCGCCTTGAAGGTATCATGACCAAAGCGTACATCTGGAGGTATGTAACCAATACTTAAAAGTATAGTTCTCCAAAATTCTGTCACTTATTACTCACCCTCATGTTGTTCCAAACCCGTTAAAACTTAAAAAATATAAAAAATCTTACTATCAAAAACTTTTGACTGATAGTGTAAACAGAACTTTCTGTAATGAATATATATATGTTATGTCAAGCTTTAAACATAGTAAGGACATTGTTAAAATAATTATGGTACTGTCAAGAGAAGAGAAAAAAATGGTTGGTTAAAGTGGTTATTTTTGTTTTCTTTACACACAAAAATTATTCTTGTAGCTTTGTAACAGTACGGTTGAACCACTGATGTCACATGGACTATTTTAAAGGGGTCATCGGATGCCCATTTTCCACAAGTTGATATGATTCTTTAGGGTCTTAATGAAAAGTCTATAATATACTTTCGTTAAAAATTCTCAAAGGTTGTGTAAAACAACACCCTTTTTACCTTGCCAAAATCAGCTCTGCAAAAATCATCCTGTTCTGGTCGAGGTTGCTTTATATGTTAATGAGCTTTGCTCGCCCCACCCCTCTCTTCTCTCTGTGGAGTGACGCCTGTTCACTTTAGCCGCATTTAGCCGCTAAACTTGCTAACTAGCACATTATTAGGAAAAGCAATTGCAGAGATTCATAAAAAAACCTTTATACTCACTTCTGCTGTAAGTGAAGCTGGATCACGAATGATTTGCGCAAACATAGACGGATATTTGTAGATCGGGACGCGCATTCCCTTCACAAACAAACGTAATCTACTGCATCTTCAGCAGCTCAGATGTCGGGAGTAAATGACGACCGCTATGTTCATTATTACATCCAGCAACACAACACCTCAATCGCTCAATCGGAGATATTCTTGTCTAACTTACATCCCTGCTCCGGCATCAAAACAAAGAGGGCGGACTACTACAGCTGATCTGAGATAAAATGCTCATGTCAATCAACTATCGTGGGAGCGGCTTCTGTCGGTGTGACGCCACAACGACAGGCATCTGAGAAAGGCTCGATTTGAAAAAGGGAAAATTATTTTTACAGATTAATTAAAAACCACTGCATGGATTTTTATCATTATAGGGTAGATTTGTACATACACTGCCAACACACATTAATGTTCAAACAACATGTAAAAGTGAACTTAGCATCCGATGACCCCTTTAACAATGTTCTTACTACCTTTCTGGACCTCAGTTGCATTGCTGTCTATGCAGGGTCAGAAAGCTGGTGGATTTCATCAAAAATATCTTAATTTGTGTTCCGAAGATGAAAGAAGGTCTTACCAAATGACAGAATTTTCAATTTGGGCGAACTATCCCTTTAAGAGTTGATCTGGTTGACTGGTTCTATAAGGGATGGGCAAAAAAAAATATATGAACTGACAACCTTTCAATCCATGAGTTGGAACCCGATAGGAATTTAAGTGCTGTTTGGCTTCATTTTGAAGACTTTGGGGAAAATTAGAACATTCTGGGAAATGTGAAATCTTTCAACATGGTCCAAAAAATGTTTTTAATGTTACATATAAATGAAGCACACATTTCCATAGATTCAAGTTCAAATTTCTTTGAACTCTATTGCATTGTAATTCTGCATGCTCAAATTTGAGTTAAATTTCTGCATCCTGTTTGCTACCTCAGTGAAATCAAGAATGGAAGATTTAAAAGAGATTCTTAATTCAGCTCTGGATTCCACTTTTTATTTGCTTGTGATTGTCTTTTATTATTCTTATTTACTCACAAATAACAATTTCTCATCGATTTCTACCTGCTAAAATATTTTAAAGCCTGACATAACTGGAAAATATATATATATATACAGTATATACATATATGTATATGTATATTATATTCAAGATTTTAAATTTAATTACATTTTTATTTTTTATTTTTTAAGATTTTAGTCATTTCCATGAATTTTACCAGGTCTAGAAAAATCATACTTTTCCCTCATATATTCCAGGTCTTCAAGATCATGGGAATCCTGGTTCTTCCATAAAATACGGGTTGTTGAGGGAACAAATTAACATAAGCAATATAATACCAGTTAACATTCATTTTTAGATGTTTGAGCTTATATGAAAGCTTTTTTGTCTTATTTTAAATCATTTTAATTCGTCTCGTACCCCTTAGTTGGCTCCAGACCCTTGGTTGAGAACCACTGTTCTAAATCATTGTAACCATAATTCTCTGTTGTTCTTTTAAAGAGTAATTCGCACTATTGGATACCTGATGTTTATTCTTCATCTCAACGCATGTCTTTACTACGTGGCATCTGACTACCAGGGGATCGGCAAGACCAAATGGGTGTACAGCGGAGACGGCAGCGCGTATGTTCCATCTACCCTTCAGATTCACTCAGATTTGATTATTTTTGTAAAGCGGAAGTATATAAGCATATATATATATATGCCAAACAGAATTGCAATAAACTTGAAATGCAAACGTAATGTTATTTTTTCCTGTATTTTTATTTTTTCTTCTTCCATTCACAGTTTTAAAAAAAAGCTAAATTATTTTGAAGTAATTGCAGGTTTTGGGATTTTTTTTAATATATTTTCATAGCTACCTGAGGTGTTTCTTCTATGCGGAGAAATCCCTCCTGATGATCGCAGAGCTTCCTTTCCCTGAGACCATGTTCGGTCAGATCTTTCAGATGACTAACTATTTTTTTGGTGCCCTATTTTTGTCCATCATTCTCGGCCAGGTAGACATTTCGTCTCCAAAGCTTTTGTCTCTAAAGCTTATTCTCTTGAAGCGCTTGGTGGTTCTTTGGCTCAGTTTTGATTTTTTTTTTTTGTTCAATTTGGCTTTCTTGCTTGGCCTTGGCTTTGCTCTGCGGTTCAGTGTCTGCTCTTTTGATGCTGTAATTTGTTTGGACTCAGATATGACTGCAAGATGTTTTTAGTCTTACATACTGAATTTTACCATCTCTTTTTCTTTCCCAGGTACTTGCGCAGTTACTATTTTGCCGTGCGGACTCTGATCAACATCGGTGGTCTGCCTGAGCCTCACACAGTCTTTGAAATCACCTTTCAGTTAGCAAACTTTTTTGTTGGTGTCTTTGTCTTCTCAAGTTTGATTGGACAGGTACACAATGTGATGATGTAGACATCATCAGCTCCTCCCCCTACTTCGAGGCAGCCAATCGTATCATAGTCCTCATCCAGTTCTCCTGCCAGGAACCATGTAGATATATTGTTATAGTGCTCCTGTTGTTTAAGTATATAGATGTGTCACTTCTTTACCAGATGTTACAGATGATATTGAGATCATTTACTGAATTGTTTATTTATTCATTCAGCCTAAATTGGAAATATAATTGTGTAGGCTCACTTATGCTATTTTTATATTTTAATTTCCTTTATGCTATCTAAAATAATCTTAATAATAGTAAACTAATAATTTTCTTTCAGTGTTAAATGGAATCTTTAGTAAATATCAAAATAAATATAAATTTGTCTTGCTGTATATTATAATCTTGTGATGCCTAAATTCATTTGTAGCATTTAAATAGTTATTATTATTATTATTTAATTTAATAATAATTTTAATATCGGCCATTTATCAAAAAATGTGACCCTGGACCATAAAACCAGTCATAAGGGTCAGTTTTTTGAAACTGAGATTTATACAATTTCTATTGAGATTATATAGGACGATATTTGGCCGAAATACAACTCTGGAATCTGAGGGTGCAAAAAAATCATAATATTGAAAAAAATCACCTTTAAAATTCTCCAAATGAAGTTCTTAGCAATGCATATTACTAATCAAAAATTAAGTTTTGATATATTTATGGTAGGAAATTTACAAAATATCTTCATGGAACATGATCTTTACTTAACATCCTAATGATTTTTGGCATAAAAGAAAAATCCAAAATTTTGATCCATACAATGTACTGCTGGCTACTGCTACAAATATACCCGTGTAACTTATGGCTGGTTTTGTGGCCCAGGGTGACAAATATTATCAGTTTTTCAGTATCATCCAGAATCATAACAAGGGTGCATCCGTATGTAGATGTAAATCTTTGATATTTCAGATGAGAGATGTCATTGGAGCAGCTACTGCTGGCCAGACCTACTTCCGTGCATCTATGGATGCTTGTGTGGCATACATGGTGACAAACCACATCCCCAAGCTGGTGCAAACCAGAGTGCGCACCTGGTACAACTACACCTGGGACTCCCAGGGCATGCTAGGTAATAAGTTTACATGTAAAAAAAAGAAAAAGATTTGTGATGCATAGCAGGGTCCTGCCGATTAACATTTGTCTACTTCTCAGATGAGTCTGAGCTTCTGGAACAGATGCCTTTGGTGATGAGAACAGCCATCGCTGTGGACATCAACCTTGCTACTTTCCAAAAGATCGACCTCTTTAAGGTAGGCTTGATTTAAGAAAGCAAACAGATTGTGACATGGTCAGTTGATTGATGCTTTTGTGTTTTTTTCCTCGCAGGGTTGTGACAACCAGATGCTTGTGGACATGTTATTGAGGTTAAAGTCCATTGTGTATTTGCCTGGAGACTTTGTGTGTAAGAAGGTGAGTTATATTGCCTTTTATTTATAGACACCAAGCACATCAAGTCTTCACTCTCCTGTTTGTTTCTCCGCAGGGTGACATTGGAAAGGAAATGTATATTATAAAGGCCGGAGAGGTGCAGGTCATCGGTGGGCCGGACAATAAGATCGTGTTCGTGACTCTGAAAGCAGGCTGTGTGTTCGGAGAGATCAGGTGAGCTATTGAAATAAGAATAAGAATATGAATGTGACATATGAACTCATGTGTTTATAATCAACCCCAGTTTGCTACAGTCTTCAGCCAACGGAGGAAACAGAAGAACCGCTAATGTAGCGGCGCATGGATTCGCCAATCTCTTCGTACTGGATAAGAAAGACCTCAATGACATCCTGATTCACTACCCAGAGTCTCAGAAAGTGCTGGCCAGGAAGGGACGGTGAGTCACATCACATTATTCTTTAAGTCAGACGTTCATATAAATGCACCTACAGTGAGCAGTTAGAAAATTAATCATTTTTGTTTCACAATAGATTATCTAGTAAAAACAAGACTTTAGAATAAAAGTTTTGCAAGACATTAAAGGTTCACCCAAAAATGAAAATTCGGTCATTAATTACTCACCCTCATGTTGTTCCGAACCCGTAAGAACTTCGTTCATCTTCGGAACACAAATTAAGATATTTTTAATGAAATCCGAGAGCTTTCTGACCCTGCATAAACAGCAACAGAACTGACACGTTCAAGGCCCAGAAAGGTAGTAAGGACATTGATAAAATAGTCTATGTGACATCTGTGGTTCAACCGTAATGTTATGAAGCTACGAGAACACTTTTTGTGCACAAAGAAATAAAACTGGACTGTTTCATAGATGTCCTTACCACCTTTCTGGGCATTGAACATGTCAGTTGCATTGTTGTCTATGCAGGGTCAGAAAGCTTTCGGATGTCATCAAAAATATCTTAATTTATGTTCTGAAGATGAACGAAGATCTTATAGGTTTTTAGAATGGCATAAGGGTGAGTAATTAATAAAAAATTTTCATTTTTGAGTGAACTATCCCTTTAAGAGTACTGATTCATTTTAGTGAATCGATTTGTTGAGACGGTTCTGTTCACTGATTTATTTGAATCATCACTTACACATGGACTACAATGTACTACCAACAGTGAAATCTAAAATACTGGTTAACACCATTTTACAGAAAACTGCTGAAAGCCAAGGGTCCACCTCCTGCTGCAAAAGCCGATGAGGAAAAGAAGAAAGGATTGGCTATGTTCGGACAAAAACCTCCCACTCCCAAACTTTTGCGTGCCTTTGCAGGAGGAGCATTTTCCAAAAAAGGCTTTATGGACAGACTTAAGGTAAGGAATATTCTTATATATACACACACACATATATATATATATATACACAAAATGTTAATAATTGTAACAAAATAAGAGGGGTCATGAAAATCGCATGTTACTTTTTATTTAATATGACTGTGTGTCATTTCCTAGATGATCCATGATTGTTTTTATGTTTTGTGATCATTGTTCACTAGTCCCTTGTTGGCCCTAAGCAGTTCAGCTGCCTGCTGTTCTTCAGAAAAATCCTCCAGCTCCTGCACATTCTTTGGTTTTCCAGCAGCATCTGCATATTTGAACCCTTTCCAGCAGTGACTGTATGGTTTTGAAATCCATCTTTTTACACTGAGGTCAACTTAGAGACTCATATGCAACTATTACAGAAGGTTCAAAAGCTCACCGATGCTTCAGAAGAATTGGATGATCAGGGTTAAATTGTACTTATATTATCTTCTGGGAGACATATAAATTTTGTTTATGTAGCTTCTCATTTATGTAGCTTCTGAAGTGCAATAATAAGTGCAATAAAATAATCTGTAAACAAAATAAGAAAAATGTACACATCATCCTGTTCAAAAGTTTACACCCCCGGCTCTTAATGCATTGTGTTGCCTTCCTAAGCATCAGTAAATGTTTTCACCTTTTGTAACAGTTATGTTCCCCAATTGTAACAGTTCCTCAATTGTTCTTATTGTGAAAAGATGGAATCAAACAGTCACTTCTGGAAAATGTTCAAATATGCAAAAGATGATAAAAAAACAAATAATGTGCAGGAGCTGGAGAATTTTTCTGAAAAAAAAAAAAAAAACAGCAGGCAGATGAACTGTTCAGAACAAACAAGGGGCTCATGAACAACTACCATAAAACATAAAAACAGTTGTGGATCATCCAGGAAACAACACACAGTATTAAGATTCAAAGGTATGTAAAATATATATGTAAATATATATATATATATATACATTTACCAAATGTATATATATATATATATATATATATATATATATATATATATGCAGTACTGTGCAAAAGTCTTAGGCCACTAGTATTTTCACCAACAAAAAAATGGTTTTAAGTCAGTTATTTCTATCTTTTGCTGTAGTGTGTCAGTAGGAAATATCAGTTTACATTTCTAAACATTCATTTTGCCATTAATTGTAATAATCCAGTGAGATTTTTGTTTGCACAAGGAGTCTGACAACAGCCAGTGCTCCACACAGAGATCTGATCTCATCATCGTCCAGTCTGTCTGGAATGACATGAGGAAACAGAACAAACTGAGACAGACTAAATTCAGAAGAACTGTGGCAACATCTCCAAGTTGCTTTAAGAAACCTACATCCAAAGCTACCTGAAAACTTATGCACAAATGTACCTAGGGCAAAGGCTGTTTTAAATGCAGATATGGTTTACCAAATGTTGATTTAATTTAGTTAATAGAAGTTAATTGATAAAATCTATTTATGGCATTATTTCTGACAGCATCCTCATTTTACAGCATTTTTACACAAGTGCCTAAAACATTTAACAGTACTTTGCAGGTAGGTTTCTTAAAGCAACTTGGAGATGTTGCCACAGTTCTTCTGGATTTAGTCTGTCTCAGTTTGTTCTGTTTCTTCATCTCATTCCAGACAGACTGGATGATGGTCAGATCAGATCTCTGTGTGGAGCACTGGCTGTTGTCAGACTCCTTGTGCAAACAAAAATCTCATTGGATTATTACAATTAATGGCAAAATGAATGTTTAGAAATGTAAACTGATATTTCCTACTGACACATTACAGCAAAAGATGGAAATAACTGACTTAAAACCATTTTTTGTTGGTGAAAATACTAGTGGCCTAAGACTTTTGCACAGTACTATATATATATATATATATATATATATATATTATATATATATATATTTTTTTTTTTTTTCCTTTGGGGCCAGTAAATTGTTTGTTTATGTTGTTTTTTGTAAAGAATTCATGCTTTTATTCAATAAATATTCATTACATGAATTAAAACTGACAGTAAAAACATTTATAATCCTACAAAAGACTTCTATTTCAAATAAATACTGTTCATTTGAACTTTGTATTTAACAAAGAATACTGAAAATATCTATCATTGTCAAAGATATTGAGCAACACAACTGTTTTCAGCATTGCTAATAATGATAAATGTTTCTTAAGTAGAAAATCAGCATATTAGAATGATTTCTGAAGGATTTTGTGACACTGAAGACTGGAGTAATGAAAAAAATCAGCTTTGCATCACAAAAATATATTACATTTTAAAATAAATTAAAATAGAAAATAGTTATTAAAAAGGTATAAAACATATAAAAATTAATATTTTGCAATATTACTCTTTACTTTACTGTACAAGAGACTTCTTTTCAAAAACGCTTAAAAAAACTTACTGACCCCAAACATTTTAGTAGTACTGTATATTGAATAAAACTCTGATGGAAAATACAATATAATACAATTACAAAAAAGAAAAAGTTCAAAAAGTGTAATTTTTTTCTTTACATCTTTCTTTTCTAGACTGCTGCTACATCAGAACGTCAATAATCACATGAAACACATTAAATATTTGTCTTTCTAGATTTTTTTTTGTTCCTGCATGTTTAAATGTTTTTTTTTTGAAAGTCTTTATACTTGTGCTGTCAAACGATTAATCGTGATTAATCACATCTAAAATATAAGTTTCTGTTTACATAATATATGTATGTGTGTAATGTGTATATTTATTATGTATATATATATAAATATACACACATGCATGTTTACATATTAAATATATTTATATATAATATAAATTATATGAATATAAATATATACATTGTAATATTTCCAAAATATATACTGCATGTGTGTGTGTTTTTATATATACATAATAAATATACACAGTACACAGTACATTATGTAAACAAAAACTTGTATTTGGGATGCGATTAATCGTTTGACAGCACTACTTTATATGTATGTAAACATTTTTAAAATTAGCTTTTGTCCCTGCTAACCGCAGTACTTGCCAATCAGTGAATTGTATTACTAGTAATACATGCATTATTTAATTGCAATTTGTTCCCAGTTTGTTGCAGTTCCTTCCAAAACAGTATGTTTGTAGATCTATTTTGTACTGAAACCTAAATAAAAGACATATTTCGTAATTGCATAGTACAGTGAACCTCGTTTCTGAAACTATAGAGTATTATTTATACTTAAGACGTAACATGGCTCTCAGTTAGTCAAGGATTGGTAGTTGAGTTAGTCTGCCACAGGACCTCACAGTTAATCTCTTTAGTCTGGCAGGGACACTGAGAGTTTTAATTAACTAAGTGGTCTTTCTAAATGTGGACCCAGTGCAAATATACATCACAAACAGAGCAGGAATAGCTCACAGCTCCAGAATAGCCCACGGATGCACTATTAAAGTGCTGTATGGCACACGTTGAGCCAATAATACAGCAAATATCTCCCATATCAGTCAAAAATGCGTATTTGTTGGCTTTACAAAACGAAATGGCCCTTTGCAGCTCAGCTTATAACGCAGTTAGAAGCATTGTGATTGGTTGTCTGCAAGTGAGAAAGCCTGTGATAGGTCAGTCCAACTGAGGTGAACTCTGGGAAAAGGGCTGTTCCTAAGAGGGAATTAATAGAGATCAAAGAATTAATTGAAGCAGGTTGGAGTTTACACATCAGAGACAGTGGATATAGAGAGTGGAGGGATAAATCTGGATGGGATCGCGTGCCGGCTCGAGCCAGCGCAGCTATGTTCAGCACATTGAAAACGCTTTTTCGGCCCAAAACTGTGGCGGCAGTAGCTCAGAGCCCTGGAACTCCGACACCAGCACCCGCACCTGTTCCGGCTTCAACCCCGGCACCTGCTCCTCCGACTAAGGTACAACTACCTGGCTTTTGCACAACGCCGCACCAACAACACCCCACACATAAAACTCACTCCAAGAACAGAGAAATACAAAAAATTATGGACTTATAGAATTATAAATCTCAGCTTGGTTTACTAAATAGGCAGCTCAAAAAGTTGTGATCTGAATAAGCTATGTGGATTTAAATCAGTAATATTTAATCTAATAATGTTTTTGATTTTTGTTTTGAAAATAATATGTTAAAAGGAAAAATCATCGCTGGTACTTCTTTTTAAAGTAGTCTGAAAGACATATTAATCATATTTAGAGCATAAATACATGTAAATATATGAATAACACAAGTCAGTTTTATTACTGAAATACCATGTACTATAATATATTTATATTTACTGTAATATATTTAGATATATTATTTATTTTTATATTTATTAAGGACATCAGATGATGGAGATTATGCAGTATTAAATTGTAGTGCAGTAAATTTATATGCATATAAATAGACAAATAAGGGTAGCTGACATCCTATACTTCATCTAAAATATTTCTTTTACTGTCTAATTATTATGCATTTAGTGTTTATGACGTTACATTGATTTAAAAATTATATATATTTTTTTACTAGTAAATAATGATATTAACTATTTTATCATACCGAAAGACTATGTATATGAACTGCACAAAAAAACTCCTAAAATTCACATGCTACTTTCCATTTTATTTTTATATATATATATCAATTTTTAATCTAATATCTTGAAAAAGAAGCTAATGGAAAATTACTTACATTTATTGCATGCATGCACACCTAATATACTTATTTTCATTATTTCAATCATCTAATATATAAAATCGTGTTATTTTTAGTATCATTTATATACTTATTATTCTTTGTTAATATTTTGAATTAGATTTTATATTAATATTTGCTGTTCTCAGTTTAAATTTAAAGTTTTGGTAGTTTTGTTATTTTTAATTTTGTTACTTGTTAGTTTTTTTAATGTCTATATAGTATTTATTAATTTTTATTTATTAGTTGTATTTTTTAGTTCTTTTAACTCTGTTACTTTTTTTGTATTTTATTTTATAACAAAAATGTTTTCATGGTTTTAATTAAAGATAACTCTGATTCAAATAAAATTATTTGCATTTGCATGTCTTAGCATTTTATTGTGTTTAAAACAGTTTGTGGCACACCTCTCATTTGTTCAGACGTCATTGCTGTAATATGTTGTGATGAAGAAAGACAGCAAAACAATTCTTTGTTTACAGGAGGAAAACACAAATGCAAAGAAAGATGAAGAACAAAAAGAAGAGAAAAAGGAGGAAAAACCCGGTGGTGAGTCTTCATCCATCTTCACTTCATGAGATGATGTTCCATTAAGGGAAACTGCAATTCACTGTGTACATTTTTGTTTAAGAGTGACACATTTAGTATGAGTGATGTTTTCATCTGGAATCCTGAAGACTACATTATCTTGCTAAAGTAGGCTACTTTATTAACTAACCAGCACTTTTAAAGCAGTCTGGACATCATGAATGAGTGTTAACATCCCTAGTCAAAGAGCAAATACATGCACATATGCTGTTAATAATCAGAGAGGGTTTTTTGTTCACAGTTTGTCTTTAATTAAGTGCTAATTCAGATATGAGCTGATCTAAGATGGAATATTAAATCATATTATCCCAAAACATCAAATTCTGACCTGTGCTTCTTAAGAACCAGCTCCTGCACCAGCTTCAGCACCTTCTCCTGTGCCTGCGCCTACACCTGCACCTGCTCCAGAGCCCCCTAAACCAGAAGCCAAACCAGCGGATCCAGCCAATCCCGGAGCAGAAGCTGCAGAGGGGTAAGAGCAGCCTATGAATATTCTTGTTATATGCATTGTGTATTATACTGTCTGTATACTATACTATACTATACTGTACTGTACTCTACTGTGCTATACTACACTATACTATAAAACTTTAGAGTTATTGGTTTTAAAACTGGGGTCCATAGGCCACAAGGGGGTGCTAGAGATTTGGAGAAAAATAGAGTAAAAAATGCAAAATAATAATTGCAACAATTGATTTTTAATTGTAATTTATTATGATCATTATTACAATTAATTCATTCATTCATTAAAATATATTATTATTAAATATTCAATGCTAAATTAATAAATACATACAGTACATATATTATTATTATTTATTTATTATTAAATGGATAAATGTTAACATTTACCAAATTTAATATTGTTGGATTTTTTACATCTAATAGTCACCATCTAATAGTTTCAAAATAGATTATTATTTGAATATAATAAACTATTTTAAATGATAATAAATATTCAAATAAATATGTATTATTGAAATAGATTTAAATAAATACATATTGATGAAAAAGTAAATGTTAACATTTACCAAATTTAATATTGTTGTCTTTCTGATATCACACTTAGTATCTCCTTTATACACACTATAAATGCACATGCTTTTAATGTTTCAGGGATGTTTTCATCATATTTATTGGTTATTTATGGATTATTGGCAGCAAAAAGTTTAAAAGAGTTTGCCCCATCATGTCATTGTTGGTTTTTCTTTCCTGTTTTCTACCACTCAATGATGTGCAGCGTGTGACTCCAAAAGTAGCTGAAAGTAGCTTAGGGGATCTGCTGTATTTGTGACTTAAGAAGATCATGAAAACGTCCTCACGTGCAAACAGGACTTTCTGTTTTTTCTATGTTTTATTTTTCTTTGTGTCAGCATACAGCTCACTCTAGATTGATTTCAGCAACCCATGCTAGGCAGTCATCCTTTTCCAGTTACAATTCTAATATCTTAAGAATCTGGTGTAAGACTAAATTGAGAGCTAAATTTACCACATGGGCCCATTTTAGCTGACTGCAATAAACAAGACTGCACCAGATGAAAAAGAGGAACAAATGTGAGTATTTCAGGACAGTCCTCAACCATCATGCAGCCATTTAAAACCATGATTTGAAACAAATTTAGAGTTACACTGATTAAAATGCTTATAAATAGATGAAGTACAGGTTTACACTGTCTAGTCCTGAGCATGTTGTGATTGTACGAGGTGTCGTCTGAGTTCAGCTGCTGAACTTTCTCTGTAAACAGATCAGAAGCCTTAGGCTGTAAGATCTGCAAAGCTTTGTCAAGTTTCCCTTCTTTTGTAATAATACACTAAATGTTCAAATATCTAAACCAGTTTAGAGTTCATAATTCTGATTATCACCACATAACACATTAACTTGATTTAAAGGGATAGTTCACCCAAAAATGAAAATTCTGTTATTATTTACTTAATCTCATGTCGTTCTAAACCTGTCAGACCTTCGTTCATCTTCAGAACACAATTAATATTAATATATTTTTGATGAAGTCCGAGAGCTTTCTGACTCATCAACGCAACTGACACGTTCAAGGCCCAGAAAGGTAGTAAAGACATCGTTAAAGTATATGTGACATCACCGTAATTTTATGAAGCTACAAGAATACTTTTTGTGCACAAAGAAAACAATTTCTTCTCTTCTGTGTCAGTCTTTGACGTATGTTCAAGAGAGTACCACGACACATGCGGAAGAGAAGAAATTGCTGAATAACATTACAGTTGAACCACTGATGTCACATGGGCTACAATGTACTACGATACTATGCTCAGAGAATCCATGTTTTCATTGTTATATGGTAGCACAAACAAAGAAGAAACCGAAACAATAGATGCTTCCACATGAAATCTAATCAGACATAAAAAAAAAAAAAAAATCATCAAAACTGTGTAACGTTATGGAGTAAAATGTCGACCCATGAAGAGATAATGACTGTCAGCTTTGGGGGAAGTGTAAAAATGTTACAAGTATTTAATTATTAATTTAAAAATGTCATTTTTAAAACAGACTTTCAAGGTAACAAAGTATAAAATAAAAAAGAATAGCAGATATTTAGGCCAAAGTGAGCAAAGATAAAAAATCTTTGTCATTATTTTAACTTTGTTATTAAAAGATAAAAACAAAGAATGCAAACAGTGCTTTATTTTTCAGGTACAGTAGGTGTATTTAGCAGTAGCATTCAAGAAATTGAATTAACAAATATAAAAAATAAGTATAAAAACATTATATACTTTAAATACTATATATACACATCAATTGTACACTGATTCTTATTAAAGTGTATACAACTGTATTAAAGTTCTTCAGTCAAGAGCAGTGAGTGATTTTTCTCTTTGTGTTTTGTTTTAATAACAATTAAAAGATTAGTTCACCCAAAAATAAAAATTCTGTCATCTGTCTGTCAATTCTGTCATAGTGTTTTATTTTAATACGATCATTTAATCACCCTGAATGAGTTTCTTTTTTCTGTTGAACATTGTCTATTTGATCATTTCTGTTATTAAAATCAATGGGGACCAGCTACTGTTTGGTTATCCACATTCTTCAAAATATCTTTTTTTGTGTTTAGCACAAGAAAGAAAGTAATTTTTGTGATTGTGAATAAGCGCAGTGTCCGGTGAGTGTAACTACCGCTGAGTTAACACTGAAGTGAATGTATGTGGCCTTGTTCAGTATATTGAGACGGAGGCGCCAGAACTGCAGCTGAGAGAATAGCACAAAACTACGATATTTCTCAAAAAGCAGATCATGGAAACATTTTTACACGTTTTTACTACTAGTGATTGTTTACATAATTAAAGCTACATTCCTCTGTCTTTTTCATTTAGTGAGGATGCACCACCACCACCTCCTCCACCCATCGTCATCAACAGATACTGTGACGACCATCTGCGAGACATTGTGAAGAAACTACGGGAGAGGACAGAGCTTTATAAGGAGAAAGTCATAGACCCCTACTCCTCGTCCCCAGAGCACAGCCCACCCGTCAGTGAGTACAAACACATCCAGAAGTCTCTATGAATCCTGCTGTTTGACAGACAAGTAAATAATGCGAGATCATAAATGATCTAGCAGCTGTAGGATTTGTAGTCTTAAGGTTTTTAAACAGTTTGACTCATTTACCCTGCTGGAAAAACCAGGTCATTCTAGCTTAAGGTGATAATAATATGGTTTGTTTGGTTTCTGAGCTGGTTTGTTTCTGTCTACCAGGTCAAAAACAGCTGCTAGTCCTTCTTATTAACCATCTAGACAATCTAATGACTATAAACGACCAATTTTGTCCAGCCAAAAACATAAAAAAAAAAAAAAAACTAGCTCCCACCTGGATTTTCTAGTAGGGAATCCATCAGTTTGTATTCTGAACTTTGGTCTAATCTTGATATCCAGCACCGGTTTATAGAAAAGAAGACTGGATCAAAAAGCAGGAAGCGGAGAGAATAAAACAAGAAGAGGCTGAGCAGAAGAAAAAAGAGGAGGATGCTAAGAAAGCGGCGGCAAAAAAAGAAAAAGAGGAGAAAGAGAAGAAGGAGAAAGAGGAAAAGCTTAAAGCCGAGAAGGAAAAGGCCGATAAGGAGGCGGCCGAAGCCATATGCCCCCAAATCAAATGCAATTGCATAGACGTGCTTCTCAAACCTTTTGAAGACAAGATGGATGCATGTTTGGGGACAACCATCGACCCTTTTACAGGTAGGACACTATGAGAACTGAGGATGCCTTTTGAAGTATAAAATATTGACCTGAACATGTTTAATTTTATCTCTAAAGGAATCAATCTTGGTAGTAAAGCAGTTCATTAACGCCAGCTGGTGCTTTATTTTTCGTTAATTTAGCCACTGTACTGAAACAATACCTGGGGTTATGTTTGTTTTTCTCTAAAGGAAACGAGAAGTAATCAAATGTAGCAGGTTTAATGTTTTTCTGTAGGAGGAAGTACTTTCTCTCCATGCAATATGAAATACCTCTAGTTTTGTTTTCTTCCAGCTGCGCTTCACTTTCCGGGCTGCTCTCTTTAGTGCACAAGTGTGCTTATTATACCACAATGTTGGACTGTTTTCCTAATCTTTCTTAACCCTTTAACTGTCACCGTCCACCCTGTGGAAGTTTACTTCACCATATTACAAATAAATCCTAATCTAATCATGACAAACTGTACATCGTTGGAAAGATCTAAGACTCCTAAATAGATATTTTACCATATTTTTGTGTTACAAATTATGTAGGAAAAGTAATAGATTAATATATGTCAAGAGTGCAACTTAAAAAATCTACATCATAACATGAGTTCTGACCTTTGTCACAAAAGACTGACTTTGTTGCCTTTTTCCCTTTCACGTTTTAGATATCATAAGAAATTATATGTCAGTTCAAAACTTAAAATCTCAAAATTCATCCTTTGAAAGGCATTTTAAAATCAGACATTGCATTGCCACAGAAAATGTACATCAAAATCATATTAAAAATGTTTTCATTCATGAATTATAAAAAAAGTCTGGATAGTGCATTTTTATGTCTGTGTTCAAAAATGGGAGTGACAGTTAAAGGGTTAAGTTTCAGTTGAGACTTTATCTACAGCCAGCACTAACTCAGATAGAAAATCAGAAAATTCTTCCTTTAATAAATTCTGTATGGTGTTCTGGTGGCCTGTATACAGTAGCCAGTACAGATGTCAAAGTGGTTTTATCATTAAGACTTTACTCTAAATAATGTTATATGAGCACCACTTCAAACGAATTATACTTGAAATCTGACCTCTGAGAAATACTGAAAATATTATCATAAATTGTAGCAAAACATCCCCCTTTACTGTTTGGGCATGGCTCATGTTTATAACAGTATTTTGGGGGGTAGACTCATTTAAAGTAAAATAACCGTTCTTCCTGATTTCTCTTATCAGATCGGCGGTATATTAAATGGCTGAGTGTCGTCACAATCGCTTTTAACTACAACGTTTGGCTGGCCACGGCACGTTTGTGTTTCCCGTACCACACACCTGTGACCATCCCCTTCTGGATCTTTTTCGATATCCTCGCAGACCTTGTGAACATCATAGATATCACCATGTTTCAGCCGCGTTTACAGTTTGTGAAAGCAGGAGATATCATAGTAAGTAAATCTCGGTATAGATGCTTTCACCTTTGGAATTGTGACAATAGAATGTCCACTCAAAAACCTACAAATTTATTTTCTCAGAAAGACAGAGTACTGGCAAAACAGAAGTACAGAGAATCTGCCAGATTTCAGGTGTGTAGAAATTATCAGCAAGGATCAGCAATATTTGTAATGTTTCTTGCGCTAATCAAGGCTGCATTTATTTGATCAAAAATACAGAAAAAAATGTAATTTTGCGAAATATTATTGCAATTTAAAATAACAGTTTTCTATTTTACAGTTTTTCTCAGTCGCTTTGGTGCATTTCTCAGATCAGAAATGAAATTCTCAAAACTACTTGTTCAACCTCCACATCATGTAGTCACTTGTGCACATCATAATAGCAGTTTCTCGTTCTTTTGAACAAGCTGCGATTGGTTTGGTACATTCATGCAATCGATTATGTACATTTGTCTGCGTTTTCCTACATTATCAGTTGCCAATGTCATGTTGCTCAAAATGTATTATATAGTTCTCTGTGCAATAGTCATACCCCTCAAAACATCTTGTCATTAGTTTATCATATAAGTCATTAAATGCAAAATGGTTGATCTAGTTGTCATAAACTGCCAAGTATATTTTCTATACATTTCTATTAGTCTTTTTGTAAATTTGCCATGCACTGTGCAGGTGAATCTTGACTTTCACTAATAAAGAGACTGTAAATCAATGATAAACCAGTTCTCTGAAATTCCTCATACAGTGCTGCATGCAAAAGCAAAGTTCTGCCTAAGAGGTGATTCCTGTTTTGGCTTTCTAATTTAGTATTTACACTTTTCTGCCTATCCCAGATAGCACACATATGTCTGCAAGATGTCAGTTTAACATACATTCTAAATCATAAATATCTTACAGTAAAGACATCTAATAAACGCCTATTTGATACCTGATAGGAAACGTCCTATAGATGTATTACAGATGAGCGAACAGTAAAAAATACGTCTTGCAGATGTAAATGCAGATGTCTCAGTGATGTACGTGTACAGGTATATTTCTTTTTCTTTTCTATCACAATGACATTGTGTAGTTTTTTTTTTTTTTTTTTTTTTCTGTCAGACCATTAGTCAAAGTGTAACTGTGAATCCTATCCAGTCTCTTTCAATCAATATCTCACATACAGTAATGTGTAAATTTGTACTTTTGAAATGGATATATGGCATACATAAGAAGTGCAGCCTTATGCATTTCAATACAGTAACTGTCATGCAAACTACTGCCATTATTTACATCAGGTAATGCTAACAGAGTGCACTGTTAATGACAACATGACTATTCATTTTGACTATCTTGTTTGTAAACAATGACGCAAGGACTTTTCATTCTGATGGCACTGATATGTTCATTGACATGAATACTTACTTTTGATAGATGAACTAAAGATTTTGAGTAAGTTACAGGCTTTTGCAGGTAATCCATTGTGTTGTGCTGTTTGTACAAACTGTTTTGAGAAATGCACATACTTCTTTGCAAATATTAAGGATGATTTGAGAAATGCACCAAAGCAACTGAGAAAAACTGTAATATACTTTAAAATATAATTTATTTCTGTGATGCAAAGCTGAATTTTTAGCATCATTACTCCAGTCTTCAGTGTCACATGATCATTCAAAAATCATTCTAATATGCTGTTTTATTAGTAAAGTTGTAAACAGCTGTGCTGTTTAATATTTTTTTTTGGAATCTGTGATTTTTTTTTTTCAGGATTCTTTGACAAATAAAAAGTTTAAAAGAACAGTGGTAATTCAAAATAGAAATTTTGTGTTATACACTACTATTCACAGGTTTGAGTTCAGTAAATTTTCTTTTTTTTAAAGAAATTTATACTTTTACTCGGCAAGGATGTGTTAAGATTGATTAAAAGTGATGGTAAAAACTCATATTGTTAGAAAAGGTTTCTATTTTGAATGAATGCTGTTCTTTTTAACTCTTTATTCATCATCAAAGAAAATCAAGAAAAAAAGTATCACAGGTTTCAAAAAATATTAAGCAGCACAACAGTTTCAACACTGATAATAAATCAGCATATCAGAATGATTTCTGAAGACTGGAGTAATGGCTGATGAAAATTCAGTGCTGCTTCACAGAAATAAATTATTAAATTATATTTTAAAATATATTAAAATAGGAAACCAATATTCAAAATTGTAATAATATATTTTACAATATTACTGTTTTCTCTGTATTTTTAATCAAATAAATTCAGCCTTAATGAGCAGAAAAATCTTTTTTAAATAACATTAAAATCTTACTGATCCCAAACTTTTGAATGGCAGTCTATATCATAGCATATGTAATATGTGACCGTGGACCACAAAACCAGTCATAAGGGTCAATTTTTCCAAATTGAGATTTATACATAATCTGAAAGCTGAATAAATAAGCTTTCCATTGATGTATGGTTTGCTATGATATAACAATATTTGGCCAACATTCCAACATGGAACATGATCTTTACTTAATATCCTAATGATTTTTGGCATAAAACAAAAATCGATAATTTTGACCCATACAATGTATTTTTGGCTATACTACAAATATACCCCAGCGACTTAAGACTGGTTTTGTGGTCCAGGGTCACATATATGTATTTTCTTTTATTTTATTTTATCCTAAAAAATGTTTCTCTCAACAGACAGATCTGATAAGCATCATACCATTTGACTTGCTGTGTTTCCACTTTGGGTTTACATCAATCTTTAGGATAAACCGGTTTGTGCGGGTCAGTTATTCAACTTCTCCAGCCAAAACTGTTTTATTTTTTTATTCCGATTTTTTATATTATTATTTTTATATTTTTAAGTGTTAGTTTAGTATTGTGTATATCTGATATACAATAATTTTTCAATTTATTTTAGCTTTATTTTATTTTTATTTCTTGTTTTGTTTTGTTTTTTATATTTGGCTTTATTTTATTTCAGTTTTAGTTTTATTAATTTAATTTAATTTATTTGCCAAGGTAATATTTCTAATTTAGTTTTTCTTCTGATATTTTTATTTCGTTTTCAATTCATAATTTTTTTTTTTTTTAATTGTTTTAGTTAACTATAAAAAACACTGTTTTGTACAGCTAGTTCTTGCTATGAACTGTGTAGTAGTTTGCTGTGTAATGAGCTCTGTTTAATGTGCATACTCCTTCTTACTTTTTAGTATCAGTCATTTTTTGAGTTCAGTGATCGTCTGGAAAGCATCATGTCTAAGGCATATATCTGGAGGTATGTCTGAAAATGTGTGATTTCTATATGCTAATCTATTCTGAGTGGCTTTTACCATGTTGCCAGGTGGTTGCTTACTGACCCACTCCAATAATCTATGACATTTTGGTATTTGGATATGCATGGATTTTTATTTTTTTATTCATTTTTTATGTATGGGTTTTATCACCCACCAGGTCAAAATCATAAATCTGAGTGCATAGTAAAATCATAGCACACCTCTCCTCAACAAGTTGGACAATTTGAGGTATCATGATGAGCAAATGACAAGGTTTGGGGCTGTGTTTAAATCCATATCTGTATGTACGAACAATCATAGTGATGCTGGGCTTTTTTCAGAGTTGGCCGCACTACTGGATATCTGCTCTACTGTCTCCATTTAAACGCCTGCCTTTACTATGTAGCATCAGAATACGAGGGGCTGGGCAGCACTAAATGGACATATAATGGAAAAGGAAATGCGTATGACCTCTTTTTTCCCTTTTGCCATTATTTGGTATATTCCATAAATAGTAGCTATGAATAAATGAAAATAAATTTCATTTAATATTGAATTATAATGTTGTATATAATTATTATATTTTTATAATTGACACAAATGTAAATACATTCAAAATAAAATATGAATAAATATATAAATAAATACTATACTGATAATTTGTTTTTTTTCTTTCCCTAGCTATCTCCGCTGTTATTATTTTGCCACCCGTACGCTTATCACTATCGGAGGTCTCCCCGAGCCCCATACACTCTTTGAGATCATCTTCCAGCTGGTGAACTTCTTCACAGGAGTCTTTGTCTTCTCTAGCTTGATTGGACAGGTCAATAAATTAAAATGTATAACACGTGTCCTAGAATAACTCTGCAACACTGATCAAAATTTGTTTAAACCCAGATGAGAGATGTCATTGGAGCAGCTACGGCGGGTCAGACCTACTTCCGTGCCTCTATGGATGCCTGTGTGGCGTATATGAACACCTACACCATCCCAAAGCTGGTGCAGAATAGAGTGCGTACATGGTACAACTACACCTGGGATTCCCAGGGCATGCTGGGTAAGAGTAATTCTAATACAGATAGTTTTGGACCTAGAGTGCAGGTTACTATAAATCTAAATTGATGCTAATTTCTATGGATCAGATGAATCTGAGTTATTAGAAAATATGCCTTTGGTGATGAGAACAGCCATCGCTGTGGACATCAACCTCGCCACCTTCCAGAAGATCGACCTCTTCAAGGTAAAACTGAACACTGTCAGTAAACTAATGACCAAATTGCATTCAGCAAATGTTAAGGTTCTGTAGAGCTGCATGTGGGTCAAGCCAAAACGTCCCATTTTGGGGTTTGCATCAAATTAAATTTACACAAGTGATTATGTATACATAAAAAGCATATTAAATGCAAGTAAACAGTCTGCTTTAATGTTTCAAATTACTTTAGTGAAAATAAATTGTCAAAATATGGGTTAAATAAAGTTATATTGTCATTCAGCGTAATGGATATTTATCTTATTACTGACAAATGGGTAAAACCTAGTGTTTTGAAGCATTGGTAATGGTTTAAATTTACAATGAATTAGTTACAATTAATTAGATGTGAGGAAAAAAATTAGTGTTTTCACAATGTGTCATCAATCAGCCATATTGGCGGCACTGAACGCAAACAATGCCACTGAACCGAATGAAACTCACATATTTTGCTGATTATTGCTGCTGAAAATGATCAATTATTGTCATGTTTTGGGCTGTACTAATTGGTTGGACCAGAAAAAATATTTGGAATACTATAGACTGCCAAAAATTATAACAAGGAGAACAGTGGAAAAAACTGAGGAACAAAAGGCGTTTGTGGTTGGCCAAACTGAACCAGGATTTCCAGGGAAAGAATCTCGACAACATTTGTGTTTGTTCTTATTATTTCCAGTCAGGTAGGTGAAATATTAGGCTAATATCTTAATTAATACTGCTTGTACGTATCTTTACCACCTATCAACTTTAGTTTGTCAAAATATTGTGCCCTTTCCTGCTTACTAAGTCCTTCTCTATATGATTTAGAAGATTCCACGTTTTTTTCCGTGGTTTAGACAGCATAAATTAGTAGAACAACATATTCAGTATTACATTAATCGTGAAATCCATGCAGTTGTTTACATCCGAGTAAAGTCCTGATCCTGATGAAGTCCCATTTAGCCACTTGTTAGCAACAGCCTCTGTCAAGAAAAATAAAAGCTTTAAAAAAAACACACAAACCTTATTTCAGGAATTTAACTACAAACTCGTTCAAATAACCCACTGATATAAGGACAATGTAATCAGAAGCAATAAAAACTCATCTTCAAGTTTTAACAGCGTTCTAAAAAAACAAACTCGTGGGGAAAACTCTACTGCCCCCTACTGGTGGCCGCTATTTTATCGATTCTAGGGCGATTCTTGAAGTAAATCCAGTAATTAGAATGACAAAAAAAGTTTGGAAGTAAGAGAAAACAAGTGACGGATTGGTTTTATTTCAAGTTTTTTGCCATTTGCAACATATTTTTCTAGGGTTGTGACAACCAGATGCTTGTGGACATGTTGCTACGTCTGAAATCCATTGTGTACTTGCCAGGAGATTTTGTGTGTAAGAAGGTGAGAACATCAGATGTTATTATGATATTATGTTCATTGAACACATTATCATGAGTAAATGTCTTCCATTGTTTCATACAGGGTGATATTGGGAGAGAAATGTATATTATTAAAGCTGGAGAGGTGCAGGTCATCGGTGGACCGGACAATAAGATTGTGTTCGTGACTCTGAAAGCAGGCTGTGTGTTTGGAGAGATCAGGTACAGGACAGACGATCTATATACAGTACTGTTCATAAGTTTGAGGTCTGTAATGTTTTTAAAAGAAGAATCTAAATAAAGCTGCATTTGATCAAAAATTCAGCAATAAAAAAAATACAATTTTACTTATTTATTTATTTTTTTTAATTTATTAACATAATACAATTTTATTATTTTTTTAAATTTATTAATCTACTCCTGTGGTGACAAAGCTTAATCTTTTGTAACATTTTAATCATTTTGTAACAATCTTTTGATCAATTGAATGCATCCTTGCTGAATAAAAGTATTAATTTCTTTAAAACAAATATGACTGACAATAGGAACAAGACTGTCTAAAAACAAGTATTAAACAGAAATGTATGTATTTTCAGTCTCCTACAGTCAGCAAAAGATGGAGGCAACAGAAGAACCGCTAACGTTGCTGCTCATGGATTTGCCAATCTCTTCGTACTGGATAAGAAAGATCTCAATGACATCCTGGTTCATTACCCCGAGTCTCAGAAAGTGCTGGCCAGGAAGGGACGGTGAGTCAGAACATGAGCCGTTTCTTCAAGAACTGATTTTAAATGCAGTCGCTACAATAAGAGATGATTCGTTCTCTGCTCAGGAAACTGATGAAGGCCAAAGGTAAAGCTGCTCCTGTCAAAGATGAAGGTGAAAAGAAGAAGGGATTGGCAATGTTCGGACAAAAACCACCCACTCCGAAAATGATGCGTGCTTTTGGAGGCTTTGGGAAAGGAGGATTGCTGGACAAACTCAGGGTTTGTGTGATGATCTGATGAGTGCACGATATGTAATGCAGTGTGTGTCTGCCAGTGGATTTAACACTAATTAAAACACAAACAATTCAGTTTGCAGGCAAATAATTGAAAGATCTAAATAACAGTGACACTTCTCTTTCCAGCAAGCTCAAGCAGCAGAAAAAAAGGATTGAAAAATACATCCGTCCAACCATCCATCGAGGAAATCATCCGTCCACCAATCCATTATTCATCTGTTTATCTGCCCATTTCACAACCTATCTATCTATCCATCTATCTATCATCCGTTTATCCATCTATTTGTTAGTTGCGTCACTCCATCATCTATCTGTCCATCTATGAATCTATCCAATTGTCTGTTTATCAATCTATGCATCCATCCATCTATCCTTTTGTTAATTGCATTATCCATCCATCCCTCCATCTATGCATCCATCCATTTTTCAATTGTATTCATCCATTCATCCATCCATCCATCTATGCATCCATCCGTTTATCCATCCATCTATCCATTTGTCAGTTGCATCATCCATCTGTTTATCCATCCACCCATCCATCATCCATCCATCACTGTCCATCCATCTATCCATCCATTTGTCTGTTGATCCATTCATCCATCCATCCATCTTTGGATCCAACCGTTCATCTATTCATTTGTTAATTGCATCATCCATCCATCCATCCATCCATACATCTTTGCATCTGTCTATCCATTCATCAGTTGTATTCATCCGTTCATCCATCCATCCATTTTTGCATTCATCTGACCAACCATCCATTTGTCAGTTGTATTCATCCATTCATCTGTCCATCCATCCATCTGTTCATCTATTCATCTACCTATTCATTTGTCAATTGCATCAGCCGTCCATCCATCTTTGCATCCATCCATTTGTCAGTTGTATTCATCCGTTCGTCCATCCATCCATCTATGCATCCATCCGTTTATCTATCCATCTATCCATTTGTCAGTTGCATCATCCATCTTTGCATCCACTGTCCATCGATCTATCCATCCATTCGTCTGTTGATCCATTCATCCATCCATCCATCTTTGGATCCATCCGTTCGTCTATCTATCTATTCATTTGTGAATTGCATCATCCTTCCATCCATCCATCCACACATCTTTGCATCTATCTATCCATCCATCGGTTGTATTCATCCATTTATCCATCCATCCATTTGTCAATTGTATTCATCCAATCGTCTGTCCATCCATCCATCCATTTATCCACCCATCCATCCATCTTTGCATCCACTGTCTGTCCATCCATCCATCCATCCATCCATCCATTTGTCTGTTGATCCATCCATTTGTTCATCTATTCATCTACCTATCCATTTTTCAATTGCATCATCCGTCCATGCATACATCCATCCATCTTTGCATCCATCTAGCCATCTGTCAGTTGTATTCATCCGTTCGTCCATCCATCCATCTATGCATCCATCCATCCATCTATCCATATGTCAATTGCATCATCCATCTGTTTATCCATCTGTCCAACCACCCATCCATCTATCTTTGCATAAATCCATCCATTTGTCAATTGCATCCATCCATCTATCTATGCATCTATCCATTTGTCAGTTGTATTCTTGTATTTGTCCATTCGTCTGTTCATCCATCCATCCATCCAACCATCCATCCATCTTTGAAAAAAACGCACATCCATCCATTCATCCATTTGTCAATTGCATCATCCTTCCATCCATCCATATATCTATCCATCAATCCATCCGTTAGTTGTATTCATCCATTCGTCTGTCCATCCATCCATCTATGCATCCATCCGTTCATCCATCCATCTTTGAAAAACCCATACATCCATGCATACAATTTGTCAATTGTACTCATCTGTTCATCCGTCCATCCATGCATCCATCCATCTTTGCAAAATCCATCCATTTGTCAGTTGTATTCATCCATTCATCCATCCATGACATTTATCTGTCCATCCATTAATTTGATCATCCATCCATTCATCCAAATACTTTATCCAACCATTACACCACAAAACTACCCAAAACCTCTGTTAATCCATCCACTCATTTCTTTATCCATCCATTACACCCTTCATTTATCAATTACTGTACATCCATCCATCCATTACATCATCCATCTATGAATGATACAGTGGATTGATGGATGTTATAGATAGATCTACAGAAATGTGATTACAACTGTAAATACTGACTGTATGTTTTTGAGTTGTAGTTAAGTTTAGTAACAGATTCTTTTCAACTATAATTTTGGACTTAGCCAACCTGTTCAGCACTTTAGGCAGCGTCATGGTGGATGCGTTTCCTGGCCTTTGTATACTGTAAATAGGTCAATGTTTTTCATAAAATAATAAAAATATTTAATATATACAGTTTCATTGTCATCTTTATTCATTGCATCTCAATAATATTGCAAAAGAACAGTCACTTTTGGGTGTTTTATTTACTGTATGTGAAACAAGACATGCTACAGGCACAGATGCAAGACATGTCAGCAAAACACATCATACATGGCTGAGCTGACATGTTACATTATAATGATACTGTATCTGACGAAAAACATAGCTTTATATAAAATACATTTAAGATGATCTAATTCTTCTCAGCACTAATTGTGCTGTTAGAGATCTGTTATTAAATGTGAAACAAACTTGTTTTGCAACTTAAACAGTTAATACTGATCCAAAAAGCTGATTACCTTCGCATATTATTATTATTGTATTAATGCATAGTGCATTCAGGCACATAACAGGATCGCTGACCGATCCAGATGTCAGTAATTATGGCTTTCATCTGTACAGATTGAGATCTGAGCACCATTCCTCAGTGTCTTCAGTTTTATGTGCATTCTGGTCAAAAATAAAACTCGGCAATCTAAAAAGCTGCCACATGATTTTCAAAGAATCAAATCAAACATATATGCATGATACAACTTAAACAATCAGGCACGTTAATGTGATCAATATGACATTGTGTATTACATAGATGAAGAAATGGCTTTGCGAGGCACTGATTATAAAAGTCATATACAAATATAAAAATACATGACAAAGAATAATAATGACATGACAAATGAATGAGATAATGCTGACTGTAAACAATTTTGTAGTTAGCAAGAATGCCTTCATACCATTGCTGTGTTTGGTCATCTTACCTGCAACACTAACAAGGTTAACTTTAACCTTAAAATCACCCCCAAAAAGTCTAATATTCAGGTGGTTTTTTCCCGTAACTGATCATTTAGAGGAGGATACTTAAGTCCAAACATGCTTTATAATAGATGATTGCAAGATCATTCGTCAGAACAAAACATGTAAATGAATATAAACTGATTAAAAAGTAAACAAATTAATAACTGAAATTTTAAACCAACTCAAACCAACCGTATCTAGTGGTTTATCTCTTCAAGAAAGCCTATGGTTAGGTTAGCAGGATGGTGATTTCTAGTTGTGGAGTTGCATGCAGTATGAAGGAAGGAAACAGGTCCATCAGTTCTGTGTCTGCCCATCTGGAGCGGCAACTGGAGTGTTTGACTTCAGAGGCAGGAGCTTCATCATGTTAAAGAAGGTGACGACCTGACCAGGAACCTCCGCCAGAACACACTTAGCGAGCTCCTCTTTAGGAGACTACGGAGAGAGACAGAGAGCAAAAGTTGGTCATTGTATTTCTGACTCTGAGCAGCAGAAGAAGGTCGGAGATGGCGAGAGGGGTTAAGGATCATAGTGTTAGTTACAAGACAGTGCAGACAGCATAAACCACATGCTGCGCTCATGTCATGTCATGTCGGCTACTGATTAGCTACTGAAAATCAGAATATAATTTTATGAACGTTTGGACTTCTTCCAAATAGCAGTTTTTAATGGTTAATATTACCTATAATTTTTAGATAATATAATTTATAATAATAATACAGATTATATAATTGATATAATATGCATTATATAATATTTATCTAATGTAAAATAATTTATAATAATAATAAAATGTATCATAGCACAAATGATGCATGAAGTTATACAAAGTTATGGTATGATTTAATTTATTTTTATTTTAGTTTTATTTTTAGTAACTGAAGCACTTAAATTTATTTTAGTTAGTTGCTATTGCAAAAAAAATGTTTTATTTCAGCATAATTTTAAATAACAAAAACTATTTTAATAGTTTTAGTTTTAGGACATATCAGTCTTTATTTCCCTCAGAACTGGACTTTATAACTATTTATTATAAAGTTTATATCTCACAATTTTGGGACAAAAAAAAGTCAGAATTTTAAGACAAAAAGTCAGAATTGCTAGATATAAGCTCAGAATTGCAAGAAAAAAGTCAGAATTGTGAAATATAAACTCAGAATTGTGAGAAAAGTCAAAATTGCAAGATATAAACAATTACGTGAAAAAACGTCAGAATTGTGAATTTTTACTAGGAATTGCGGAAAAAAAGTCGTAATTTCGAGATATAAAATCAGAATTGTGAGAAAAAGTAAGAATTGAGAGTTTTTACTCAAAAATGGAATTGCGAGAAAAAAGGAATTGCGAGATATAAACTCATAACTGCAAGGAAAAAAGTCAGAATTGTGAGCTTTACTCGGAATTGCAAGAAAAAAAGAGAATTGCTAGACATAAAATTGGAATTATGCTCAAAAATGTTAGAATTTCGAGACAGAATCAGATTTGTAAGATAGGAATTGCAAGAAAAAATACATATAAAAAGAGATATAAACTCGGAATTATGGGAAAAATGTCAGAATTTGAGACATAAAATCGGATATTTAAGATATAAACTCAGAATTGTAAGAAAAAAGTCAGAATTGCAAAATATAAACTCGGAATTGCGAGTTTTTACTCAAAATTGCGAGAAAGAAGCCTGAATTGCACGTTTTGACTCGGAATTGCATAAAAAAAAAAGTTAAAATTGCGAGATATAAACTTGGAATTATGAGAGAAGTCAGAATTACAAGATAGAAAAACTTAAAAATTGTGAGTTTTTACTCGGAATTGCAAAAAAAAAGTCAGAATTGGGAAATTAAACTCGGAATTGCGAGAAAAAAGTCAAAATGTTTTTATTAAAAATTGTAAGAAAAAAGAATTGTGAGATATAAACTCAGAATTGTGAGAAAAAAAAGTCAGAATTGTGAGTTTTTACTCGGAATTGCAAAGAAAAAGTGAATTGCAAGATTTTATTCGGCATTGCGAGAAGTCAGAATTGCGAGATATAAACTCGGAATTTAGGGAAAAATGTCAGAATTTCGAGACATAAAATCGGATTTTTAAGATATAAACTCGGAAATGTGAGAAAAAAGTCTGAATTGTGAGAAATAAACTAGGAATTGCAAGAAAAAAAGTCAGAAATGCAAATTTTTACTCAGAATTGCAAGAAAAAAGACTGAATTGCACGTTTTTACTCGGAATTGCGTAAAAAAAAAGTAAAAATTGCAAGAAATAAACTCGGAATTATGAGAGATGTCAGAATTACAAGATATAAACTCAGAATTAAGAGAAAAACTTAAGAATTGTGAGTTTTTAATCGGAATTGTAAAAAAAAAGTCAGAATTGGGAAACTAAACTCGGAATTGCGAGAAAAAAGTCAAAATGTTTTTATTAAAAATTGTGAGAAAAAAAAAATTGTGAGATATAAACTCGGAATTGTGAGAAAAAAAGTCAGAATTGTGGGTTTTTTTACTCAGAATTGCAAGAAATGTTAGACAAACTTGGAATTTTTATTCAGAATTGTGAGAAAAAAAGTCAGAATTTCATGATTTAAACTCAGAATTGTGATATGTAAAATTCAGAATTGCAAGTTTACGCAATTCTGAGAAAAAAAGTCAAAGTATCTTTTTTTATTATTATTATTCAGGGGTGGAAATTGGCTTCCATAAAAAATGCTTTAATATGGTTTCAAATAAAAGCTATATAATCACTTACCACACAGATTATGTTATTATGAAGATTACCACAGAAACAAATAATTTTGGAGTCCAAGTACTTCAGTTTCATAATTCAGATATGACATGAATGCAGCATAAATTCATCATGCTTTAGGAAAACCTCCTACTTTGAGCTTCATCATCATTCAACATCTTCCTTTGCCATAGTTTGGCAAAACTACTAATCCAGCAAAAACAATGCCTACTTTCAATAAAACAGATGAATATGACTGCTGTGACAGCTGAATGGCTTGTGAAGCGGTAACAATCAGTCAGACAGACGCATGACAGAGGGTCAGGTGCAGATAAAGAAAAGAGCCCTACATGTTCATGTCTATGAATGTTTTGGCTCATGTGGAGGCGGCAGGTTTATATATCTGAAGTAGGACGTGACTTGTTGCGGTAATTCTGCCAGTACACATTGGGCAAGCATTTCCCTGGGCGCCTGAAATGAAATGGACACAAAGGCACAGGTGAGATGCTACAAGCCATAACATGCGGTAGATATATGGGAGTGAAACACTGTAAATACAAGTTTCAGTTGTGTTCTGCTCTGCTCAGTGTCTACTGGCATAATAAATAAAGAAAACATAACAGAAATGAATGACTTTCGGTTTGTTAAAGGTACAGTTCACCCAAAAATCAAAATTGCCCCATGATTTACTCACCCTCAAGCTATTCTAAATGTATACGACTTTCGTTTTTCAGACGAATACAATCAAAGTTATATTAAAAAATGTCCTGGCGCTTCTAAGCTTTGTAATGGAAGTGAATGGGTGTTGAGATTTTCAAGTTCAATAAAGTGCATCCATCCATCATAAAAAGTACTCCACACTGCTCTGGGGGGTTAATAAAGGCCTTCTGAAGCGAATCAATGTGTTTCTGTCAAAAAACATCCATATTTAAAACTTTATAAACCATAATCTCTAGCTTCTGCTAACCGTCATATGTGCGTTAACAAGAGTGGCGTTCCAGCAGATGACATAGTACGTAGGCGTAGTGTAAGCTCCAATGAGAATATGCTAGTCTCACGAGAACCAAGTTTTGTTTACAGCAAAGGAAAACTAGTCTCCTCTTGGTTTATATAAAAATCCTCTGATATTTTTCTTTACAAATCAATGTTCTGTTTTTGGGACTGGTGTTTTGTTTTGCTCTCTCCACTGCGCTTCCACATACAGTTAGCGGAAGTTAGAAGTTACAGTTTATAAAGTTTTAAATATGAATATTTCTCTTAAATGCATCGATTTGCTTCAGAAAGCCATTATCAATCACCCAGAGCCGTGTGGAGTACTTTTTATGATGGATGGATGCACTTTATTTGACTTTAAAATCTCAACACCCATTCACTGCCATTATAAAGCTCTTAAGATCCAGGACATGTTTTAATATAACTTGTATTGTATTCATCTGAAAGAAGAAAGTCATATACATCAAGGATGGCTTGAGCATGAGTAAATCATGGGGTAATTTTCATTTTTGGGTGAACTATCCCTTTAAGAACTTTCGCATGTTCATTAGGGCTCATGCACACTAAGAATGATAACTATAAAATAAAAATAACGATATATATTTTAGCATCCACATAAACGCATGGGCTTTACTCAACGATGTATATTTAAAATAATTAATATCGATACCGCATTGATAACGCGAATCATGCTGCGCAACAGGCGTACTCTTGATTCCCAAACAAATGAGCCGGTTATTTTTAGTTTATTAAAAATATACAGTGTAACCAGTGTAAATAAAATGATTCCTAAACAAATGACTCTCATTAGCTCTTTTTTAACGAATCAAAAACTTACAGCACAACCAGTTTAATCCAAACAATCCCTGAACAAATAACTCTTTTAAGTTGGTTATATTTTAGTGATTCAAAAACATAAAACCTGACCAGGGTAATTGAAATAAATGACTCCCAAGACCTGGTTATTAGTGAGTCATTCACTTTTCAATCACTATGTTCATTCGTGAGATAGAAATAAGTGGTTACTGATTGCTGTAGTTACATGACAGTAGTATGCTACCATAAAAAAAAAAAAAAAAAGCAAAATTTAATTAATTCAAGAAATTTCTGGTAAACTTCTGGAAAACTTTCCAAAAGTTTCTCAAAACAACTAAAATAATTGTTAAATGAACCATTAAGGAACCATAACTTAGGGCTGCACGATTATGAAAAAAATCATAATTGTCGATCATTCCCTTGAAATTGTAAATGCGATTAATAATTACGATTATCACAATTTACATTAAATGATGTTTTGAATAGCTTTGTACAATTGTTAGAAGCAACTGCACGCCACATTTTTATATACAGTTTCGTCTTTAAATATTAAAAAAAGTAAACATTTTAAAATGAAAACAATGAGAAAAAAAAAACTTAAGATAACCTGTAGGAAAAATACACACACACTCTCTCTCACACACACAAACTCACACCCACACATCTTAAGAAAGCAGAATAATGTAAGTGGAATTTTTTTGTAATTGTGCCTTTGAACGATTACATAATTGTGGCATCTGTAATTGTAATCACGATTAGAAATTTGATTAATTATGCAGCCCTACCATAATTCTTAAAGGAGAAGTCCACTTCCAGAACAACAATTTACAAATAATTTACTCACCCCCTTGTCATCCAAGATGTTCATGTCTTTCTGTCTTCAGTCGTAAAGAAATTATGTTTTTTGAGGAAAACATTTCAGGATTTTTCTCCATATAATGGACTTCATTGGTGCCCCGATTTTGAACTTCCAAAATGTAGTTTAAATGCAGCTTCAAAGGGCTTTAAACAATCCCAGCCGAGGAAGAAGGGTCTTATCTAGCGAAACGATCTGTCATTTTTATCGAAAAATAAAAATTTGTATACTTTTTAAGCACAAAAGCTGGTGTAGCACAGGCTCTGGGACGTGTGTCCACGACGCTACGAACTAGTGATGGGTCATTCTTGAACTATTTGTTCATTTTGAACGAATCTTTAATGTGACTCGGGAAGAACGAGTCGTCTCGAGGAGTGATTCATTCGGTCACACATTCGCAACATCCTATTAGGTTCTGAACTGGAAATAGTTCACCTGTTTTGAGTCTTTGAGTTTTTCGAGTCGTTCGTTATGAAACTCGAGAGATGAACTAATCAATTATTTTTCCGGCTCACACTGCATTGGTTAAGCTTATGGGGCTGTCACGTGATGAACGAACGACTCAAACCCGAAAACTTGTCAGATAAGAGGTGAGGTGAGCTAATCATAGACTAAAGACTAAAGAATGAATTAATCTTTTCTGTTTCTTATAGCATTATAGTTTTGTCTTGTTTGTAGTGTGATCAACGGTTGTGTAAGCAGTCGATGTGTTAGGGAAGTAACACGTAACATTTTAATTATATTTTGCTAAAATGAACGAAATGACTCGAAAAAAGATTCATCATTTTGCTGAATGAAACTCAAAGGTCCGAGTCGGTAAAATGATCCGAACTTCCCATCACTACTATGAATCTAAGTTCATCGTCTGTGTACTCCGGCTCAAAAAGGTAGAGCATGTCTAAAAACTCCATCTCATTTTCTCCTACAACTTAACAGAATCATCCGACATCGTTGTACCTTTTTGTTTGTAAACAGCGTTTGACTTACTTGCACTTTCTTAGTCTTTGCGTGTTTGCTTTGTAAACACTGGGTCTGTAGTTCCGCCTACATTCTGTGTGACCTTTCAACGTGTTTCAATAGTGTGTAGTGTTGTGAACACCCATCCCAGAGCCTGTGCTACATCAGCTTTTGTGCTTAAAAAGTATACAAATTTGTATTTTCTGAAAAAAATGACAGATCGTTTCACTAGATAAGACCCTTCTTCCTCGGCTGGGATCGTTTAGAGCCCTTTGAAGCTGCATTTAAACTACATTTTGGAAATTCAAAATCAGGGCACCAATGAAGTCCATTATATGGAGAAAAATCCTGAAATGCTTTCCTCAAAAACCATAATTTCTTCTCGACTGAAGACAGAAAGACAGGAACATCTTGGATGACAAGAGGGTGAGTAAATCATGTGTGAATTGTTGTTCTGGAAGTGGAGTTCTCCTTTAAGAAGATTTGAACTGAAAACTAAAATCCTTAATTTTGACCTCCATGAACATGGAAATAAAATGTTTGATATAAACATGTAGCTGTGATATATGTTTATATGAAAGAAAATAAACATGTAAACAAGCATGAATGATACTGCATGATATTCCAATTACATCACAGTTTTTTTCTTTAAATGGATATAAAAATCCTACAGTATGCAGTGCAACAAAATAAATTAAAACAACATAAGATCTTAGAAAGCGCAAAAGAGACCAAAAAAGGAAAAAGCCAAAGCAAGAGCAAGCTCAAATATGTCATAAACGCCTCAAACCGGTTTTTCACTCACATTCTGGAACTTCCTGAAGGGCACAAACTGCACAATGTCACGTACGGCCGGTTCTCCCGTGATAGACTTCAGTCGTCCATCATCTCCGTCCAGAATCTCCATATCTGTGAAGTCGGCTTTGCCTACGCCCACAATGATGATTGACATTGGCAAGCGAGAGGCGGCAACTATAGCTCCACGCGTCTGATCCATGTCAGTGATCACTCCGTCCGTTATGATCAACAGGACGAAGTATTGCTGAAAAAAAAATATGGGACAGATTTAGAGACATGAAATATCAGTACATTATATGTTTGGGTTTGGGTTGAAGCTCACCGACGCTGTTTTCTGCTGTAAAGCCTCCTGTGCGAAACGAGCCACGTGGTTAATGATAGGAGAGAAGTTCGTTGGCCCATAAAGTTTGACCTGAGGAAGGCACACCCTGTAGGCCTCCACCACACCCTCCACACCTATGGAAAGAGAAATACAGCTTCCCGTTTATACACAACATCTCCTGTCAAGCAGGTTGAAAACTGTTAAAACTGATAAAATACCTGCACAGAATGGATTTGTTGGATTGAAGTTGAGAGGAAACTCATGAGACACCTGGAAAAGAAAGAAAGCGATAATAAATGTAAGCTTCTGAGAGTCTGTCATTGTAACAACAGCAGATGTAATTTCATTTACCTGCCATGAAGGTGGAATCTGAGCGCCAAATCCAAACGCAGGAAACATTTTGTCACTACAGGATATGAAAGAAAGAATTAGACCTGTGGGTTTTGTTTTATTTAACAGTATGACGGATGAAAATGTTTCTGGTGTCCTTGTACCTGTCGTAGTCCTGGACCACAAGGCCAACTGACCAGATGGCTGAGAGATATTCATTCACACCTTGAGGACTGATGTAATGTAAAGAATCAGGTGACCTGGGGTCACCATTGGACCCTGTGAAGTCTATGCCCACCTGGAAGAGAAGGAAGAGGTGAACCACATGAGTATATATTAAATATATTAAATAATATAGTATATTAAATTTTATTCTATGCAATTGTTTTTTTTTTTATATAACATAACCCCAATAAATAAGCAAACAAATAAATAATATTAAAATCCATAATATGTATTTTAATGTATAATTTAGTATTATTATTGTTTTTATAATAAATAATACATTCATTTTTTTTTATAATATGCTATAAAATATTGCTCAAACATGAACACATAATACGCAGCAATATAATTCTATGCAAATATGTCTCTCTTTTTATATATCATAAATAAATAAATAATAATTAAAAAAATACAATTTATATGAAAATATCTAAAATGTATTTGTACATTTGTATATGTAATATTTTTATATTATGTATTATTATTATAAAATAATACATTGAAATTGTTTTTATAATATATTATAAAATCTTGCTCCAACATGCAATTTAATTCATATTTACAGTTAGTATATTCTGTCAACAAATATAATTCCACACAAATATATATAGTAAATTAAATAACTTCTTTTAGAAACATAACGTTTTATTTACTTATATTTATTATTTTGTATTATTATTTTTATATATATAAAAAAACATTCAGAATAGTTTTTTATAATATAATTCTATGCAAATATGTTTGTATTTTTATATATCATAAATAAAATGAATAAACATAATTTATTTTAAAATATCTAAAATGTATTTATTATTTTATTTACTGTTTGCAATTATTATTGTATTATTTTTATAATAAAATAATACATTGATATTGTTTTTATAATATATTATAACATTTTGCTCCAACATGGAATTTACTTCATATCATATGTCAACAAGTATAATTCTACACAAATATGGATATCTGTTTACATACAGTAAAATAAATAAATAAATAATATTAGAAATGTAACTTTTTTATTTATTTATATTGATTATTTTGTATTATTATTTTTATATAAAACATTTAGAATTGTTTTTATAATATAATTCTATGCAAATATGTCTGTCGTTTTTATATATCATAAATAAGATAAATAATAATTAAAAAATAATTTATATGAAAAGATCTAAAATTTATTATTTTATTTATTATGTGCTATTATCATTGTATTTTTGTTTTTATAATAAAATAATACATGTTTTTATGTTATAAAATTTTGCTCCAACATAGAATTTTATAGATGTAATATATTCTCTGTCAACAAATATAATTCTACACAAATATGTATGTCTTTTTATATATAGTAAACTAAATAAACAAATACATAAAAATATATACATAGAACACACAGAAATATAACATTTGTTTTATTTATTTATTTTATTTATAATTTTCTATTATTTTTATATTAAAAACATTCAGAATAGCTTTTATAATAATTCTATGCAAATATGTCTTTTTATATATGATAAATAAAGTAAATAATAATGAAAAAATAATTTACATGAAAATATCTAAAATTTATTATTTTAATTTACTATTTTCTCTTATCATTTTATAATTGTTTTTATTTAAAAAAAATAATACATTCATATTGTTTTCATAATATACAATTTTGCTCCAATGTGGAATTTAATTCATATATAGACATAATATATTTTGTCAATAAATATAATTCTACACAAATATGTATGTCTTTTTATATATAGTAAATTAAATAAATAAATACATATATTACTTATATTAAAAATATAACGTTTGTTTTATTTATTTATTTATATTTATTATTTTTGTTTATTATTTTTATATAAATAGTTTTTATATTGCTCCAACATGAAGGACAATCAAATAAATAAATGTGTAATTTTGGAATATATATATATATATATATATATATATATATATATATATATATATATATATATATATATATATGTGAACATAAATATACATTTTATGTCAAAATAAATACATAGTTAATCACTTACAGTAAAGTTTATTTGGCAGCCACCCATGATGTAGTCCAGAAAGGTGTATTCCCTAGTAATCTGAGATGGCAAACACAACCATTTCCAGAAATGTTGGCACTGGGCTTAATGTTGCATGTTGACAATAAAACCAGACGAGTGTGTTTATGTGACACAGTACCTGACAAACTTTCACACTCACGACTCCCGAGTTCTTATAATTTTTCTTCTTCTGTTTCTTCTTACTGTTTATGCACTCAAACTCAGCCTGCAGGACACAAATCAGTGTCTTTACTTCAGAAACATTTACACATTCATCAGATACTGAAAATCAAAAGAGTGTTGACAATCATCTCACCGGAGCGGTGCGGGAAGCATCCTGCATGCGCTTCATATTGGTCTCAAAAATCCCGATCAAATCATGAGATCCATCGTTGTCGTAATCGTAACATTCAACCTAAATAAAGAGGGGTTGAAAAAAACAGCATGAAGTGATCTGAAGTGAATGACATTAAGGGGGGTAAAAGAGAGGGGAATTTAAAGAGGTCATGCAAAAAATTCCTCCAAATGAAGAACCATAGCACAGGTGTATGGGTCTCTTCATTCAAAAATTAGTAAGACACCACCAAAACAGCACAGCAAACAGGAGAACTCTAAATGAGTGGATAGATGAAAGATGTAGGACGCCCGGCCACTTTCCACTAGCCACGTTTCATTTGGTTAGAAATATGAAGAAACCTGTTTAAAAGAATATTCTAGCAGCAGTGTGTTCTCTGAATCCTTCAATAGGACAGCGAGTCTTTCTGAGAAAACAGCATCATTTAAAATATAGTAATTATTAGTATTCTGAACTCAGTTATATTATTTTATTTACATAGTTTGTTTTATGTGCAATGCAGAAGCAATAAAAACTTTTCACATTTTTTAAGTTAAATAAACAATTTAAAAACTGACAATTTATTATGTATAATTTAAAGTTTTCATTTGTACTTGTACTGAACTACTGAAAAACAGTAAGTAAGAGTACACTGAACATGATTTACAGCGACTCTGGTTAATATGTAGCACAAAATAAATAAATAAATATATATATATATATATATATATATATATATATATATATATATATATATATATATATATATATATATATATATATATTATTTTATAAGTAAAATAAAACATTTAAATAATTACAATTAATAATGTACAATTAAATAATAATGTACAAGATAAAAAATGTTATTTGTATTTCATGACTTACTACTGAAATACAGAAATTAGCAGTATTCTGAGCTTTTTATTTGATTTACAATAACTCTTTTTAATATGTAATGCAAAATAAATAAAATATATAATTTTATAAGTAAAATAAAACATTTAAATAATTAAAATTTAAAATGTACAATTTAAGAATAGCATACAATTAAAAAATTTCATTTGTATTCCATGACTTGCTACTGAAATACAGCAATTAACAGTATTCTGAACTTATTTTGATTTACAGTAACTCTGTTTAATATGGAAATTTAAAAAATAAATAAAAATATATAATTTGATAGGTCAAATAAAACATTTCAATTATTACAATTAATAATGTACAATGTAAAAATAATACACAAGTTAATATTTTTTTATTCGTATTCCATGACTTATTACTAAAATACAGTAATTAACAGTATTCTGAACTTATTTTATTTGATTTACAGTAACTCTGTTTGATCTGTAATACAAAATAAATAAAAATATGTATTTTTATAAGTAAAAAACATCTATATAATTACAATGCATTATATTCAAATTAAAAGTTACAATTTATTTTAAATTAAAGAAAAATTAAAAAATTATTCAATTTAATGTTTAATTTTATTATTTTAATAATGTAATTTCATATATTTATGTTATAGATTTATTTTATATTTTTACATATTCTATTAAATTAATTTTGTTTAGCAAATTTGCATGCCACATTCATCGCCATTACATTTTAATTATTCAAGAACTGAAATAATTAAATTCTACCAACACCAAGCTATTTGCTGTTTTTTTTTTTTTTATTTATTTTTTAAACAATCCTTTTTTCAGAATAATGGGATTGGACAGAAAATCCAATTTTAGCCTTATTAATTCACCTATATTTATTGTTTTTATAAGGTTTAATAAGGTTTCTTTAAAGGTCGGCATTAACCTTTCAAATGAAAATGTAAGGATTTAAAATGCACATATACAAACGCCGCTGTTTCCTCAGAAAGACCCTACTAGCTAAAGACTTCAGCACATGAAAAGAGTTGAAATGATCTCATTCAGGAAACAACAGACAGAATAGCTCCCGTCTACTGATCTATGAAGGACAAACCAGCAGCTATTCAGTGATAAACACACATTTACAAATGAAACAGCTGTTCTAATGAAAAATACCTGCTCTTTTCCCGACAGTTCCTTTTAAGATGCTTTTTGCAAGAAAAATCACAGTTATGAACACTGATTGTAAGCCACCAAACACCCTCTGACTGCCAAACCAAAGCAAAGCCAGAGTTTTACATCCTCTACAGTCAAGTCAGAACAATTACGGATTGTTAATCCAACAGGCCGACATTTTATGTGACACTTATGTTAGCAACAAAGAGCTTTTTAAGGTTATAAAATAACTTTTAGAACAACCAGTGAACACAGACTCTACCTTGATTGGTTTCTCCATGTCTCCTGCACAGAGAGACCGTAGAGGGATTTTAAAAGGCCTCCAGCAAGGATTTAAGTTATTCTTCACCACCTGGTATAAAAGATAATCGTTAACTTTTACAATAAACATTAACAACACCTATTGAGAGAGTTTAAGCATCCTCAGCTATAGCCAGTGTTTTACATCCACATACAAACACACAATGTACCTCAGTTCTGTGAGCAAGCTGCCAGCCTGTTTCCGTCTGCCTGTAAAATTCCAGGTAGGGGTCTGATTTTCCAAAGAAATCCTGCAAGGGAACCCAAATTTAGACACTGAATGCATTTGACGGTTTAAAAGCAAAGCAGCTTCACAAACTCACATCTCCTCTCTTACCTTATTGTCCAGTTTTCTGGCCTCCATCTCAAAATTCACAACTCTGTTGTCCTTGATTTCCTCTGCACTGATCTGAAGTGAATATAAACATATATTTGCTGAGTCTTTATTCTAATCAGCTCACAGATGTTTCAAATCGGTGGTGAGTATTTTATAACTGTGCATCTGTGAAGTAGTTCCAGGTTTGCTGACCTCACACAATATCATATTGCTTCCTGACTTAAGGCTAGTATGACTTTTAAAAAAAGAAATTAACAATTGACCAAGGATGTATTGAATTGATCAAAAATGGCAGTAAAGGTTATTAAATATTTCTATTTCAAACAAATGTTTTTTTTAAGGCATCACTGTTCATTAAAAATATTAAGCAACACAATGTTCTCAACTGTTTTTAACACTGATAATAAATGTTTCTTGAGCAAATCAGCATATTAGAATGATTTCTAAAGGATCATGAAACACTAAAGACTGGAGTAATTGTGCTGAAAATTCAGCATTGCATCATAGGAATAAATTACATTTTAAAATATATTTTTTTAAAAAGCAGTTATTTTAAATTGCAATAATATTTCAGAATTTTACTGATTTTACTGTATGTTTAACCAAATAAATACAGCCTTGGTGAGAATAAGAGACTTTAAAGCCCTATATTTTTAACTGTATTATATATACAGTGCCATTCAAAATTTTGGGATCAGTAAAAGTTTTAATGATGTCAAAGAAGTGTCTTATGCGCATCAAGGCTGCATTTATTTGATTAAAAATATAGAAAAAAACTGTAAAATTGTGAAATATTATTGCAATTTCAAATTGTGGTTTTCTATTTTAAAAAATTTTAAAATAGAATTTATTACTTTGATGCAAAGCTGAATTTTCAGCATCATTACTCCAGTCTTCAGTGTCACATGATCCTTCAGAAATCATTCTAATATGCCGTTTATAATCAATTTAGGAAACAGTTGTGCTGCTTAATATTTTTTGTGATTATTTGATAAATAAAAAGTAAAACAAAAAAAGTGTTTATTCAAAATTAAAATTTTGTGTTACAATATACACTACTATTAAAAAGTTTGGGGTCAGTAATTTTTTTCTTTCTATTTTTTTTTAAATAAATGAATACTTTTATTCAGCAAGGATGTGTTAAATGGATAAAAAGTGATAGTAAAGACTTATATTATTATAAACGCTTTCTATTTTGAATAAATGCTGTTCTTTTTAATCATTTATTAATAAAAAAAAAATCAAATAAAAAGTATCACAGCTTCCAAACAAATATTAACCAGCACATCAGTTTCAACACTGATAATAAATCAGCATATCAGAATGATTTCTGAAGGATCATGTGACACTAAAGACTGGAGTAATGGTGGATGAAAATTCAGCACTGCATCACAGAAATAAATGATATTTTAAAGTATATTAAAATAGGAAACCAATATTAGAAATTGCAATAATATTTCACAATATTACTCTTTTTTCTGTATTTTTGATCAAATAAATACAGCCTTGATGAGCATAAGAGACTTCATCAAAAAAACATTAAAAATCTTATTGATCCCAAACTTTTGAACGGCAGTGTAAAGACAAAACAACTTTATGGAAAAAATATTCTCTAGCAACCACATCTAAAGTAAATATGATGTAAAATATCATGGACATTCACCGTAATTGTTCCCTTTCCTGCAGGTCTCTTGTTCTTCAGTACCAAAGGTCTCGTCAGCTTGCTACTGGAAACAATCTGTGTAAAAATTAAAAAAAAAAAATTACACATCAGACAATGCCATGGAGGAAAAATGACTTCAAAACATTGACGTTTTGAAGCAACAGCTCTTACCTGACCCAACGAGCACTCGAACTCGCCCAGGAAGTCGTCATCGCTCAAATCAATGGTTTTATTGTCAATATCATAAAGGCCGAATCTGAGTTTCTGAACGACCTCGAAGTAGTAATCGACGACAAACTTCTTAGCAAATTTTGGGCTTAAGCAGTTCTTAACTCTCTCAGTGCGGTCGACCTATGAGACAAAGCATTCAGATGACCAAATATGCATAGGCATTCACAGATATCTGAACTATTTGCATAACAAACAACAAGCGAGCTGACCTCAAACCACTGGTTTCCTGATGTGTTCATGAGCAGGACACACAGCGGGTCCGATTTAGACCCCACATCCATATCCAGCAGGTTTTCACAGGAGACTGTCAGCTCCACCTTGGTCACACATGACGTCGCCATTGGACTGATCTGTTTACATGGAAACATCACATGGAAACTTTGAAGAATGTGCCATGAGAGATGAAAGCATTCGAGATGACTGCATTTTCTATGCCACAAACTGACAGACAATCATATAAGTGGAAACCAGTGGTTTCTGCATTTTCCTTCATGCTTGATAACACTGCATGTTGTGGTTTGTGTAACCACTATTTAAATAGGCCAAACTGTAATATGTACTTATATATACAGATACACAAGTGTAATGTTTTTTTTTAAGATGCCTCTTCTGCTCACCAAGCCTGCATTTATTTGATCCAAAGTACAGCAAAAACAGTAAAAAATTTTTTAAAATAACTGCTTTCTATTTGAATATATTTTAAAATGTAATTTATTCCTGTGATCAAAGCTACATTTTCAGCATCATTACTCCAGTCTTCAGTATCACGTGATCCTTCAGAAATCATTCTAATATGCTGATTTGCTGTTCAAGAAACATTTATTATTATTATTATTATTATTATCAATATTTAAAACAGTTGAGTACATTTCAGGATTCTTCAATGAATATAAAGATCAAAAGATCAGCATTTATCTGAAATAAAAAGCTTTTGTGACATTATACACAATACCATTCAAATGCTTGGAGTCAGTATAATTGTTTTTTTGTTGTTTTTTTTGGGAGGGGGAAAGAAATGGTAGAAATTAATACTTTTATTTAGCAAGGATGCTTTAAAGTGATGATAAAGACATTTATAATGTTACAAAAGATTTCTACTTCAGATAAATGGTGTTTTTCTGAACTTTCTATTCATCAAAGAAACCTGAAAAAAATGTACTCAGTTGTTTTCAACATAATAATAATAAATGTTTTTTGATCAGCAAATCAGAATATTAGAATGATTTTTGAAGGATCATGTGACTGGAGTAATGATGCTAAAATTCAGCTTTGAAATCAAAGGAATAAATTACATTTTAAAATATATTCAAATAGAAAACAGTTATTTTAAATAATAAAAATATTTCAAAATTTTACTGTTTTTGCTGTACTTTGGATCAAATAAATGCAGGCTTGGTGACCAAAAGAGACTTCTTTAAAAAGCATTAAAAATCTTACTGTTCAAAAACTTTTGACTGGTAGCGTATACAGGTATAAAACTGACTTGACTTCTTAGGACTAGTTGTTAGCACCTAGACTAGTTGAAAATACTGTGAATGAGTAAGTTCTAGTTTCCCACACTGCTTATTTGTTTAATTAGCCTAACTTGTCAGAACACATTCTGACAGAATCCAACCGGTTTTGTAGCTATAGAAAGACAATGTGTGTTAAGTTTAGAATCAATAATGGATTTACTGAATGTTTATAATGTTGTTTCATTTTAAATAGTTGTTTAATATTAAACAATTAGGAACAACACTATTTTGTCATCTTTAGTCAACTTGCAACTAGTTGCAACATAACAGTTCAGTCTCTCTAAAGCAATTTAATGTATTAGCATATATATATAATTTATTTTTGTATATAATTTATTTGCAGTTATTTTATTTAGACACTATGTGCTTTGTTTTTGTATTTTCTCAACATTACATATTTTTATACAGCACATTTGTAATGTAATTTCTTGCTGCAACATTGCAACTCTACATCATCTGGAATGAATTAAAAAAAAAATGTAATTGCAACGTAATTTACTTCAGAGTAAAATCTTATTAGTTAGCACTAGCATTAGTTAATGCATTAACTACTGGTCCAGTACTTATTAATCTCATTAATTTTAGTTTATGTTATCTCTGGTTGATTAAATAATATCAGCAGATATAACTTTTGATTTGATTTGATTTGATTTGAATAACAAATTAGTACATGTTACAATTAACAACAACAGCTTATTTTTCATTGTTAGTTCATGTTAACTAATGTGCACAAATGGAACCTTGTTGTAAAGTGTTGTCATTACAGTATATCAGTTTATTTAACTTGCTAACCATTTATACTTTGTACTTTGTATATAATCATAATAAAACATATTTTAGCTTATAATCTTATTTAAGGGTGAATTATATAGTAGTGTGATTGATAGGTTTTGTTTGCATGCAGTAGGGTGTGTGTGTGTGTGTGTGTGTGTGAGCAGAAAAAGCTGTAGGCTACAGTAATTTAAACAGAAACCTTGAGCATGAAAGGAGGTGTGTAAGGAGTCATTGTGAGATTTTGTGTGGGAGGAACAATGGAGGCTCATCTATGGAAAACTTGACTTAATATCAGTGCTGTCATCACATGTCAGATCACAGCACTGATCATAGATTTCAAACACTTAATAGGTGGTTATTAAATGAAATGGCATTTATTTAAGTTATTTACCATTAGTGAAAGTAGAGTAGTGTTAAATTGTAATATAACATCATGGTTTCCTACATAGTTAATACTAAATGATCAGAATATTTGTGCACCATGGTGTGTACATAAACTTAAAGGTACTTCCCAGAATATCTGGTACATATCCAAAAGAAACATGGTATTACCCTGCTACTTTTTGTTGTAGTAACAAGCAGCAAATTATAAATAACAGAATTATAAATTATTATTAGCATTAAACTATGTAGAAACATTTAATCACTTATCTATTAACTTACTTTTCAATAACAAACCTACATGGTATAAAAGCCTTTTTCTTTTGCAATTAAGAAACGTGGAAAACACGGAAATTTACCCAAAGTTCAGCATGCCACATCTTTTTTTTATTACCGTGACGTCATCACCACGGCGCTATGATTTACTCACACAGCTTTGGAAATACTTACGTCAACTATAGCAACACTGTAACGTTAGGATCTCGATTTTATACCGTAAAAATAGTCTGAACAACTTACCTTGAGTAGTTGGCGTGTGACTGCGTAACTGTGTTACTAGTTTCGGTTTTGTCTGGTTTATTTTTCCTTGCGTTTCAGTTTCCTGGATGTCGTGAAGCTTGCTGTTATACAAATGTTGTGAGAAATAGCAACCGAGTCCACAGAATCTGAAATAAAGCGTCTGTTTTTATCTGTTCTTGTGGGAGCAGGACCGTTGCGTCGCCCCTCAAACGGTATACTGCGCATGCGCAGTGGATTAGGAAACCACTCTGACAGCCACAGCCAGTGGGAGTGTCTCTACTACACACAAATGCAAAGATTGTTTGTTTCGGTTGTTAAACTGTATCTGTAAATTTTATTTTGAACATTTCGAAATTATTTGTTAAATAACATTACTTGAATGAACATGGTTAATCTTTTTTTCTTTTTAGTAACCAGTCAAAAGTTTCCGAACAGTAAGATTTGTGGGTTTTTTAATCATTTTTATAGAATTTTCATCAACAGGAAAACAGTAAAATTCTGAAATATTTTTATTATTTAAAATAACTGTTTTCTATTCGAATATAATTTAAAATGTAATTTATTCCTGTGATTTTAAAGCTAAATTTTTAGCATCATTACTCCAGTCACATGATCCTTCAGAAAACATTCTAATATTCCGATTTGCTGCTCAAAAAAACATTTTTTATTATTATGTTGAAAACAACTGAGTAGATTTTTTTTTTCAGGTTTTTATCCAGGTTTTGTCCAGCATTTATCTGAAATAGAAATCTTTTGTAACATTATAAATGTATTTATCATCACTTTTGATCAATTTAAAGCATCCTTGCTACATATAGTATTCATTTCTATAATCTCTTTCCCCCAAAAAATAAATAAATAAATACAAATAATAATAAATTATACTGACTCCAAGCTTTTGAATGGTATAGTGTATAATGTTACAAAAGCTTTTTATTTCAGATGCATGCTGATCTTTGGATCTTCCTATCCATCAAATATATTTACATTTTAAATATAGAAAGCAGTTATTGTAAATAAAATTATTGTAGAATATTACTGCTTTTGCTGTATTTTAATAATTAGAATAAATGCAGGCTTGGTGAGCAGAAGAGAATTCTTTAAAAAAACATTAAAAATCTTACTGTTCTAAAACATTTGACTGGTATATATATATATATATATATATATATATATATATATATATATATATATATATATATATATATATATATATTCTGTCAACTAACTGACGTTATATTAGTTTATTATATTATATAACGTTCTTACATTATATAAGTACACTGTGAAACATTTCCATATAAATCTCTCGTCATAAAAAGCAACAACAACGCCATCAAATGGAGATCTAGGTTAATTTATTTTAACAAAAGCTGAAGATAAACACAAAACTGTGCTGATAGTCTCAATGGAAACTCTGACAGACTGTGCCACTTGAAAAACCACCAAGGAGGATTCAAGAATATATTTGTTATAAACAATATTTCATTTTGTTATTAGATTTGGTATATTTAGTTACATTTTTTAAGACAGAAATTTGGATTAATATATCTTAAACACAAAAACACTGTTCATCTGTACAACATACATACCTGTTTATCCTATATTTATTACAGTAAATATATACAGTAGCTATATTCATATCCGTTTTGGAGCTGGTGTGTTTGTGAATGACTCATATTAGCGGTTCTTTGATATTAAATTAAATATTTCTCTTAAAGTCTTTCATTTGAAATATATAATCCAATTGTCGATACAAAACCTTCAAAAAAGCCTAACGAACATAGGCAGTGCTGGTCTACTGTTGAATTTTCACAGAAGATATAAAACACACATATGACAACAATATTTTACAGTAAGACAGAATCAAAACAGATAGTAGCAGTCTAAAATGAATCAGACTTTCCAGCGCACATTTGCCGTAGACTGTCCAGCTCTTCTATCATTTTCTGCTTCTGGTTTTCAATGACGGCGATGCGCCTCTCTAAGCTCCGCACATAGTCCTTCTTCCTGCGTCTGTACTCTTTGGCCGCCGTCCTGCAAAAAGCACAAGCAACACGGGCAACACACCACATTGACTGGCTCTGGAGCGCTCTGGCCTCAAGCGTATACACATGCACACGTCACCATCTTTCGCACGCGAGACGACACAACCATGCATCGGTCAGCTTATCCGATTATTATGAGCAGTGGCTAGACATTACGTGAAAAGCGCGTTTGCTCTGTAAACGGTATAGTCCTTGGTGTTTTGGTTTGTAACGGACTGTTGTTATTCGGTTTTGTGACAGTATAGGTCTTTAAGAGCCTTGAGTTCTTCAATAAGCGTCTTGTTTTGTTTTTCAAGCACGGCGACTCGGTTCTCAAGACATTTGACATATTCTTTCTTCTTCCGCCGACATTCCCGGGCAGCTTCCCTGGAAGCAACAACAGAGAAGCTCTGTGAGTGTGAATACTGTAAATCTCTGATTGTGTTTACAGGGCCCATACAAGTCAGAACTGCAGAGGATCATCATGGCAAGCTTGTAATGGCAAGTCCGAACCAGGAAAACTTGAGTTACGTGGTTTTTCAGTTGCACGTACAATGCAAATGATTCCGCAAGCTGAGTTTTTCCATTCAAAGCATCGTTGTGAAACAAAGAAAGCTTTTAGCACATGCTCCACTCACTGAGATGTCATTTTCATACTCAAGCATGACGCAGCGATAGGCGAGAGAAAAGAATAAAAGCAGACGAATGGATGCAACTGAAGAAAGAACCGAAAGAAAGAACTAAGGGAAAGACTGTTATAATGATTTCATGCTCTTAGGCTACAGAATGGAGCGGTGGTTCTGGAATGGGGAAGGGCGGCTGGGCATTACCTGTTTTTCATCAGCCGGAGTTCCCTCTTGCGTGATGCTTCTTCGGTCAGCTGCTGAGGGCTTGGCAGAGAGCCGGGTGAGCCGCCCATTGCCTGGGAAAGTCCAGGAGAGGAAATCTGATACGCAGACATACCTCCAGTGGTGGCTGCAAAAACACAAACACATTAGTTTAGAGCGGAAAAGTTCCCAGTCTTTCAATATCATTATTTTACAGAGCATTCACTGCATATTTTGTATTTCCATCACAGGTAACACAGGTTTTCTGCTGGCCCAGTCCAGGCCATTAGTTTAGATTTTTTCAATGTTTTAATTGACCCTACTACAAAAATGCTGTATATTAATAGTTATAATTTCAAATTTTCTTGACAAAAGAGTAACACAAAACTCTTTCATATTGATCCCTGGTCATCTTTATTGTTGAGCACCGTGCCTACAATATTTAATCAGTAACATTTAGAGGAAGTGCGATATTGTGGTTATTGTTGTGGCTTTGATTAAACAATACATTTCACAAAAAGAAGTGTCCAAAAGTTTTTTGGTGCTATTTTGGGACCAGTGCATTGAGTTATTGCTTATTGCATTACTAACTAACTAAAAGAAAGAAAGAAAAAACCCTTTTGAAAAAAAAAACAGCATATGCTGGTTAGCCATGTTTTGAAGCATGGCAGCTGGTTTGAGCTGGTTTAAGCTGGTCCTTAGTTGGTCATGAGCTGGTTTAAGATGGCCATGTGCTGGTCCTAAACTGGTCATGTGCTGGTCCTAAGCTGGTCATGTGCTGGTTCTAAGCTGGTTTGAGCTGGTCATGTGCTGGTCCTAAGCTGGTTTGAGCTGGTCATGTGCTGGTCCTAAGCTGGCTTGAGCTGGTCATGTGCTGGTCCTAAGATGGTCATGAGCTGATTTAAGATGGTCCTAAGCTGGTCATGAGCTGGTTTGAGCTGGTCATGTGCTGGTCCTAAGCTGGTTTGAGCTGGGGATGTGCTGGTCCTAAGCTGGTCATGAGCTGGTTTAAGATGGTCATGTGCTGGTCCTAATCAACTAGCTCCTAGACCAACTCATAACCAGCTTATAACCAGCTCAGGACCAGCTTAAAACAGCTCATGAACAACTAAGGACAAGCTTAAACCACCTCAAACCAGCTGCCATGCTTCAAAACATACCTAGCCATTATATGCTGTTTTTCAACAGGGAAAGAAAAAGCACTTCACCTACAATATTTAATCAGTGACATTTAGAGGAAGTGCGATATTGTGGTTATTGTTATGACTTCAAACAGTATTTTTAACAAAAATAAGTGTCCAAAAGTTTTTTTGTGCCATTTTGGGACCAAGACATTGACTTAATGCCAACTATCTAACTAAAAGAAAGAAAGAAAGAAAGAAAGACCCCTGTTGAAAAAAAACAGCATATGTTGGTTAGGTATGTTTTGAAACATGGCAAGATGGTCCTAAACTGGTCATAAAATGGTTTAAGATAGCCATATGCTAGACCTAAACTGGTCATGAGCTGGTTTTAAGATGGCCATATGCTGGTCCTATGATGGTCATAAGCTGGTTTAAACTGATCATGTGCTGGTCCTAAGATGGTCATAAACTGCTCTAAGCTGGTCATGTGTTGGTCATAAGCTGGTCATGAGCTGGTTTAAGATGGTCATTTGCTGGTCATAAAATGGTCCTAAGTGGGTCACAAGCTGGTTTAAGATGGTCATGTGCTGGTCCTAAGCTGGTCACCAGCTGCCATGCCATCATATGCTGTTTTTTTCAACAGGGAAAGGAAGAAAGAAAGAAAGAAAGAAAGAAAGAAAGAACTCTTAGCAGCCTTCGGTAAACATGTCATTTACATGAGGCAGAGATAAATGACTTCATGTTCTTGACAGCTTGAAGGGGACTATTATTCAGACTAGGATTTATCTTATTATAATATTTTCTTTTTCAATATTAAAGGACCAGCCTGGAATTTTGAGATTAATTTCCAACCCCAGGTGTTTTGGACTGAGGCTCAATATGAACATCATATAAAAGTAATTTAATGCTTATTGCTTTTCTGAAACACACTGACACTGCTGATAAACAACATTTTCGGAAAACTATAATCTGTACTGAAAGTAGTTGGGCCAGTAAAATCCACCACGTAACAGCACAATTACACATTTCACAAGAAAACTAGTGGTGACGTTTAGACGTCATTGTGGTTGAGAGTCAGTAAACATGTAATCAGAGTAGTTAATCTGAGATTGACACTGATATTTGAGTATGCAAATACACATATGCACAACTATAATGAATGAAACAGATTATACTGGCATGGAGTTCATTCAGAAGTCTGATGTCATGAGTCCATGAATATCACCATGTTACTATACAGGCCTAAAGATCAAATGAATCAAATGTCTACAAGGACCAAAGGCGGTGAATTAATACCCACTGGAGATCAGCAAAAACATTGTGTGACCTCTAAGCATGTCACAGTGGAATATTATACACAGATATACTCTACTGGATTGCACACCAACTTATTTGTGTAGGGTGAAATGCTCTGATGAAAACAAAGTGATTCAATTTCCCCTAGTAGCTGCAAACTATGTGGTCACAATTACAAAACTGTTCTTACTTTTTGAGCTCTCCTTATTGAAACAAGTGGAATCATTTTACAAAGCTTATGAACACTGAAAAAATGCACAGCAGCATTTCTTTACATGTGTCTGATTCTCTTTCTCCTTGTCTCCGTGGAGACCGCAGCGCATTATGATAGATGATTAATCTGGTAGTCTTGCTCTCGCAAAAGGAGCTGCCTGTAATCACAGCATGACTCTGAACTGACGTCAATGTACATCTTATTTGCTGTTCAGCATTTACATTTCCCTGCTGGTGTCCAATTCCAGGGAACAACATGACGTCAGCTGCACTGTGAGTGGGCAGCGCATTCACGCGTTTCAGAGACAGAGAGCGACAGAGGTGCTGAAAGAAATGAGCGAGAGCTACAGAGGAACTCAACAGGAAGCAAAAAATGTGAACATTTCATTCTTTCAGCCTGTTGCACAGAGATGATTAACCGCAAGAATATAATGAGAGAACAGAATCGATATATGAATGTGTAGTACTATCTCTGTGTGTCTCTACCAAAACTTCAAAGTTTTGTTTAAGCATTTTAAATGTTATTTCTCCGTTAATACTCTCTGAACACTTGGTTCAAATTTAAAACTACCCAATCAAATTCCAAAACAACCAAAATAAACTAAGGTATTTAAAATGCAATCTTTAAAGCAAGTTAACCATGCTGAAAACCATAGAAGAACCAGAAAAAACAGCAGACATACCTGATTCTGTCTCATCTCCAGTCACAGCCATGTATAGTGAGCTGAAAGCTTGTCTGTCTCTCTCTGCTGTCAGCATGCAATGCTGCCCAAGACACAAGCTAAGCGTGCAGCCACTGTCTGGGCCATTGACATCACTATGACATCATTAGCCTCCTGATGTCAGTAACGCAGTGGCTAGCGGAGCCAGCCCTTCCTCTCCCCACCCCCCTCTGACGTCATTCACACATCAGACAGCAAGCCGGACCAAAGCAGACTACAGAAGGCAGTTTTTACGCTTAAAAGCTTAGACTGTCCTTAGATTTTCTTTTCTATTATGATTTAAAGTAAAAGATGTATTATGTACATGTCATGTCGTATTGTTTTTGGAGCTTTTCAAGTCTTTAAATCAAAACAAATGAGCTTTCTGGTAGGCTGTGAATTGCATGAAAACTGTCAGGAGCATATACGGGTCACTTTTAACTCAAAAATAGATATAGAAAGAAATTAAACTACCATTCAAAAAGTTTTCAAGCATTTTTAAATAAATTAATACTTTTTTAAATACTAATGAATATTTTCATCAAAGAATCCTGAAAAAAAAGTAAAGGTATCACAGTTTCCACAAAAATGTTAAGTGGTGCAACTGTTTTCAGCAATAATTATAAGAAGAAATGTTTCTTGGGCAGCAAATCAGCCTGTTGGAATGATTTCTGAAAGATCATGTGTCATTAAAGACTGGAGTTTTTATGATGAAAATTCAGCTTTGCGTCTCAGGAATAAATTACATTTTAGAATATATTTACATAGAAAACAGCTATTTTAAATAATTTAAATGATCAATTATTTAAATTTATTATTATTATTACATTATTACAGTTTTTACTCTATTTCAGATTAAATAAATGCAGCCTTGGTGTGCATAAACTACTTTCTAAAACATTAAAAATGTAATTTTAATGCTAGTGTGTAAAAAAATAATGAAGAATATTTTTAGGAACATTAAATTTTCTTTTTAAATGGTAATGTCATGCATTTTGCATTTCACACATTTTCTTCACAAGAATTCCTTTACTGCAATAAACAAAAATCTCATTGCTTAAAGGGTTCACCCAAAAATGAAAATTCTTTCATTAATTACTGTAACGCCACGCCAGCAGAGGGAGCCCTCACCCACTGACTGACTGTTGCTGCTCCCTCTGCTGCTTCGCTGGTAGCTTCCTGTTTGGCAGCCATTAAAGGCAGGCCATGCCAAACAGACACTCGCGAAGTATTGTTTTGCTCATGCGGACTCTACCAAGCGTTTTCCTGTTTTCATTGCCCTGTTTTTGGATTATCACGGTTTGGTTTCTTGTCATAGTTTTGTCTTTGTTTTGCCACAGTTTTGCCTTGTTCATTGCCATAGTTCTGTCTGGTTTCATTTCCTTGTTCATTTGTTACTTTTCGGACTGCTCTCTCTGGTTTTTGGACTCTGCCTGTTTACATTGGATTACGCTATTGTTTTGCCCTGGATGTACCTGTTTGTTGGAGATTGACCTTGCCTGCCTTGACTACGATCTGTTCAATAAAGCTCGCACGTGGATCTTACACGCTTCCCAGAGTCCTCATTACAGAATACTTCGCCTACCAAAGATCCAGCGGCTTTCAAATCACAGATCAACCATGGATTCTGCGTCACGCCTTGTTAAACTCCGTCAAGGTAACCGGCCCATCGAACAGTATGTTATGGACTTTTGTGAGCTTTGTCATTTGGTGGACTTTCACGACAGTTTTCTTAAGGACATTTTCTTCTTTGGGTTGAACAAGGACATTTCAGTAAATTTGCCACGTCATCACCGCCATTGGTCACTAGAAAAATATATCGATTATGCTCTGCTTTTAAGTGGATCATCTTTTACTGTTGGGATTGCAGATGAGGGACCCTGCAATCCCACAGTAACCCCCATATCATAGCCTGTTCACGTCACGTCCACCAAGCTCTCTCATGCCAAGCCTGCCAAGCCAAGACCAGCTCAAGTCATGTCTGGGATTATTCAAGTTGCATCAGAAACCTCTCATGCCAAGCCTGCCAAGCCAAAGCCCGCTCAAGTCACGTCTGCCAAGCCACAGCCTGCTCACGTCACGTCTGCCAAGCCAAAGTCTGCTCAAGTCACATCCACCAAGCCAAGGTCTGCTAACGTCACGTCTGCCAAGCCACAGCCTGCTCTCGTCACGTCTGCCAAGCCACAGCCTGCTCACATCACGTCTGCCAAGCCACGGCCTGCTCACATCACGTCTGCCAAGCCACGGCCTGCTCACGCCATGCCTGCCGCTCCAGGGCCTGCTCACGCTGTGCCTGTCACTCCAGAGTCTGCACCTGTCATGGCCGCCCGTCCAGAGTCTGCACCTGTCATGGCCGCCCGTCCAGAGTCTGCACCTGTCATGGCCGCCCGTCCAGAGTCTGCACCTGTCATGGCCGCCCGTCCAGAGTCTGCACCTGTCATGGCCGCCCGTCCAGAGTCTGCTCCTGTCATGGCTGCCATCCCAGAGCCTGTTCACAAGATGGCCGCCATCCCCAAGCCTGCTCACAAGATGGCTGCTATCTCCAAGCCACGCTTCATGATGGCCCACGTGCTGGACTCACCCCTAATGGCGGTATGGGCAGCTAAAATGGCTCTCCCTCACGTCACGGCAGCTACCCCAGAGCCAAGTCAAGCAACAGAGTTAAGTCAAGCCAAAGCTGCTGTTCTCCATGAGTCAAGCAAGGACACAGCTGTTTTCCACGAGCCAAGCCAAGACACAGCTGTTGTGCCCCACGAGTCAAGCCAAGTCACAGCTGTGCCCCACGAGTCAAGCCAAGACGCAGCTGTTGTTCTCCACGAGTCAAGCCAAGTCACAGCTGTGCCCCACGAGTCAAGCCAAGTCACAGCTTTTCCCCACGAGTCAAGTCACGTTACAGCTGGTGTTCCTGAGTCAAGTCATGTTGTTCCTGAGTCAGGTCAAGTTACAGCTGGGTTGTCTATGTTATGTCCAACCACATGAACCGAACCAAGCCAAGCTACAGCAGATCTTCACGAGTCAAGTCAAATTGCTGCTGTCTTCCCTGAACCAAGCCACACCACAGTTGATCTCCATGAGCCAAGTCAAGTTGCTGCTGTTGTTCCTGAGCCAGGCCAAGCCACAGTTGATCATCATGAACCAAGTCAAGCCACAGCAGGCCTCCCTGAGTCAAGTCCGGCCACGGCAGGCCTCCCTGAGTCAAGTCCGGCCACGGCAGGCCTCCCTGAGTCAAGGCAAGAAACTGTTGTCTTACCAAAACCTCACCAGGTCCCCTCTGACCTTCCTAAATCACTTTACATCTCAGCTGACCACCAAGAACCTCATCACGTCTCAGCTGATCCCCTAGAGCCTCATGTATCTACTGACCCAAGCCACGCAGAGCCCACGCTCCCAAGCCACGCAGAGCCCACGCTCCCAAGCCACGCAGAGCCCACGCTCCCAAGCCACGCCGAGCCCACATTCCCACGCCACAAGTCCATAGCATCCACACCTTCAAGGTCAACAGACATCCCACTATCTTCTGCGCTGGCTGTAATGGCCATCACCATTTTTAGTGTGTGGGCTGCACACTGTGCTCCAGAGGCCTCTTCTGTCCACGAGTCTGCTCCAGAGGCCTCTTCTGTCCACGAGTCTGCTCCAGAGGCCTCTTCTGTCCACGAGTCTGCTCCAGAGGCCTCTTCTGTCCACGAGTCTGCTCCAGAGGCCTCGTCTGTCCACGAGTCTGCTCCAGAGGCCTCGTCTGTCCATAAGTCTGCTCCAGAGGGCTCAACAGTCCATGAGTTCGCGCCTATACCTCCAGAGGTGTCAGGCACACTGTAGATCCTCCAAAGGAGGTGGCGTTTATTTGTGAACTCACTGCCATGTCTGCCCAAGAATCTGCGCCCATGCCCCCAGAGGTGTCAGCGCAAGCTGTAGATCCTCCTATGGGGGCGGCGTCCTCCTATGAACTCTCTCTCTGTCCTGTCACGACCAAGGAGACCTATCACGAACCCTCTGCCTGTCATGTCATGGTCAAGAAGGCCAATCGTGAACTCTCCACCTGTCATGTCACAGCCAAGAAGGCCTACCATGAACTCTCTGACCGCCATGTCACAGCCAAGAAGGCCTACCATGAACTCTCTGCCTGTCATGCCACGGCCAAGGTGGTCGTCCGTGATCACACCGCCCTGCTATGGATGTCACTAATTCCACTATGGATATCTCTGCTCCTGTCTGCTCTGCCTGCTCTGCCTGTCCTGCAATGGCTCCCTGTTATGCCTGCTCTGCCAACCTCGCCATGGCTTCCTGCTCTGCCTGCCTCGCCATGGCTCCTTGCTATGCCTGCTCTGCCTGCCCCGCCATGGCTTCCTGCTCTGCCTGCCCCGCCATGGCTACCGGCTCTCCCTGCTCCAGTATTTCACTGTCTGCTATTGCTCCATGGCCCAGGACCTCCAGTGTTCCACTGTCTGCCACAGCTCCACGGCCCAGGCCCTCCAGGGTTCCTCTGTCGGCCACAGCTCCACGGTCCAGGTCCTCCAAGTTTCCACTGTCTGCCACAGCTCCACGGCCCTGGTCCTCCAAGGTTCCACTGTCTGCCACTGATCCACGGTCCAGGTCCTCCAGTGCTTCGCTGTCTGCCTCTGCTCCATGGTCCAGGTCCTCCAGTGCTTCACTGTCTGTCCCTGCTCCACGATTCAGGCCCACTTCCTCTACATGGACCTGGCCCTCCGTCCCACCCCCTGTTTTGCCTCAGTTCCCCCACCCTCCTGGACTGTTGTTGTTTGAGTGCCAGGAGTCGCTCCTGGGGGGGGGATTCTGTAACGCCACGCCAGCAGAGGGAGCCCTCACCCACTGACTGACTGTTGCTGCTCCCTCTGCTGCTTCGCTGGTAGCTTCCTGTTTGGCAGCCATTAAAGGCAGGCCATGCCAAACAGACACTCGCGAAGTATTGTTTTGCTTATGCGGACTCTACCAAGCGTTTTCCTGTTTTCATTGCCCTGTTTTTGGATTATCACGGTTTGGTTTCTTGTCATAGTTTTGTCTTTGTTTTGCCACAGTTTTGCCTTGTTCATTGCCATAGTTCTGTCTGGTTTAATTTCCTTGTTCATTTGTTACTTTTCGGACTGCTCTCTCTGGTTTTTGGACTCTGCCTGTTTACATTGGATTACGCTATTGTTTTGCCCTGGATGTACCTGTTTGTTGGAGATTGACCTTGCCTGCCTTGACTACGATCTGTTCAATAAAGCTCGCACGTGGATCTTACACGCTTCCCAGAGTCCTCATTACAATTACTCTCTCTCATGTCGTTCCAAACCTGTAAGACCTTCGTTCATTTTCAAAACACAAATTTTGGATGAAATACGAGAGCTTTCTGACCCTGCATAGACAGCAATGCAACCGAAACATTCCCAGGTCCAGAAAGATAGTAAGAACATCGTTAAAATAGTCCATGTGACATCAGTGGTTCAACCGTAATGTTATGGCTACGAGAATACTTTTTGAATTTTCATTACTGGATGAACTAACCCTTTAATTATCAGAAATACAATGTCAAATGCAAACAAAAATAATCCCTATGGTCTTAATTTCTTATTTTGGGGCAAAAAGTGACCAAAAAAGTTCTAATGTTTATTTAACATGTAGATTTGAAAAATGTTTAGTATTTACTTTTATATGGTATTTTATCAAATGAGAGTGAATCCAAATGAATAACTCAAATGGTGATGTCATTACCTTGGCCATTATTTTCAGACACAATGTAAGTGCCATTGCTGGATTGGACAGCATACTGCATTATGGGAGACCCAGGCCAGGAACTGAAGGTTTCATATCTCTGCTGGCAGGGGATAAACTGGACACCGCCACTCTGGTTGATAGAGACTTCAGAATAACAAAACAAAAGTCACATGAGAACAAGCATGTGCACATAATAATTTGATTAGTCAGAGAAAAGTTTGATTTTCATCTACAGTGGCCTCAAAAAAAGACTTGAATAACAAAACAATAGATATAGACACTTTAGTGAAACTCAATATGAAATTGCTTTAAAACACCATTAACCAGCTGATTAAAATGTCAAAAATGGCTTAGAAAAGTAATATAATTTATGTGGGGATGCCATTTGGTTTGATATGTGACCCTGGACCACAAAACCAGTCTTAAGCAGCATGGGTATATTTCAGCAATAGCCAAAAATACATTGCTTGGGTCAAAATTATTGATGTTTCTTTTATGCCAAAAATCATTAGGATATTAAGTAAAGATCAGGTTACATGAAGATATTTTGTAAATTTCCCAACATAAATACATCACAACTTAATTTTTGATTAGTACTATGCATTGCTAAGAATTACATTTGGACAACTTTGAAGGCGATTTTCTCAATATTTTGATTTTATTGCACCCTCAGATTCCAGATTTTTAAATAGTTGTATATTGGGCAAATATTGTCTTATCCTAACAAACATACATCAATGGAAAGCTTATTTATTCAGCATTCAGATGAAGTATAAATCTCAGTTTCGAAAAATGTACCCTTATGACTGGTTTTGTGGTCCAGGGTCACATATATTATTATAGAATGCAATGGCATTCATACATTTTTAAGTATGACTTAAACGCATCTAAATAGTTTTTGGGGCCACTGTACATGTGAAATATGTCTTTGAAACATCTCACTGAAAGGGCCTGCATTGGTATTGTTAAAAATATTTCTTGCAGATGTCTCAACATCCAACTTCTGTTTTGAATCTTCATCATTCGGAGAGTCATCAAGATGTGTACTGGTTGAGGAGTCTGGCAGATCCCCGCTTGAATTCTCCTCTTTGCAAATTACTGATGGTGCCTGTGGAAAAATCAAAAGACAGGGTTTTGATTAAAGGGGTCATCGGATGCTAAGTTCACTTTTTCATGTTGTTTGAACATTAATGTGTGTTGGCAGTGTATGTACAAATCTACCCTATAATGATAAAAATCCATGCAGTGGTTTTTAATTAATCTGTAAAAATAATATCCCCTTTTTCAAATCGAGCCGTTCTCAGATGCCTGTCAGTGTGCCGTCACAACGACAGAGGCCGCTCCCACGATAGTTGATTGACATGAGCGTCTTACCTTAGACCAGCTGTCACAGTCCAGTAACTTTCCTTGTTTCGATGCCGAAGCTGGGATGTAAGTCAGATTGAGCGATTGAGGTCTTGTGTTGCTGGATGTAATCCAGTGAATCCACTGAACATAGTGGTCGTCATTTACTCCCGACATCTGAGCCGCTGAAGATGCAGTGGATTACATTTGTTTGTGAAAGGAATGCGGCTCCCGATCTACATCCGTCTATGTTCCCTCGAATCATTCGTGATCCAGCTTCACTTACAGCAGAAGTGTGTATAAGGGTTTTTTATGAATCTTTGCGATCGCCTTTCCTTATAACGTGGTAGTTAGGAAGTTTAGCGGCTAAAAGCAGCTAAATGCGGCTAAAGTAAACAGACTCGTCATTCCACAGAGAGAAGAGAGGGGCGGGGCGAGCAGAGCTCATTTGCATTTAAAGGAACAACCCCTTAGAATGAGATGATTTTTGCAGAGCTCATTTTGACAAGGTAAAAAGGGTGTTGTTTTACAAAACCATTGAGAATTTTTAATCTAAGTATATTAGAGACTTTTCATTAAGACCCTAAAGAATCATATCAACTTGTGGAAAATGGGCATCCGATGACCCCTTTAAGGGAAATAGTTCACCAAAAATGAAGATTTACTGAAAATGTACTCACCCTCAGACCAAGATGTAGATAAGTGTGGAAAAATTTAGCATAACATCACTTGCTCACCAAAGGATCCTCTGCAGTGAATGGGTGCCATCAAAAAGAGTCCAAAGTGCAGATAAACACATCATAATAATTCACAAGTAATCCACACCACTCCAGTGCAGTACAAGCGAAAACCTGCTTGTTTGTAAGAAACAAATATCCACAGACTGAAGTCATGTTGTAGATTATTGTGATGTTTTTATCAGCTGTTTGGACTCTCATTCTGACGGCACCCATTCACTGCAAGTGATGTAATGCTAAATTTCTCCTAATCTGTTCTGATGGACAAACTTATCTACACCCTGGATGGCCAGATGGTGAGTAAATTTTCAGCAGATTTTCACTTTTTTGATTAACCATTCCTTCAGTACAACTCATGTCTGAATCCCTGATTTCTATGTACCCACCAGAAACATAGGCTTACATATACAAGGAAGGCCTTATGATGATCTTGTGATGAATTCTTATACTAATCAGTGAGGATTAAATCACATACACATGATCTTGCGAGGCACACAAGGTCATTCCTACGCTTTTTTCCACCTGCCACCTACATGCGCGACCAGATCTCACACACGTCTGAACCCACACTGTCTTACTCAGTCACCCTGAGGCACCACATAATTGTGCGAATCACTGAAGCTATTCAGAGGAGACTGTGCACTACTATAAATGACCAATTGAGTTTTAATGGGAACCCCTGTGACCAGAGGCAGTATATTTCTGACCCGGAATTACTAATTTTATTTTACTGACATCTCATAAATATTATCAGTTAAAACAGTGACAAGTAAGCTGTAGCTTTAGATAGTTTTACCTGTTCACGTTCTCCAGACTGAGTATTTGGTCGACTTGCATCACCTGCATCCATACCGCTTTACACTAAAGAGATTTTTAAAAAAATTGTCATACACTCTTTAATAATAATAATAATAATAATATGTATATCGTGTCTTATTATGAGTATAATGTTTTATTATCTTTTATAAAAACAACGAGCACGGAGATTTAGCCTATATTAAGCTATCAATCAGTTGAGCTATCCATTAATAAACGTTTAAATAATCTAAATAATTCACAGCCTACATTTTAAGGTGTGAGGAGTATATATATGTAATGTTTGAGTTGGCTAGGTTTCAAAGCAAATTGTGTTTTGGAATATATGTTTTTCAATATTAGCTCTCACAACAACAAATACGAAATGTGATCTAAATGCTTAAAAAAGACTCAAGGGACAGCAAAGTTAACCTCTTCGTTGACTGTGGCAACTTATATTGTCGTTTTACCCAATTTCTTACCTTATTTTCTTAAAGAGGTGTTTAAACTGTAAGTTGACCGAGTACTATCGTCGAGTAAACAGTGAGACGAGCGGTTAAATTTGTAACGGTCATTTTACTCGCGCGCGCGGTATGAAAACTATATTACCTGTACTACGATTTTAGGAATTTAAACTGTTATTTTATTTATTTTATATAACTTTTTTTTTATGAACTGTTATATTATATGTTGTCTTGATAAACAACAATATCTATGGTTAGAACGTAAAAAAAAAAAAAAAGAAAGAAAGAAAGAAAGAAAGAAAGAAAGAAAAAGAAATAATAAGGAAAAAGGAATAATGGCGACATCCAGTGACTGAAGTTGGAATATATGCTGTTGCCACTGTAATTATAAAAATTAAATCAGAAAAATTAAAATATGTAATTATATACACTACCAGTCTTACTGTTTTTCAACAGTAAGATTTTTAATGTTTTTTTTTTTTTTTTTTATTAAGTCTCTTAAGTCCAAGCCTGCATTTATTTCATCCAAAGTACAGGAAAATCAGTTATATTGTGAAGCATTTTTACTATTACTATTTTAACTTCTTTCTATTTGAATATATTTTAAAATGTAATTTATTCCTGTGATCAAAGCTTTTTTTAGCAAAATTTTTTTAACATCCATTAGCAAGGATGCTTTAAATTGATCAAAAGTGATGATAAAGACATTAATAATGTTACAAAAGATTCAGATAAACACTGTTCTTCTGAACTTTCTATTCATCAAAGAAACTCGAAAAAATTCTACTCAGCTGTTTTCAACATAATAATAATAATAAATGTTTTTTGAGCAGCAAATCAGAATGATTTCTGAAAGATCATGTGACTGGAGCAACGATGCTAAAATCCAGCTTTGAAATCACAAATAAATTACCTTTTAAAATATATTAAAAAAGAAAAATATTTCAAAATTTTACTGTTTTTGCTGTACTTTGGGTCAGATAAATGCAGGCTTGGTGAGCAGAAGAGATTTAAAAAAAAAAACAAAAAAAAAAAAACCATAAAAAAATCTTACTGTTCAAAAACTTTTGACTGGTAGTGTATTTTAGCCTAAATGCTTTTAAATCAGTAAACACAAATACACTGTGGCATGTGGAATTGTAATTTCATACACTTCTCAAATTCCATGACCTCTCCAGTAATTTATGATTACAAGATTATTTTAATTCTTAATTTCAGACAGATTTGTTAATAACCATCATTTGTTAAAAGCCATTTTAAAAATGTTTTTCTGTTAGACTGCTAAGACCTTAACCGGTGTCTAGTGTATCAAAAATAAAACCAGAAGACTCCTATTTATTATTGTATTTATTTTTTGGTCTTTCTTGAAAATACAAAACAAAAACACATTAAACATTACAAAACATTCTTTAACCGAAGTGACATAGGCAATGTATAAAATAAAAAGACAATAAAATTCAGTCAGTTACGGTGTAATTTTGAGGTAACAAGCGATGTTTGGGTCAATAATAACTAAACAACTCAAATTCACCTCCTCAAATGTAACCAGTAGTGTTATCAAATCAACTTAATTGAGTTTTCTCTTTTTTTTTCTTTTTCTTTTTTTTTTTTTTAATTAACCACAAACAATTTACCATTTAAAATGTCGCAGTTCACTGCGATTCCAATGTTAATCTTTCGGTCAGACTTTTAAAAGTTAAGAAACCAAACCAGAGGTACACAAATGAGTTAGCATGCTCTCAGCACCAATACAGCTCAATCAACCAATTTATGTACACACACAGGCAATTAGTGCAACAATTAACTGCAGCGAGAGCATGTAGAGTGATAAAACTTATCAACTAAAAACAGGCATATGAAGCGGAGGCACAAACCCTAAGGGCCCGTCTTCGCATCAGGGCACGGCGGCAACAAAACACACCGTCACCCAGTGAAGACGAACCATGCCTGGAGCTACAAATACCCAAATTAAAACCAGGAAAAATAACAAAAAATGTTTCTTTTTAAATGCTAACGTTATTAATATCTTGTATGAAATAACAATTAAGACATTGCATTTAATATACAGTTGTTTTTCCCCATCCCTTTGGATTTTTGCTTGAGATAACTGCTGATGGTTTTGCATCTTGTCATAGCTGGTAGAACGAGCTAGCGCTGTTGCTTTTTTGTTGCTTTTTTCCTCTTTTAAATATATACATGCATTCAATAGGTATTCCAATAAAACTAATTCCAACTCCCTTCCGGTTTCACCAATTAAAGAGTTAGCTAAAAACTGCAAGACAGTCCACACAACACAATTCAGCATGAAGAGCTTGTCTGGTCTTCGGCCGTGAGATATGTCGTAGAATGAGTGAAGGATGGGAAGTAGTAATGGAGCCGGACTGGGAAGATACTCTTTCCTTTCGTCTGCCAACTGGAGTCGGATTCACATTATGTTTGGAAGGAAGAGCAACTGGCTGATAACACTTGTAGTGTCAGCTCCAATTGTAAAAATACTGGACAGTGAGAATGCATATCTACCATCTTTTGACCTGGAGACAACAAAAAGAAAATTATTTCACACAGGGAACAACAAAATCATATTATTTAGTGAGTATAACCACAGGTGCGGTCACATTTGTTAAATGTAGTCAACAAAATTACAACACAACAGTGTAGCGATGTATAAAGCATCTTTCTGATAATCAACAGAACCTGATGAGAAATCTTTCATCTTCACGCAAAATTCCATATTGTGTAGATTCCTGTTAAAATGACTGGATTTCATGCATAAAGGTAAAATGAACCCTAATTAAAATCTGTGTGGGGAAATCTTTTGCACAAAATTTTGTGGACTTGAAATGACCGAATTTCACCTGTGTAAATTTGCTGAAATTTAGCTATATTATTTCTATTGTCATAAGTCACTTTTAAAGGAGAAGTCCACTTCCAGAACAACAATTTACAGATAATGTACTCACCCCCTTGTCGTCCAAGATGTTCATGTCTTTCTTTCTTCAGTCGTAAAGAAATTATGTTTTTTGAGGAAAACATTTCTTCATATAATGGACTGATATGGTGATAACTGATATTTAAACTTCCAAAATGCAGTTTAAATGCAACTTCAAACTATCCCAAATGCAGTTGCAAACGATCCCAGCCGAGGAAGAAGGGTCTTATCTACTGAAACGATTGGTTATTTATATAAAAATAACACAATTTATATACTTTTTAAAGTCATATGCTCGTCTTGTCTTGCTCTTCCCGATCTCTGTTTTTTTCCGGTTCATGACAGTTAGGGTATGTCGAAAAACTCCCATCTCATTGTTTCTCTCAACTTCAAAATCAACCTTTATCGCTGTTTTACCTTTTTTGTTAAGGGTGTTTGATCTTCCTTGCATGTTCACTTTGCATAGACTGGGTCGGAACTTCTGAAGTGATGTAGGATGATTTTGAAGTGATTTTTTAAGTTGAGGGAGAAAATACGAGTTTTTTGACAACTCTTGAGCCTTGAGCCACAATACACAGGGTTCAGGGAGAGCAAGACAAGACGAGCGTTTGAGATTAAAAAGTATTTAAGTTGTATTTTTTTAATGAAAATAACTGATCGTTTCGCTAGATAAGACCCTTCTTCCTCAGTTTACAACCGCATTTGGGATCGTTCGAAGCCGCATTTAAACTGCAATTTGGAAGTTCAAACTCAGGGCACCATACCAGTCCATTATATGGAGAAAAATCCTGAAATGTTTTCCTCAAAAAACACAATTTCTTTACAACTGAAGAAAGAAAGACATGAACATCTTGGATGACAATGTCAATAAATTGTTATTCTGGAAGTGGACTGCATTGGGAAATCCTCCATTCTCACGCAAAATGATGCACGATATTCAATTTTTGCCAATTTACAATAGACCAGTGGTTCCTGGAGGCCCCCCAACACTGCATGTTTTCCATGTCTCCTTAATTAAACACACCTGATTCAGATCATCAGCTCATTAGGAGAGACTCCAAGACGAAAGTGAAATCCAAGTGAAATTGTACAAGTGTCATGATTTTAAATAATCAGACATGCTCTTTGATTAATAACATTTAATTTACCACTAAAAAGGAGTTGAGAAAAATTAAAATGGGAAAAAACTAAATCCAGAAAAATTAAAATAGAAAAAAAAAGAATTTGGGAAAAAATAAAATGGATTTCATAAGGCCTTACATCCCTAATATCAAAAGAATAGTTTCTGCTACCAATATAATAATGTTAATAGCATAGTGATGTAAGAAATCACATTTGTTCTATGAAGTCACATTTAAACCAAGCACTTTCTGTCAGACAACGTGGCAAATTCATATGACCAACTGAAAGGTTAAAAGCTCAAAAAAACGTCAAATGAACCTGTGTGGGGAAACATTTTGCACAGAATTCAGCGTAGATTATACAAAGTGTAACAATGTATGAAATCACCTACAAACTAAGCATCTTTCTGTCAGATTCAAGTGACCAACTAAATCCAATGCAAAATCGGCATGGCTAAATCTTCCATCCTCGCACAAAATTCGCATGATTCCTACTGAAATTACTGGATTTTGCCTGTGAAAATTAGCGGGCAAACTTTTTGAAAGTTATTATAGCAATGTATGACGTCACATTCTAACCAAGCATCTTTCAGTCAGCAAATTTGCATGACCCGATGCGAAATCTGCATGGGGAAATCTTTCATACTCACATGAAATTACCTCGTAGATTCCTATAGACTGCACCAAATAATAGTAAAAGTGACCACACCTTTAAGAGCTGTCAAACAAGGAATTTGCACTTACAGTGTTGTGTTCACCACTGCGGTGGCACGTAACTGTAGGTGGGAGTGGCAGGTGGGCGGTACGTGGGCATTGAAGGATGAGGCGCGACTGGGGTCGGAGAGTGAGTAGTTAATAATGTCCCTAAGGAGAGAAAAACGAAATACATTTTAACATCTTCTCTTCAACTCTTTCTATTTCAATGGATTACTCCGATGAGACTCACCAGCTGACATCGCCATGGTGGCTCCTCCTACCATTCCCATGGCGACTCCGTTAGGGCGGGGCGGGGGAATGGGAGGGGCATACATGGCTGCTGGCATGCCATTGGGCTGGACCACCGTTGTATGATGAATGACATGGGGCGGTGCTGCATAAAGGGGCTGTGTGTAATAAGTGCCTTGCTGCTATGGAAAAAAACATCCAATATTTTAATTAAACGCAGGTTTGACAATATCCCTTCATATTGAAATGCTTTTATGTTGCTTTACCTGTGCGTAGGGGTTCTGTTGGGGGTAGGGACTTCTCACGGGGTATACGGCAGCAGGGTAAGGGTTGGGTGATGAGGAATAGGGTGGTACAGCACCTGTTGTTGGGGAGCAGGACATTTTGAAAGGGGTCCCAGGAGCATAACCTGTAGAGATGACATTATATTTGAGGATAATAAAGAAAAATAAACACTAATCTAATTTGCTAGCAGCAGCAATGCTTTAAAAAGTGAGCATCACATCAACATTTACCGTATGAATAACAATGGCTTGATGAAATCTGGAAATATGCAAAATTACAAAGAATAAAATCTCTGTTTTGGCTTCTTGGAAACTGAAAAACGCAGTAAAAAGTAGGGTTGGGTATCGAAAATCGATTCCGATTCCAGAATCGGATACTTAAGGTCAGGAATCGGATACTTCTTGTGAAATTAAAATTCCGATTCTGCCTATCGATTCCTATGTGCGGTTTTTTTTTTTTTTTTTTTTTCATCTGTGAGGACCCGACCTAGCGATCTGCCAGGACCTTGCTAGCTAATCTAATGCTGCCTTCACGCCATGTCGTAATTACCGTAATTCTGAGATGACAACACGCGACATTTTACTCATAGCTTTCCATGCTCGCCTAAGTAGAGCCAAAACGAACCTGACGGCGGTCACGTGGTACATCTGTAACTGGTTTAAGTCGTAATTCTGAAAACATTCCGAGTTTACAAGTTGTAATTAGGAGTTCAGGAAGACGCGAGGGCTTTGGCGTTGATAGTGTTGCCACAGAAACACATAATTCAGTAGAATGTCACGTGTTTTCAACTCAGAATTACGAGATGGCGTGAATGCATCTTATGCTGCGTTCACGCCATATCGTAATTACCGTAATTTCGAGATGACAACATGTGACGTTCTACTCGGAGCTGTTCACGTCCTCGGACTCAGAATTATGCGTTTCTATGGCAACACTATCGACGCCTAAACAGAGCCTACGTTGGTCAGGTGGTACAGCGGTCATGTGGTACAAGACGTAGTTCTCAGAAGACTCCCAGTTCACAAGTTGTAATTACGAGTTGTACGAGGACGTGAACGCTTTTTACAAGTTGGAATCTCGTAATTACGGGAATTCCGATATGGCGTGAACGCACCTATAAACGCATAGCGCTCCAAAGAATGGCTACACTTGCGATCAGAAGTAGAAAACGCGAAGTATAATATTTGTGATAAGCTAAACATGTTGCAATAGAGGTGTCACCACCAATATAACAAAGCATTTTCATTTAACAGATCGTTAAAGAGCACAAACACGATTCAAATACCAACGTGATTCTATTACTAAATTACAAGACTCATCTGTGATTCCTCAACCTTTCTTCTGTGCAGCATACGATCATACTAGTGTGATTTGAACATTCAAATCTGCGTTCATGCTGCCGCTGACCTAAAGAGAGCCACTGTCACGTATGCTAAATGAATGATGTATATGAACATTTTCAGTCTTTTCAGCCACACAGTTCTGTGTTACAAACATTGAAATAATCACAGAAGCACTGGGATAAAAGTTCATAGTCTGAATATAAACTCTGATATGTACGGTAGAGATCAAAATAGAGTAAATCATCCTTTTGAAAGTTAATTTGGCATTCCAAATAATGTTACAGATTTATCGATTATGTCGTTATGCCAGTAGGTGGCGAAAGGGGGCTGTTGATAATGTATTTGTCTTTGATCATTCATTCAAAAACACTGATTCATCCAGTAATGAACCAAGCAAATCTTGAGTGAATCCCTTAATCATTCACCTATAAATTAGGCCTACATGTGATTGTGTTTAGTTGTATCATGTTTTTTTCTTCAGAATCGTAAGAGAACCACAACTTCCATTTAAAAAAACAACAGGAACAACAACCCAATTTATCCAGAATCACGCAGCTCTATTTTGCAAACAGCTTTTAAGTGAATTTTGTTTTTATGTAGCCTGTTGATTTTTGTTCATGGTATTCAGCTGCAACTAAATGTTTAGCAAAAAAGAAACAGAATAAATATGCTTGATATCATCTTTTATTCACATTGTAATTGAAAGTGGGAATCGAAAAGAATCAGAATCGCTAAGTGGAATCAGAATTGGAATTGATAAAATTCTAACGGTACCCAATCCTAATAAAAAAGAGAGGGTTTGGGCTTCCCTTACCTGTAGGAAAGGCTGGATTAGCACCAGGGTACATCCCGGGGGAATATGCTGGAGCTGCCGCTGCATAACCCACAGGAAATCCTGCTGTGCAGGAGGAAAAAAAAAAAAAAAAATCACAGCAATTAACATTGTGTTGGAACTTAATTGCTTATGGTGTGAAAACTCTAGGCACTTTCTATTGATTGCATGCAAGTGACTCAGAGCTCATCTCTGGTTACCTGGGTATCCTATTCCTTTAGGGTTGGCGTAAGGAACCCCTGATGACGCAGGGCTATAAACAGGATTCATGATGTTTATCTTTCAGCACCTTTGATAAGAGAGAACAGAAGAAATTACATTTAACTAAACAATTATCTATTACTAGACAACAAACGAAGTACGTTTGTACTTGGTGCAAAAATAGCTATAAAATAGGGCTGTCACTAACGATTATTTTGGTATTCGAATAATCAGTCGATTATTTTTGACGATTAATCACGTAATCAGATTACTGTATTACAAACAACTGAACTAATGTACATTACACATTGTAACAAATGACTGCAGAGGATGCCAATGCCCTGACAATTATTTTTACACTTTACTGCACGATCTAATCCTTGTTTAATATCAACCACACAACATTGAAATGTCCACTTAATCATTAATATCTGGCCATTTCTTTAAGACAGAAATGTTACAACCACTGTAATTTCTTGAATATGTGGACATCAAACTCAGAGTGAGGGTTTGAACTTTTATTTTGAAATTGTGATGAATGGTTAGCCTGTAATCTCCTGTGTTTGCATAGGTTTATAAATTATTTACATTACAAATCTAATGAAGTGGCGCACATTGCGTTCCCAGATGAACGTTATAATAAACCCAAACTTACAGCAATATGCAGAGATGGAGTTTGAGATGCTCTACACATGTAAATGATAAAAGTTTGTGTGGAGCAGAATCTACTGTGAACAGAGCCGCTCTGGAAAAACAATGCATTAGGAGCCAGGGGGTGAAAACTTTTGAACGGAATGAGGATGTGTACATTTTTCTTATTTTGCCTAAATATCATATTTTTTTTTATTTAGTACTCTCTTTCAGAAGCTACAGAAGACAGTTACATGTTCCTCACAAAGTAAGTTAAAATTACCCTGATTTTCAATTTCAAAAGTTTTCACCCCCTGGCTCTTAATGCATCGTTTTTTTTTTTTTTTTTTTTTTTTCCAACTAGCGTTTCGTTCGTAGCGTTTGTGAATTCACAGTCGCATTATGCTTTATTATGATTTTTAAATTGATTTAATATATAATGCAGCCTCGGAAACAGTCTAATAACACGTACGGATTCTTGTCCGTGAAATGCACCATTTCCAGAAATTGCAGTAAAGGATTTTTAAAAAAAAAAAAAGTACTCGAATTGAATCGAGGAATTGTGACAGCCCTACTATAAAATATGAAAAAACAGATCATACACACCGATAATATATTTCTATTGCAATGCAAATGTAGAGAATTTTTTTAAAAATAAATAAATTAATAAAAATCTACAGACTGATATTTTTGCTTTTCTATTTATCTGAATCTTAAAAAAACAAAAAAAACAAAAATAGGTGCCAAATGCTAAAGATTCAACAAAGAAAAAAATTAATTAAAAATGCTGCTTTTTGAAATAATTTACTTTTTTTTATTGATAATAATGTGTTTTTAATCAATGTAAGCTACTGATAAGTTAATTATTATTGTTGTATATAATTATTATTATTATTATATAAGCAATAAAAAAATGATTCAGCATAATGGCTATTGCACATCAAACTAATCAGGATCAGTATTGGTCAGGACAAAGAAACCTGAAAAAAAAAAAAAAAATGCTACGCAGTTTTATCAGCCATGTGTAACATGTACCTCTATGACCTCAAGTCACCCTCCACTACACCTGTCAATCAAAACTGATGCGCGGAAACAATGCATTGCATGAGTTCACAAACATGTAAAATGGCAAATCCTATGTTACTCAATGATTTATCAAGAAAAAATGTCGAGTTTATGAATAACAATGCTTGAAGACGCGTGCTGATGTCAGATGCAACGTGTTTCTCCTTGTATTGGTTGAGTGCATCCGAGTTATGGGATTCAAAACATGCAATGCAATTCAATGCAATAAACAAAAACAACCAGATGCAGCTCAAATGCGCATAACGAATCGCATTCAATGCATCAGTCTCCTCTGAAACACAAGTATGGCTTTCAATTAGCCTGAGGTCCCGATTGTAAGCTGACTCTACCAGTCGGCCAATTAATATTTTACATGCATGGATAAAACGAGAGCTTTTTGCATCGATGCATAAGACGATCGTGCTTTAATGCTCAAATCCCTCATAATAATAACAGACGTGACATTGTGCACGCAGGATGCAGCGCAGCGGCTCGGTGTTACAGGCCAACAGCAGCATCTCGCATCCCACTTTATCCCAATTCACTACATGTCCCACTCCTCCATCCATCCCTCTGTTTTTCCCCCAGACAAAACCCCCCTCAGATGGGCAGCTAAAGCGATGTATCTCAACCGGACAGTGACAGTGGGTACGTACGGTTGCTGTGGTTTTTGTAGCTGGCGAATAATCCAGTATTTCGCTCGTATCTGATGATGTTGTCCGTCTCGCGCTCTTGCGTCGGCTGCGAACGCTACGCACAGCAAGCCCTGGCAGCACAGTGCGTCACTTCCGCCCCTGGCGAGAAGCGGAAGGGAAGCGGAAGGACGTATTCAAATTTGTTCTGCGGTGAACGCTAGTCAATGCTGCGGAAGTGTTTTAAATAAAATGTGTGTTTGGGTTTGTTTTGAATAGTTGTTATTATTAAATAAAAGTACATGCAATACAATCAGCCACATCATACGTTTTAAAAATGCCTAATATGTGCTTTAGATGTGTTGAGAATCGAGTTTACTTTAGATTTACCTTGTTATATGCATGTGACATAATGTAAGATAGTATGTAAGATATTCTAAATAAAATCTGAGAGGTTTTGTATTTCACTGTATGGATAATTTTGCTTATATAGCAGTCTCTATACAGGAAATTGTTTTTAAATATATATTTTTTTCTTAAAAACAAATTACTCAAATCAATTTTCATTGTAATTCTATCAGTTTTCTGCTGTAAGCAACATTCCAAAACAAATATAATATTTTATTTATTTATTTGAGTGATATTTATAGGCTTGTATGCCTTTATTCGAGTTATTCAGTAGAGAACAGACAGACATTACAAAATGTAATGTTTTCAAGCAAATTATTAAAATTACATTTTTTAAGCAAATAAGACAATGCCAAAAATAAAGTTTTAATTTTTTATAAAATGAAAAAATATTTTACATTTTATTTACAAAGTAAAAAAACTTTTTTTTTTTTTAATCTTATAATTCTATTAGTTAAATTACATGTGCATTCATGTAAATTTTCCAACAAAATACATATTTTTTCTGTAGCTTTCAAAGAAATAGAAAAATATGTATGTCATTCAGTTTAATACTAACAAGAAAGCTTTTGGGATCAGTAAGATTTTTAATGTTTTTTTTTTTTCTTATGCTCATCAATGCTGCATTTATTTGATCAAAAATACAAGAAAAAACTGTAATATTGTGAAATATTATTGCAATTTAAAATACCTGTTTTCTATTTTAACGTACTTTAAAATAAAATTTATTCCAGTGATGCAAAGATAATTTTTAGCATTGTTACACTAGTCTTCAGTGTCACATGATCCTTCAGAAATCTTTCTAATATGCTCATTTATTATCAATGTTCGAAACAGTTGTGATGCTTCATATTTTTTTGTAACCTGTGATACTTTTTTAAGGATTTTTTTTTATGAATAAAAAGTTAAAAATAACATTTAGCATTTATTCAAAATAGAAATCTTTTCTAACAATATAAGTCTTTACTATCACTTTGTATTAATTTAATACATCCTTGCTGAATAAAAGTATTATTTTATTTATTTATTTATTTTTTAAAAGTAAGAAAAAAACTTTTGAACGGTAGTGTATATTGTTGCAAAATATTTTTACATGCTGCTCTTTTTAACTTCTTATTCATCAAACAAATGTTGAGAAAATTATCAGAGGTTCCAAAAAATAAATAAATAAATAAAACATTTTCATCGTTGATAATAAATAGCAAATCAGAATGATTTCTGAAGGAACGTGACTATAAAGATTGGAGTAATGATGCTGAAAATTCAGCTTAGCATCACAGAAATAAATTATATTTTAAAGTACATTAAAATAGAAAAACATTGTTTCAAATTGCAATAATATTTCACAATATCACTGTTTTTTCTGTATTTTTGATCAAATAAATTGATGTGCAGAAGATACTTAAAAAAAAAAACAATACAAATTCACTGATCTCAAACTTTCACAAATATAAATAAAAGCATAAAAAATGACCTCCACACGTATTATTTCAAACTCTAGAGGGAACTATAGAGAAAGTTGTAAAGGGGACAATATGTTAGTAAGGCAGTCCAATAAAGTTAATACGAATCTTTCGTTTATTAATAAAGTCTGTGCTACTTCAACGTTTTTGATACCGCTTTTGGCTTTTCACACCGCTTATTATTATAAAGCGTGTATTTGCACGCGGTGTTTCCTAAAGGGTTAACAAACACAGCAGGTCCACGATGATGGTGCGATGATGAGGTCACGAGTACGGGAGCCGGTAGAGGGACGGAATCTGCTCCTCTCTGTCTCTTCCGGGCTTGTGTGCGGCGCTCGTACACACACCGCTGTTCTCCGGGCCGTCTCAGTAGGAAACATGGCGGCCGTCAGTAAGTACTTGACAGCGAAAAACTCCGCTGTAGCTGGCGGTATCCTACTCGTTTTATACATCCTTAAGCAGAGACGAAGATCCGCTGGACTGAACAGGTATGTGAAACTCACATAAAGTACCTAATGCATGAACTCGGATCACAAATTGAGTTCAGTGTCAGAGTGACCCCGGTTCAACTAGAGCAAACTGAGTCTTGGCCAATATCAATGGCAATGTGTCAAAACCTAATGAGCTGTTTAGGCTAGGTAGTCATCTCACTAGGTTTTGAGACATGTCCTATATCATGACCTTATAGTGAAATACAGTCCTTGAAGTTCACATGAACATTATTATGCTTGTTGCAGTCTCACTGTCCAACAATGGACTCTTTCATAAAGGTTGGACAAATGTTGCATTCAAAAATGCTATACTCAAGAATGATTCATACTTGCACCTTGAACTTGATTTGTGATTCAGCATCAAGCATGCTTTTGACAGAAAGTTGCAATATGTAATGCTTCATATTGAATGTTATTGGATGTACTGTAATTATTGCTAATGTAGATTTATTTCATCATCCTTAACAGGAAAAAGGGTTCTTCGAATGATCTGAACAGTGAGGTAAGAGGAGTGTATTGATTGATCTCTGCATGAACTGATAACTGTATTCCCTGAATGCAGTGCAAGTTGCTTTAATGTAATGCATAAATGTACACTACCAGTCAAAAGTTTTTGAACAGTAAGATTTTTAATGTTTTTTATTAAAGAAGTCTCTTCTGCTCACCAAGCCTGCATTTATTTAATCCAAAATACAGCAAAAGCAGTAATTTTGTAAAATATTTTTACTAATTAAAATAACGGCTTTCTATTTGTGATCAAAGCTGAATTTTCAGCATCATTACTCCAGTCTTCAGTGTCACATGATTCTTTAGAAATCTTTTTATTATGATCAATATTTAAAACTGTTTAGTACATACTTTTCAGGATTCTTTGATGAATAGAAAGATCCAAAGATCAGCATTTATGTCACATAAAAAGCTTAACATTATACACTATAAATTCACTAGAAATGATAGAAATTAATACTTTTATTTAGCAAGGATGCTTTAAATTGATCAAAAGTGATGATAAAGGCTTTCATAATGCTAGAAAAGATTTCTATTTCAGATAAGCGCTGTTTTTCTGAACTTTCTATTCATGAAAGAAACCTGAAAAAATTATACTCCACTGTTTTCAGCATAATAATAATAAAAATAAATGTTTTTTGGGCAGCGAATCAGAAAATTAGAATGATGGATCATGTGACTGGAGTAATGATGCTAAAAATTCAGCTTTGAAATTACAGGAATAAATTCCATTTTAAAACATTTAAATTGAAAACCGTTATTTTAAATAATAAAAATATTTCAAAATTTTACTGTTTTTGCTGTACTTTAGATCAAATAAATGCAGGCTTGGTGAGCAGAAGAGACATTACAGATCTTACTGTTCAAAAACTTTTGACTGGGAGTATAATATTTTAGTTGCAATCTTGATATTTAGTTAAAGATCTGGCTGTGTGGGACTATATTCCATAACTTTTCGACACTTCTTGTGTTTTAAAACCAGCAGAAAGATGGCAAGAAAGAGAGAGCTGCAGTGGACAAGCTCTTTTTCATGCGGATCGCACGGATCCTTGGGATTATGGTGCCCAGATTCTTCTGCAAAGAGGTGAGAATTGGTTTCATGCGAGTTCTTGTTGAAACAGGAAGTCGAGGTGATGCATATAGTGGAGGTTACCCTTTTTTTTAAAATATCCAATCACATTTAATTTACACTACCAGTCAAAAGTTTTTAACAGTAAGATTGTTAATGTTTTCTAAAGAAGTCTCTTCTCTTTTATTTGATCCAATACAGAAAAAAACAGTAAAATTTTGAAACAGTTTTACTATTTAAAATTTTCTATTTAAAAGTTTTTACTATTTCATATTTTACTATTTAAAAGTTTTCTATTTTAATATATTTTAAAATGTAAATTATTCCAAAAGCTGAATTTTAGCATCATTACTCCAGTCACATGATCATTCAGAAATCATTCTAATATTCTGATTTGCTGCTCAAAAAACATTTATTATTTTTATTATGTTAAAAACAGCTGAGTAGATTTTTTTTCAGGTTTCTTTGATGAATACAAAGTTCAGATGAACAGCATTTATCTGAAATACAAATCTTTTTAACATTATAAAAGTATTTATCATCACTTCTGGTCAGTTTAAAGCATCCTTGCTAAATAAAAGTATTCATTTCTATAATTTCTTTCCCATGCATTTGAATTGTGCAGTGTATAATGTTACAAAAGCTTTTCATTTTTAGATAAATACTGATCTTTGGATTTTTCTATTCATCAAAGAAACCTGTAAAAAATGTATTCAACTATTTTAAATATTGATAATAATAAAAACTAGAATGATTTCTGAAGGATCATGTGACACTGAAGACTGGAGTAATGATGCAGAAAATTCAGTTTTGATCACAGGAATAAATTACATTTTAAGATATATTCAGATAGAAAGCAGTTATTTTAAATAGTAAAAATATTTCACATTGTTACTGTTTTTGCTGTATTTTGGATCAAATAAATGCAGGCTTTTTGAACAGAATGGAATTCATTAAAAAACATTAAAAATCTTACAGTTCAAAAACTTTTGATAGGTAGTGTCACTCCACGAACATGATTTTCTACTTAGTGTTGCTATTTAGAGCACATTGTCTTGTGCAATTTTCCCTAAACTGGAACATAATTGCATTTTATGCACTATATATTTTTAAATACATTAATTTTGTTTGTATGTAGCAATGCATTAAATTGATCAAAAGCGACAGTAAGACTTACATTGTAGCAAAAATGCACTTCAAATAAATGCAATTTTTAAAAAACGTTTTAAAAATCGTTTAACCTGTTTAACTTTATCAATTAAAAAATGTTTTGCAGTCTTTACAAAAATATTAGGCACCACAACTGTTTTCAACGCTGACAATAATTTAAAAAAAATCAGCAGATTAGAATGATTTTCAAAGGATCATGTGACACTGAGGCCTGGAGTAATGATGCTAGAAATTCAGCTTTACCATCAGAAAATTAAATTAAATTAAATTAATTATTCAATAATATTTTAATTAAATATTCCAAATTAAACCAGCTATTTTGAATAGTAGTAATATTTCACAATATTAATGTTCTTACTATATTTTTGATCAAATAATTGGACTTTTGAAAGATAATGTGCATGTATATCTGCTAAATATAAGTGAAGCAATGTCAGCTCACATTATTTATTAATTTACGTATTTTTTGATATGTCACAGACATGGTACCTGTTCCTGATCGCGGTGATGCTTGTGACTCGAACCTATTGTGACGTCTGGATGATTCAGAACGGCACTATGATTGAAAGGTACTGTATGGATGTAGATCTCAAATTTGTTAGTGCTGTGAAATTTAACACTATTACACTTTGTGAAGATACCAGGCACCTAGTTAAAAATTGAGCTCATGTGATTTGATTGTATTTTTGAAATCTTTGACAGTGGAATCATTAGCAGAGATATCAAACTATTCAAGAGGCACTTTTATTCCTACCTGACTGTCATTCCTGGGGTAATTTACTGTATCTTCATGTGCTGTGAAAACTAATGTGTCATGTGATTTACATCATTGAACCTGTCCATTGTGTTTCCTCACACGCTCACCTCTCAGATCTCCTCTGGTCTGCAGTTTAAATGCACATCTTGTTTTGTTAATGTAACTATGAATGTGCGCTTCCTTAAAAATGATTTGCATTCATTTTTTTCATGCACATGAAGGACAGGCCAGCGGGATGCGTGTTTATTCCCTATTAACTCTGACCATGTTTGCATGTGTTTGTGTGCATGTTGTGGTTTGCAGTGCGATCATTGGTCGGTCCACTAAAGGTTTCAAGAAGTACTTATTCAACTTTATCACGGCCATGCCAGTTGTAAGTTTCTGCTTTTTTATTAAAGATGGTAGTAATAGTTAATAGTCAGAGGAGTTCTGAGAATGTTAACTGTCTAATCTATGAAATTAACATCAAAACTGCTTCCAAAGAACCACCTTAACTAATATGTGCTAAATACATTTGTTTAATATCAGTAAAAGAGTGGCACTCAGGAATTGTTCGAATTTGTTGTTATGAAAACATCCAGATTTGTAAATGGTTGCATCTCAATGTTTCAGATCGCCCTGGTGAACAACTTCCTGAAGTTGGGCCTGAATGAACTGAAGCTGTGCTTTCGTGTGAGGCTTACCAAACATCTTTACGATGAGTACCTGAAGTAAGGCCCATCACTGCCATGACATTATTCCAACTGAAATATTCTTCAGTAAAATACTGTTTTTACATTACTATTATATTTGCTTATTCAGGCAATTGTTATAATGTACTAAAATATGAATTATCAAAATAAATTCACGGACATTCAAATTCTGATAAATGGCTGATATTAACATTTGAAACAGTTTTCTGTAGAATAATAAAAAAAAAAAATGTATATATATATATATATATATATATATATATATATATATATATATATATATATATAGATGTGCTGAATATTAAAATCTAATTTTTTGTCTTAAAATAATAACTGGGCAAAATGTACAAAGGTAATCTTTAATTAAAAATATAGGAAAATAAAATATTTTTATTTAATATTTTTTTATATTCAAATGTAATAATTAAAATAAAATGGCTGATATTAAAATTTGAAAAAAAATGTGTACAAAAATACAATTTAAAGAAATATATTGTTTAATTTAGGCATCACTATATTTAGAATTGCAAGTATTCTCATTTTAAGATCTGCTGAAGAATACATTTAAATTAAATTAGTTTAAATAATGAAAAATTAAATTTGGGCACTATGTACAAAGGTAATATTTGATTGAAAAAAATATATAAAATTTAATATTTTTATTTCATGTTTTTTATATTAGAATGTAATAAAAAGAAAATTAAATAAATAAATAAATAAATAAAATGGATGCATTGAGATTAAAATTCTGCTAAATTAAAATTTGAAACAATTTTGTGTAAAAAAAAAAAAAAAGTGTTATTTAAAAAAGATATTTATCTTTTTTTATTTAGGCGTCTCTGTATTTAGAATTGCAAGTATGTAAGACTTTAATTATGTGTATATATATATATATACATTTTTAATATTAAACTGTAGTGAAAAATAAAAAGATATTAAAATGGATGCCCTGACATTAAAATTAATATAAAAGGTCTGATAATAAATTTTGAAATAATTTGTGTAAAAAAAAAAAAAAAAAAAAAAAAAAAAACAACAATTATTTATATATATTGCATATTTATGTATATTACATATAAAAATTGTAAAAAGTTTTTTAAAAAATGTACATTTTTATTGGCCAATAACAGATATGGTATGAATATAAGGACATTACATTGTTCAGGAGAGGTGACTTTTACCTTTCCAAGTGAAGAAAAATTTCAAGTGAATTTGTTGTGAAATATGATTCTTTCTAAAGAAAATCTAGTTACTAATGTCACCATCTTTGGTTTCACAGGGGTTATACCTACTACAAAATGGGAAACCTGGATAACCGCATTGCTAACGCTGATCAGCTGCTGACGCAGGATGTGGAAAAGTTCTGTAACAGTGTGGTGGATCTTTACTCCAACCTCAGCAAGGTACGACACCGCTTTGTCCAAACTACCCATTTTACTTTCCTGATAAGAACAGCATTTGCTAAGTTTTCTTGCTTTCCCTCCTCCAGCCCTTGTTGGATATTGGATTATACATATTCAAACTGACAACAGCGATCGGTGCTCAGGTGAGTGTGAAAGACATCGTGAACATCTACTGTAGATCAGTCACATTGGACATTTTAAAGATTGATCTCTTTCTACAGGGTCCTGCAACTATGATGACCTACCTGCTGATCTCCGGCCTCTTCCTGACCCGTCTTCGCAGGCCGATCGGTAAGATGACAGTGACTGAACAGAAATATGAAGGAGAATACCGATACGTCAACTCTCGTCTCATCACAAACAGGTAACTTGTCTTACTTGCATTTAGACAAATGTATATATTTTTTGTAGTGCTGGGCAACGATTAATTGCGATTAATTCACATCCAAAATAAACGTTTTTGTATACATAATATATGTATATTTATTATGTGTGACACACACATACAGTATATATTTTGAATATATTTGCATGTATATATTTACATTCATATAATTTATATTATATATAAATATATTCAATATATAAACATAACATATTTTTCTTAATATATACATGCATGTGTGTGTGGATTTATATATACATAATAAATATGCACAGTACACACACATATATTATGTACAAAAAAACTTTGGATGCGATTAATCATGATTAATCGTTGCCCAGCACTGATGTTTTGTACTTTAATTTTGTTTTTATCAAACATACTCCAATGTTTTTATTTCCTTCCCAGTGAAGAGATCGCCTTCTACAATGGAAATGTAAGGGAGAAACAGACAATTCATTCAACTTTCAAAAAACTGGTGAGTAATTGACCATACAAATCTGTGAGTATTTATTATGAAAAGGGTTGTATTAACCAATAAAGTACAGATAAGCCAATTTTTATATTGATGCAGATAAATGGCCGATATTAAAATGCATACTATTTTGCCTAAATCAAATTAAAAAAAAACTAGACTTAAACTAGTAATTTTAAGTTAAAGTGAATTTAGGTATTACAATATGATTTCTTTTTTTTTTTTTTTTTTCACATTGTTGGATTTTTATATATATATATATATATATATATATATATATATATATATATATATATATATATATATATATATATATAAGCGATTTAATTGCATACAAAATAAAAGTTTGACTTTGCCTAATATATGTGTGTGTAATGTGTGTAATAATTATGTATATATAAATACACACAAATTAATGTATATATTTAAGAGAAATATGCTATGTACAAAAATATTTTTATTTATATATATTATATACAAAATTACAATAAATACATATACTTGTAAATATTTCTTTAATATATATACATGAATGTGTTTGTATTTATATATACATAATAATTACACACAGTACACACGCATATATTAGGGAAAGTCAAATTTTTGTTTTGTATGCGATTAATCATTTTAAAGCCCTAATAATATATATGCATCATCTTAATATCAGAGTTTGTTAGCTGATCTGAGTTTGCTTCCAGGTCGATCATCTGCACAATTTCATCTTCTTCCGTTTCTCCATGGGAATGGTGGATAGCATTATTGCCAAGTGTAAGAGGAGGTTTCTTTATCTTGCCTAGATAAAATATGCATGATGATGGACAGTAAAAAATGACTAAATTGTTCTCTCTTGCTACAGATTTTGCTACCGTTGTTGGCTATTTAGTCGTCAGTCGTCCTTTCCTTGATTTGTCTCACCCTCGACATCTGACCAGCTCACACGCTGAACTGCTGGAGGTAAAACTTCACTCCTGATATTGTGATTATTCCTAGTTAGTGGCCCTCAGTTGCAATAATGTAATGAGAGAAATCATGTTCTCCTGCAGGACTACTACCAGAGTGGCCGTATGCTGCTGCGAATGTCGCAGGCGTTGGGTAGAATCGTCCTTGCAGGCAGAGAAATGACGCGTCTGTCGGGGTAAAAGTTCACACTCGTCCTTATCACATTGCACCAGCACGTGTAATTAAGTTATTTGGTTACCTGCCATTTAATTAAACTTGGTAAAATACGTTTGATGCTATTAAATGAGATTGTTTTTTCCTTCAGCTTCACTGCTCGCATCACTGAGCTCATGAAGGTCCTGAAAGAGCTGAACTCTGGGAAATACGAGCGCACCATGGTGTCTCAGTCAGAGAAAGGTGAGCTTCAGAGACTTCTAAAGTCAACAAACTTCTAGAGCCACATAGTTGATTTAAATGTTTTTGTTATAAACAGATGCTTCAGAAAAGCTCACACTGATACCTGGAAGTGGAAGAATCATCAATGTAGACAATATCATCAAGTAAGCGCAGCTTCCTTCAGTCCAAAATCTCAGATTGAGAGCTTCACTGTTAGGAGAGCTAACTATGCACATTTTAATATGTAATTTCTCACAGGTTTGATCACACGCCCCTGGCTACTCCTAATGGAGACATTCTGATCAGAGATCTGTGTTTTGAGGTGTGTTTCACATTATTTCTACAAACTTTTTCTACAAATTAATTTTGACCCATATGTCTTTGCACCTTTTACATTTTTGCATCTCAAAGTTTTTCTGATTAGCTTTTTGCAATAGCAACTTTTATTGCTCATATTTTACATCTCATGACTGTTTCTAAGAATTGCAACTTAGATTAATGCAGTTTTGAATTTTTTCTGTTGCAACTTTTTTTCTCGCAGTGTGATTTCACATTTGCATTTTTTTATAATTGTGACTTTTCCTCATAATTTTGAGTGTTTCTCAGAACTGCGACTTTTTTTCATTATTGCAACTTTGTTTTTCAGTGATTTTTATCTCACATTTGTGACTTTTTTCACAATGTAATTTCATATCCCATATTTTCAACTTTTTCAAAATTGCAGCTTTCAATTGCAACTTGCATCTTGCAATTGTGACTTTGTTTCTCATTATTGCAACTATTTTTATTGTGATTTTTATTTTTTTAAATATCTCTCATTTGTAACTTTTTCTCATAATTGCATCTTATGTAATATTTGCGACTAATATTTGGCATTAATATGTGCTTAATTAGTACTAATAAATGGCTAATATTCTAGTAATGTGCATGCTAATATGCAACTAGTTAAGAAACCACAAAATAAAGTGTTACCGCAACTATTTTTGCAATTGCAACTTTCTCATATTTGAAATAAATTATGAGAGAATAAAAATAAAGGTAATTATGACTTTTTATCTCAGAATTCAGACTTTTTTTTTTCTCAGAATTGCATGATGTAAACTTGCAATTGCAAGTTATGAAGTCAGAATTGCGTTATGAGAAAAGTCAGAATTGCAAGAAAAAAGTCACAATTGTAAGATATAAACCTGCAATTGTAAGATATTAGTCAAATTTATTTCACACAATGATACAAGTAGTCAGAACTGTAAGAAAAAAAGTCAGAATTGTGAGATATAAACCCAAACTGTATCGCATTTCTAAAAAGTTGCAATTCTAAGAAATTAAGTTGCAATTCTGAGAAATTTTTGCACTTCTGTTTCTGCCACTGAATAAAGGTAATTGTGACTTTTTATCTCATAATTCTAACTTTCGCAATTCTGACTTGTGTTCTTAAAATTGTGAGGTATAAACTTGCTATTGCGAGTTATAAAGTCACATTTCTGAGGAAAAAAAGTCAGAATTACAATATATAAACTTGTAATTCTGACTTTATAACTTGCAATTGCGAGTTTATATTATGGAGTTCTGAGAAAAAGTCAGAATTGCGAGTTTGTATCTCACAATTCTGAGAAAGTTTACATCTCTCAATTCTGACTTTATTTCTCAGAATTTCTAATTTATATCCCGCAATTCTGACTTTATAACTCACAGTTGCAAGTTTCTCACAACTTTATGGAAGGCGGTTTCTGCCACTGAATAAAAAACACAATTTTTTTTTTTCTCACAATTCTGACATTTTTCTTACATAACATTTCATGTTTACATCTTGCAGTTCTGACTTGTGTTGTGAAATTGTGAGGTATAAAGTCACAATTCTGAGAAAAAAAAGTTGCAGTTCTGAGAAATAAAGTCGCAACTCTGAGGGAAAAAAAAGTCAGAATTGAGAGATATAAAGTATATAAGGATATAAAGATCTAAAGATATAAAGAGGAAAAAAAAGTCCAAATTGTGAGAGATTTTATTTCACAATGAAAATGGTTTACTTTTAAAATTGTTTACTTTTTAGTCAGAGATATGGAAACTTGGAAACAATGGAAGCTTTTATTCCTTAAAGTAATGTTTATGACATGTGTTAATGTGTGTGTGCTCATCTTATTGCGTATTACTCTTCAAAGGTGAAATCCGGAACCAATGTTTTGGTGTGTGGTCCCAACGGCTGCGGAAAGAGCTCACTTTTCCGGGTTCTTGGAGAGGTGAGCACGTCTGTGATGCTCGTACTGAAATTATGCCCTCGTTCTTGTTCTCTGTGAAAATTCTTCCATTCTATCTACTAAATATCGTGTCTTTGGTCTCTCTAGTTGTGGCCGCTGTTTGGTGGAAGTTTGACGAAACCAGAGAGGGGGAAGCTCTTCTACGTCCCTCAGGTGAAACTCTTAAACAGAACAAAAACCCAGTTTACCCATAGAAGAACATCTGAATGGTCTACAACAGCTGAATAACTTGCCTTTTTGTCTGGTTTCAGAGGCCTTACATGACCCTCGGCTCACTGAGGGATCAAGTGATCTACCCAGACACCCATGAGGACCAAAAGAGGAAAGGCATCTCTGACCAGGTACTATAAACTAGTTTTTAAGATCCGAAATGTTCTAAAAACTCCGTAAGGTGTGCAGATCAACTGTATTTATTTTATAATAATCCTTTTTTTTGCGGCAGGTGCTGAAGGAATACCTGGATAATGTCCAGTTAGGTCACATTTTGGAGAGAGAGGGGTCGTGGGACATGGTTCAGGACTGGATGGATGTGCTCAGTGGAGGAGAGAAGCAGAGAATGGCGGTAAACATACATTTTTAACTCCCATACACGTACAGTAATTCAAAGTGACTTACAGTAACTGCAGGGACAGTTCTCCTGAAATAAACAGAAGTCAAAGCCACTGATAAGGGCTACATTATTGTGTTAACATCCTGTTTTTGAACCACTTTACCACAGTGTGTGTTAAAACCTAGACATTTTACAATCCCATTGCATGTCTGCACTTAGACTGAGATGTTTTTAGGTTTATAAAATGTTGGTTTTCTCGTAGATGGCCAGGCTCTTCTACCATAAGCCCCAGTTTGCCATCTTGGATGAGTGCACCAGTGCCGTGAGCGTAGATGTGGAGGATTACATCTACAGTCACTGCAGAAAGGTGCGTATTTCTCTATCCTGAAGAGATTTCCCCGTCATTAGGGGTTCAAGCATGTAGCGCTGAAACCCTGTTGTAATTTCTAGAATGGTCAAGGATCAGCGACCTCAACATAAAACTAATCTTGCAAACCAAACCGTAAGTTGTAGAGACTTGAAACTTGGAGGGATGGTAGTACTCACACCACCTACAAAGTCACCAAGGCTCGCCCCAATCGGCCTGACGGGGGCGCTACAGCGATCAAAAATATGAAATCGCTCATAACTCCTAAACCGTCAGTCGCAGACTCATGTGTCTTACGCCGCTGGAATCCTTGGCTCACGTCGGACTAAATTTTAGAGTATTTTGTATTTTTTGAAAAACCTACATTTGCGAACTAGTCCTAGGTGTTTTGCCCAATTGGAACCAAACCAGTGCAGATTCTCTGGAGAGTGATAATCAAAAATTAACTGAAAGCGTTGAAAGAAATCGGCTACTGGGGGGTGATATCTCATTTTTCAAGTGCGTAAATGATTGTTCATTGCGCGGCTTTTCGCACAATTGCGCGATTTTCATATAATACGATAGAACTCCTCATTCTGGACAACTTTGCCTCTAGAACCGCTGCTGTCAATCAAATCATTTGTTAAATGATTGAGAAAATGTCAAATATCTACTTTTGCGAACTAGTCCTAGCTTTTTCGCCCGATCGGAACCAAACCAGTGCAAAAAGATTCTCTGGAGAGTGAATATCAATAATTATCAAAAAAAAAAATCTAACTTTCCCCTCACTGTTGCAAAGTGACGCCGAAACGTTCGAAAAGGGCTACTTTTATTAAAATGCCTATAACTCCTAAATGGAATGAGGTATCTTCACCGAACTCAAAACACTTATGTCAGAGCTCAATCTGAGGTCACAGGAAAAAGACGCAAAGCTTGCCCACTTTGTGGCACTATAAGTACACAAGTAAATATCCACTATTTTTTAGGCTATAACTGTGCAACCATTTGTCCTATCAACATGAAAATCCCTGTGCCCAGTCGTGGTCCAAAATGCCACAAGTGTCTATCGGGACATTTGCGCATCTCAAAAAAACATGGTCGCTATTGGCCGATGAAATTTGAGCACCCATTAGACAAGGTTAACGGAGGCCGATTGGAATAAAACTCGGTGGGCCTGTTTGATTCGCGGCTCCAAAGGTCTGTGAGAAATTTGAAAGATATCACATTTTTAAAGTGCGTAAATGATCGTACATTGCCCAGTTTTTCGTGCATATACACAATATTCGTATCATATGAAGAAACTACTTTTGCATACTAGTCCTAGGTTTCTTCGCTCAATCTGGAAAAAACAACTGCAAGGCAATTCTCTGGACTCTCTAGGTCAATAATTATCAAAAAATGTTGAAATTTACCCTTTGGGAAGCTATAACTGGGTCGTTTAGAAAAGGGGCCTGTCCAAATTTACTCAAAATCCTGTAAAGCCTGGTGAAATTTTCAGGTAGTTTGTTTCTTTTGAAAACCTACTTTTGCAAACTAGTCCTAGGGTTTTTCGCCCAATCGGAACCAAACCAGTGCAGAAAGATTCTCTGGAGAGTGCATATCAATAATTATCAAAAAAAGTTTAACTTTCTACTCACCGTCGCAAAGAGACACCAAAACGTTTGAAAGTGGGAAGAGCCACTTTTAGTAAAATGCCTATAACTCCTGAACGGAATGAGATATATTCACTAAACTCAGAACACCTATGTAGGAGCTCAATCTAAGGTCACAGGAAAAAAATCGCAGAGCTTGGCCACTTGGTGGTGTTATAAGAGTGAAAAAAACAACAACATAATAATGGCTATAACTGCACAATTATTTGTCCTATCAGCATGAAAATTGCTGTGCATGGTCGTTATAGACACAAGTGTCTATAAGGACATTTGCGAATCTCAAAAAAACATGGTCGCCATTGGCCGATGAAGTTTGAGCACCTATTAGACGAAGTTAACGGAGGCCAATTGGAACAAAATTTGGTGGGCCTGTTTGACACATGGCTCCAAAGGTCTGTGAGAAATTTAAAAGAAATCCGCCACTGGGGGGCGAAATCACATTTTTCAAGTGCCTAAATGATTGTACATTGCCCAGCTTTTCACACATACGCGCGATTTTCATATCATATGAAAGAACTTCTCATTTTTGGCAACTTTGCCTCGAGAACCACTGCTGTCAATCAAATCGTTTTTTTTGAAAAACCTACTTTTGCGAACTAGTCCTAGGTTTTTCGCCCGATTGGAACCAAACCAGTGCAGAAAGATTCTCTGCAGAGTGCATATCAATAATTATCAAAAAAAAGTTTAACTTTCCACTAACCATCGCAAAGGGGTGCCAAAACGTTTGAAAGAGGCAGGGTCACTTTTAGTAAAATGCCTATAAATCCTGAACGGAATGAGATGTCTTCGCCAAATTCAGAACACTTATGTAGGAGCTCAGTCTGAGGGCACAGGAAAAAAAATCGCCAAGTTTGGCTACTTTGTGGCGTTATAAGAGTGTAAAAATCATATAAATGGCTGTAACCACGGTGCAACCATTTGTCCTATTGACAAAACTGTGTTTTGCAGTGTTTTCTGGAAAAAAACACTGCAGTAAAATTCTCTGGACTCTCTAGGTCAATAATTATCAAACAAATGTTGAAATTTACCCTTTGGGAAGCTATAATGGGGTCGTTTAGAAAAGGGGCCTGTCCAAATTTACTCAAAATCCTATAAAGCCTAAGGGAAAGCTCAAAACTTCACGAAACCTGGTGAGCACATGCGACAGGTAATTCTAAACAAGCTTGCAAAATTTTTAGGAGATCGGACCACAGCTGGCGCTGTAACAATCATAAACGTTAAAAAAAACATTAATATTTCTGTTAAATTACAAAATATTTCTATGGTAAATTACCTGGATTTCCCAAAAATGCTTTTTAAAATCATTGATTTAGTTGGTTACAGTCTTGCTAAATAATGTATTTTTTCAATGCCTTAAAGCTATTTCAGTATTTTTTTTGCTGAAATTTCCCTTCATGTGTTGTTTATTTTTCTTGTTCCTCAGGTTGGCATCACCCTGTTCACAGTCTCTCACAGAAAGTCCCTGTGGAAGCATCATGAGGTGAGATCAGCTCTGCTTCTCCATCACGAATATTTACCGACATTCGCCATGTGCTTAAACATAAAATGTCCTTTCTTCTTTTCAGTACTACCTCCATATGGATGGCAGAGGAAACTATGAATTCAAACTCATCACCGCTGAAACTGTGGAGTTCGGCTCTTAGAGAAAAACAACAGCACTATCAGCAGTTCACTGTTCATAAGACAGTTCACCCAAAAATGACAATTCTGTCAGCATGTACTCTTTCGTTTGTTGAAAGCAAAATGTTGACATTAGCTGTTGACTTCCATAGTATTTTTCTATAGTTCTTCACAATATCTTCTCATATGTTTAACAGAAAGAAAGAAACTCGTATAGGTTTGAAACAACTTGAGGGTGAGTAAATGAGTAAAATTGTCATTTTTGGGTGAACTGTCCCTTTAAGGAGTCGCCTGCCAACTAATCTAGGAGTTTGTTTTTAATCATGTGTAACTTTTTCGGGATGAAATTGTGGTTAGAGATTTATTAACACTACTTTTGTCCTCAATGATTGTATATAATTTTGTAATTTAAGCAGTCCAATTTATAGGACATCCGTTAAGTACGCGTGGGAGCGTATACCAAGGATATACGTCTTGTGTCTGTGCACTAATTTGTTAATAAGTGAAATTTCTCTGTATAGGCTCACACAAATCAATGCCACCGGACTGAACTGAGCGTTTAATATCTTAGATACACGTTAATGATCTAATATTGCCTTTTTCTCATCAGCTAAACCTTTCTTTAAGCTACTAAGTGGCCTTTCGTGCTCACCGCAGCGTAGTTGGGTGGTCTGGATATGTGCGAGTTGTTTTTTGGTGCACTTTACCTGGTGTGGTAATTTGGAAAACCAGGAAGCCTTGTACAACCGATCGATAAGAAGTTGCCTATGCACTTGTTTACTCCAGCATTGTTGGCATTTCTTGATGTGGAAGGAATCTGGAATGGTTGTTGTGTGTAAGAACTGTAAGAAATACATTCGTAGCACTTCACATTAAGCAAATGAACCACTTTGCTGTATGTTTTCATTAAAAAAGGACATGTTGATACTATGAAGTCTGTTAGTGGTCTTTTTTATCTTGAAGAAACGGTAATAGATTGCGTTGATGATTTCAAAAGAGTGTGAGTTCAGTTGAACTGGTTTATTGCACATGGTTACTTTAGGAAATTCTTCAAAAAATGAATGTTGACTTTTAACACACATCAAATGTAAGTGAAAGTTCATTTAGATTAGACACTCCCTTGACCTTTCACCCTCCACATGACAATGTATTTTTAATATGTCTCTAGTCACCTGTTCCTGGCCAAAGGTGGTAAAACACAAACCCAGATGTCCTACTGGTCAAAAGTGATTGAGAAATTCCAGCTGATATTTTGGGTTTCCCTGATTCACTCTACTGCTTTTCAAACTACAATTCATATATTTTTATCTTTTTGAAAAAAAAAAAAAAAAAGTTTCCACCACTGAATAAAACATAGATAACAGTGACTTTTTATCACACAATTCTGATTTATTTTCTCACAACTGCGAGTTTACATCTCACAATTCTGACATTTTCCTCCCAGAATAGTGCGTTTTCATGACTTGTCATCAATCGGCCATACTGAACCAAACAAAACTCATATTTTGCTGATTATTGCTGCTGAAAATGGTCAATTATTGTCATGTTTTGGGCTGTACTAATTGGTCGGACAGGGAAAACATTTGGAGTACTATAGACTGCCAAAAGTTATAACAAATCGAGGAGAAGAATGCAAAAAGCTGAGGAACAAAATGTGAGGTTGTCCAAACTGAACCAGGATTTCCAGAGCAAGAGTCTTGACAACATTTGGGTTAGTTCTTATCATTTCCAGTCAGGAAGGTGAATATCTTAATACTGCTCGTAAGTATCTTCACCATCTATTAACTTCAGTTTGTCAAAATATTGCACCCTTTCCTGCTTACTAAGTCCTTCACATTATTTAGCAGCTTCCACACGTTTTTACCGTGGTTTAGACAGCATAAATTACCATAACAACATATTCAGTAGTACATTAACCATGCAGTCCATGCTGTTGTTTACGTCCGAGTATCGCCAGTATGGCTGCGCATCCGGGTAACTGACCAAATCGTGAGGAAAGTGCAAACCCTTAATCCACCAACCTGCAGTAAACGGTAAAACTGTTTGCACTACAAGCCAGTGTGTTCATAATTAAGATAATACATTAAAATAAGATGGTAAGACACAACGATTTGCAATATCAAGCCGGAAAACAAGTTTTTTTTGGACAGCTAAAAATAGCTTAACCCATAACCATCTACAAAATGACCATGCCTGCTATATGGGAAAAATAAGGTGAATAAAGTCCAATTCTGAGAGGAAAAAAGCCGGATATTTTCTCATAATTGCGAGCCTATATCTCACGCAATTGCGTGTCATGACGTCAGAACTGCAAAATATAAATTCGCAATTCGGACTTTTTCTTCATAAGTTTCAATTTAGAGTTTTTTTTTCCTTACGCAATTTTGACTTTATAACTATATATATATCAATTCTGTTTGTACACGCAATTCTGGGAAAAAAGTCAGAAATGCGAGAAGTTAACCCCAAGAAAAATTCAGAATCGTGAGGTAAAAAGTCGCATTTGCGTTTTTATTTTATTTTACTTTATTTTTTCAGTGGAAGAAACTGGCTTCCATAGCCTCTTATGTTCATCAAAGCTGCATTTATTTGATCAAAAGTACAGTAAAAACGGTAATATTGCGAACTATTACACTGTTTTCTATTGTAAATATTTTTAATAATGTTATTTCTGTGATGCAAAGCTAATTTTTCGTCGTCATTACTCCGGTCGTCATGATCTTTCAGAAATCGTTCTTTGACCGGTAGCGTATATAGTAATTATTTTGTACTAGATATGTCGTAATAACGTGGTATTATCGTCTGATACCATCACTGCACATTTGGTACCACATAGAAGACTGCATTTGGTAAGATATGAATGACTTGCTATTCAGTGTAAGTAAATGATTTATAATATCTGCTGGAAAACTTCCACTGTAAACTCTAACTAGAGCCGTATAAACCACATATCTGCTTGATAAGGGCTGGTAAATTATATTACCAGTGAATCTCTATATAGAATCAACTGTGGCTGTCATAATAACACAATAAAAACAGACATTTTAAATCTCAGAGAGGCTATCCTGGTTAAATAAAGGTTCAAATAAAAAGAAAGAAAGAAAATATATTACAATAACTGTTATACCTATCATTTAAAATTATATTTTACAAACACTTTTTGTCTGATTATGTTATTAAAAACAAATAATTATGTTACAATTAAAAATATACAAATTATTATAAATGTATTCAAATGAATAGCAGCAATTAATATTGTAGTAGCAGTAGTAGTGGTATATTTGTTGTTGTGTTTCTAAGCACTTTTCTCTGATAGCCGATAACAACATTCATTTGTTTACTTTGTAAACTGGTGAACGTTGGTCGTCATGTGGTTCATTTTTTCATTCTGAGCTAATACAGGAAGAAGCTTGTCATAAACCACATGTAGTTTCCCTTTAGGTGCAGAGAATCGAGTGTTAAGCTGTTTGTGGCTTGTCAGTGTCTGACTTTCAAACCTGTAACTTAACTTTTAACTGTGACCGTTTGCCGGATCAGATCAACCATCTGAAGGGATGATATGGCGTTGCTGGCCTTCCTTCTTATCTTTTGCCTTCAGACGTTCTGCACAACATGTCAGGCGAATGAACAAGGTAGAGTATTTCTTTATGATCTGTATTATTATAATCTTTAAGATGTCAGGAAGTAAAAACACACGTAGCTGTATGATTAACTAAAGCAGACAAACCAGTTCAGTGAGAATTTTTCATGTGATCAAGTGTGAAATGAGTTCACTTTGGGTCTGTTGAATGTGCATTGATGTAAAACCTGTGTTTATATGTTTCAGCTTCTCTGAAGTTTGTTGGGATTGGAGACTGGGGTGGACTTCCTATATACCCCTACTACACACCGCATGAGTTCGACACGGCCAATGAACTGGGTAGAGTCGCCCAGAGCTCAGGTCTGGACTTTGTCCTTAGTCTTGGAGATCATTTTTACTTCAGTGGGGTCAAAGACGTAGATGACACCCGCTTTAAGGTGAACACCAGGTTAAGTCACTTGTGAGCTGGTTCATCTCCTTCTAAATGTCTGTCTTAGGTGCTTGTGAAATCTGTAACTTTTTGAGGGATCTGTCATGCACAATGGGTTCCTCAGGTTAATGTGTACAGCTAGCAGCTTGAAAGTGTGATGATGTAACCAGGATCAGACAGGTTAAAGAGCAGACAGTGATAGTGTGCATAGGGTACTCCAGCTCAGTGAACTGCCTTTACACTCTCTGGTCATCTGATGTAGTTAGTGTGACAGATGAATTGGTCCCTCTAGTGGCAGCAGAACAGAATGCAGTAAGGCTTTTGCTATGCTATGCTATGCTATGCTAAAATAAAATAAAATAAAATAAAATAAAATAAAATAAAATAAAATAAAATAGTTTTATTTTATGGTGTTTTATATGGTTACTTGTTGCATTTAACACAGGTAAAACCATGGATGGCTCTTCATCACCAAATTTAGATATGTAGCTATGGTATTCATTATTATGTAACCCGAAATAAAATAAAATAACCTATTCATATTAAATATAAAATATAATATATGAAGAGTTCAGATGCAAAACCAGCTAAATCCATCTGAAAACTTTCTTTAAAAAATGCATTTTTATCAGGCTCAGATGTATAGGTTTCTATGTAAGTACCGGTACTTCTGATTGGACTGAGGCTGGTATTTTAGGGAGTTTGAAGAAAAAGTATTTGATGGACATATAATATGTGTCAAGAGCATTCACTCCGCATCATTATCTCATTTTTGACCGAGATGGCTTTTAGCTGGTTTTGCATCTGAACTCTTCATATATACATATATATATATATACCGTAGTAATATACCTTTCTAAATGCATTTAAAAAATAAATAAATAAATAAAAATACCATAGTAATGTAACTGTGGTAACTGTTATTATATGCCTAAATGCATCTATAAATAAAATTAAATAAAATACTATGGTAATTGTAAGTATAAGCCTGAATGCATTAAGAAATAAAAACAAAATAAAATACCATGGTAATGTAACTATGGTAATTGTTATTGTAAGCCTAAATGCATTTAAAAATAAAATAAAATATAAAAATATCATGGTAATGTAACTATGGTAATAGTTTTTTTTTTTTTAAAGATTTATTTTTTGGCATTTTGCCTTTATTACGATAGGACAGATCAAAAAGGACAGTAACCAAAGTGGGAGAGAGAGATGGGGGCGGGATCGGGAAAGGTCCTCGAGTCGAACTCGGGATGCCTGGAGTGCAACGCCGCTCTATGGTAATTGTTATTATAAGCCAAACGCATGTAGAAATAAAATAAAATAAAATACCATGGTAATGTAACTGTGGTAATTGCCATTGTAAGCCTAAATGCATTTAGAAATAAAATAAAATAAAAAATAAAAATAAAAATAAAAATAAAATAAAATAAAATAAAATAAAATAAAATAAAATAAAATAAAATAAATAAAATAAAATAAAACAAAACAAATAACATGGTAATGTAACTATGGTAATTGTCATTATAAGCCTAAAATGCATTTAGAAATTTTTTTTTTAATTAAATTAAATATAAAATAAAATGAAAAAATTCAATGTAATGTTAATATGGTAATTGTTATTATAATCATAAATGCACTTAGAAATTAAATTAAATTAAATTAAATATACCATGGTACAGTGTTTTATTTTATGGTGTTTTAAATTGTTTACCTGTTGCATTTAACACAAGTAAAAACAATTAACATAACAAAAAAGTACCATGGTATCATGAAGGTCCAGATGGTAATACCATAGCACTTTAACATATTCTATCATATGGTACTGAATGATACCATATGCATGAATCATAGTATTTATATTCCTTACAGTGATGGTATCAGTTGGTAATACTATGATACTTCCATATATACCATGGTACTCAGATTCAAGTACAATGCTGTTTACCAAATGAATTATTTCCAAATTAATAGAGATAGAAATCTTTAAATATTTTTTATGAATCTGTAACATTTGTGCCACAGTTACCACAGTAAACCCATGATCAATTTTATTTAACTTATTTCCATTATGTATGTTTATTAAAATTCTAACTATTAAAAATATTTATTATTTAGAATATATATTTAATATTTTATTCTATTTTATTTTTTCCTTTTTTTTTACATGATGTTTTGAAGCTGTAACGCAGCTCTGTTTTTCAGTCTACCTATGAGAGTGTGTTCTCTCACCCTGCACTGATGTCCGTGCCGTGGTACCTGGTAGCAGGAAATCACGATCACCGTGGAAACGTATCAGCCCAGATCGCTTACTCAAACAGATCTGAACGATGGTGAGTGAGGTCAGAGGTCAAGCTCTGTGTATTAAAGAATGTAAACATAGCCATTCATTCATGACAACAGAGTGCTGCTGTTAATATTTGACAGGATCTACCCGGACCTCTACTATGAGCTAAACTTCAAGATTCCTCACAGCAACGCATCCATCACAGTTCTGATGACTGACACAGTGGTTCTGTGTGGAAACACCTATGACGGACTTGAACCCGTAGGTCCGGAAGACTACGCCGCTGCTAAACAACATCTGAAATGGATCAAGAATAAACTTGAAAACACCAAGTGAGTTATTAATGCAACAGTAGCTGCCCAAGATCCAAATGCAAACAGCCTGCCCAATATCTAATAGAAGAACAAACAACACTGAAATCCAATGTGAATAATCACAGGATGTGTTTTGCTTTCACTGGGCAAACATTAGTCCCATAACAGGAATTTTAGGGCATGTTTTTAAAGGCCCCAACCTGCCACACTCCTTCCACTCCTCCATTGTCACATTCTTTCAATTATTAGCTCTCAACATCTTCAAAACCTCAGATTCACAGGCACATACAGCCAAGATATGACCTGGAAAACATTCCTGGCATTCAATACTAAAAATAAGACCAGCTTTTAAAGGGACAGTTCACATAAAAATGAAAATGACACCATGATTTACTCACCCTCAAGCCGTCCTAGGTCCTAGGCTTTCTCCTTTCAGACAAATACAATCAGAGTTATATTAAAAAATGTCCTGGCTTTTCCAAGCTTTATAATTGAAGTGAATGGGCGTTGAGATTTTGAAGTTCAAAAAAGTGCATCCATTCATCATAAAACATAATAATAAAGGCTTTCTGAAGCAAATCGATGTGTTTGTGTAAGAAAAATATCCATATTTACAACCTTATAAAGCATGATCTCTAGCTTACGCTAACTATCATACGCACGTTCACAAGAGAGAATGTAAAGTACTAAGTACAGAAGTACAAAAGAAGGAAAAATATTGGCAGATTTCGATATAAGCCAAGAGGGAACTGGTTTTTAGGGCTGCCGCTAACTACTATTTTTATATCGATTAATCTATCAACTAATTTATCGATGAATCGATTAATCTAAACAGTTAATTCCCCCCCCCCCCCCCCCAAAAAAAAACAATGAATTTATTTAGGAGAAAAATGTAAATGCACAGTATTTCTGAAAAATAATAATAATAATAATAATAATAATACATTATTTATTTATTTATTTCTAAGCCGCTTTTGATTATTAAAATTTAATGGAACCATTAAAATGGAATCCAGAAAAGTAATGGAAAACAGATTTTGGTAAAAAAAAAAAAAAAAAAAATTGTAAAACTCAATTAATTAGACAGGCTTTTTGAAAAATAAAATGTAATTTAACCATTAAAACAGAGAATAGATACATGGAAAAAAATAATTTGGAAATAAAACAGCTTTCATAGGGCCCTATAATTATAATTAATTTTTTTGTGGTAATAAAAATAGATGTAAGTAAACAGTAGCCTTTAAAATGACTTAAAAATTCATATATAATAGCAATGAGGCAATAATAATTAGTTCAAATAAATTATCAAAAGCAAGGACTCATAAAGTTTCATTAAACAAAACTGTTAAAATACATAATGTAGTATAAACAATAGAACTAATATACATTACGCATTACAGCAATTCCTGCAGAGGGCGCCAACGGCCTGACGATTGTTTTTACAATTTACTGCGCGATCTAATCCTTGTTTATTATTGACTAAACGTAATTTAATTCAAATGTCCACTCAATCTTTAATACGTAACCATTTCTTTACGACAGAAATGCTATAGCCACTGTAATTTAATAAATATATGGACATCAAAACGTGTAAACTCAGAGTGAGGGTTTGAGCTTTTATTTTGAAATCGCGGAGATCTCCTGAGTTTGCGTAGGTTTATAAATGAAATGGCGCCTGTTGTGTACCCAGATAAACGTTATATTAATAAACCCAAACTCACAGCATGTATGCAGATATGGAGATTGAGACTCTCCGCACAAGTAAATGATAACGGTTCGAGTGGAACAGCATTTAACGTTACTGTGAACGGAGCCGCTCTGACATGAACATACAGGCATGTAAATAATTAAAGTACGTAAGTGAAACCTGCATCGCATATATTCATTTAACTGAATGATAGCGTTTGTGAAATCACAATTATGCTTAATTATGATTTTTAAAATGGGTTTAATATATCATGCAGCCTTGGAAGACAGTCTAATAATGCTTTTCATTAGTTCTCTTCCGTGAAACGCGCCACTTCCGGTATTTTGACGGTTATTCGACATGGGCAAAATGAAATCGAGGATTTTTTAAAGTCGAATACTCAGGATTTAATATAACTCCAACTGCATTCGTCGGAAGGAAGAAAGTCATATACACCTAGGATGGCTTGAGGGTGAGTAAAGTGTGGGTAATTTTCATTTTTTGGTGAACTACGCAGTGATTTAACAAGTATTCACTCCTAAGAATTATGTCAGTAAGACTGAAGTCATAAAACTGGGCGATTAAAAAAGAATTTTCATCCAAAATGCAAATTCTACCATTATCTTATGACTTATAACTTAACTGACCTTCCAGAATGATGAAAGGTTATGCTCCCGGATATGTTATGGTTTGTGTTTAATGTACAAACTGTCAACAGCCAGATAAAACGAAACTCAAACAACACATGCCATCACATGCAGGGGGAAATTACAGTAAAAAAAAAAAATCCACTGAGTATAATAGCAGCAAACACTCACAGCTGTTTTCCACAACAGAAGTGAAACAAGGCTTATATTCATCAAATGTGTTTATAATGATCGCATCTTTTGGTTGTTTTTGCTTTCAACCGCAGGTCAGATTTTGTCATTGTGGCTGGTCATTATCCAGTCTGGTCCATTGGACATCATGGACCAACCAAGTGTTTGATATCACAACTCAGACCTCTACTGAAGAAGTACGGAGTCTCTTTATATCTGAGTGGTCATGACCACAGTCTACAGGTTGGTATCTTGAATATGATATCATGTAACAAAAAAATCAAGCAGTACTATAACTTTTCAATAAGAGAAATAAAAAATTGCTGAAAATGTACTTACCTTCAGGCCATCCAAGATGTAAATGAGTTGTAGATGATTTGGAGAAATTTAGCATTGCATCACTTGCTCACCAATGGATCCTCTGCAGTGAATGGGTGCTGTCAATGAGTCCAAACAGCTGATTAAAAAAAAAAAATCACAATAATCCACAAGTAATCTACACCAGTCCATCAATTAACATCTTGTGAAGTGAAAAGGTGCATGTTTATAAGAAACAAATCCAGAATCAAGACATTTTTAACTTCAAACTGTTGCTTCCTGCTAAAATTCAAATCCATAATCTATAATATTGCTTCCTCCCTTAAAAAGGTTGTCTGTTCTGAATCAAGAGAGAAATATGCACAGATCAAGGATCATTTATAAGTGAAAACAGTACAAAACAATTCTAAACAAATATGTTGGTGGATTTTAATGTTGGAAGACAGTAGGGGATGGACTTTTTCACTGAAGGAAGCGTTATTATTTTGTCCAGAAGCAATGGTTTGAAGTTAAAACGCTTTATATTGATTAGCTTTTCCTTCACAAGATGTTAATTGATATTCTGGAGTGGTGTGGGGTTACTTGTGGATTATTGTGATGCTTTTATCAACTGTTTGGACTCTCATTCTGACGGTACCCATTCACTGCAGTGGCTCCGTTGGTGAGCAAGTGATGCAATACTACATTTCTATTACAAATCTGTTCCAATTCTTAATAGTGACTTTTCATGCGACGGAACTATAAATATTATTTTTTAAAAATGTTTTCTGCTTCATTAGTTTATCAGAGAAGACGATGGAAGTTCATACGTCGTCAGCGGAACTGGAGTCCAAGCGGAACTTTTCACTGACCACAGAGACAGCTTCCCGTCATCTTGGCAGCTGTTCTCCAACGCCGTCAATCGGACGACAGGAGCGTTTGTGTACTTTGAAGTCAACACAAGTGAGATGTTGATAAATTACATCCAGGAAGACGGGAAGTGTGTGTACCAAACATCCATCCCCAAACGCAAAGTCCAACATTTGTGATAGTCTGCATTTAATGAACACAACAGTCACTTTGCCAAAAATTCTTTCTAATTGTACCAGATGTCTTTATTGTATATTTGTTTGTATATTTTAAATCTAGTTTTAGCTGTATTTTAGTTTTAAATTCATGTTTAGCTTTATCTGTGTACAAAATAAAAACAATTTTATTGCTGAGATTGAAAAAATACATTCTTACATAAATGTCCACTGGTCTTGGACTTTGTATAGAGCAATTTGTTTCAAACATTTTGCGTGAGCTGCAAATGTGAGTCTGAATTGCATATCGGTTGTTATGTTTGTGATTCAAAAGACCAGCATATATATCTAGTAGGGATGTGACGAGATCCGATGTGTCTCGCGATACCAGTCGGATCTCGCGAGGACTCGTGACGATATCCCAGCAAAACATTTTGCAGTGTTTACATTAGGGTTGTCACGATACCATAAAAATGACTAACGATACTATACCAGCTGAAGTATCACGATACCATGCAGTATTCTGTTTATTTACAATTCAAAATTTCATAAATAAAAAGATGTAAATGAAAACAGAAAGGATTTTTTTCTGAATACTTCATTAATGTGAATCAGTGACTGGCTATTGTTATCCATGAAATCATGTAAACAAAACTCTTCATGTAAACAAAAATCTTAGCACTGCACTGAGGCTGCATGAAGTGACATTTAGATGTGGTATTTGTACTGATGGTACTGAAGTGTCGGGATACACTGAATACCACATAAAGCGTATACACAGCATGTACTACACAAAGCACAGCAGAAAGACATTTTGGCAATCAACTTGTGATGTTTTTGCTGGTGTGCATGTTCAAATGAACGTTTTAAACAGTGTTCCTGCCATGCATACAACATATCTTACGGTACTACCGTTTAAAAAATGCAATTTTTAAGCTTTAGTATCGCGATACTACCATAGTACCGGTATATCGTGCAACCCTCATTTACATTATAGCTGCATGATTAATCCTTAAAATATCCAGATCTCGATTCAAAAACCCACGTGATCTTTTTCCTGAATGACAACAATTTAGCTATGTGTATTAGGACTGTTTCACTTCGCGAGTGTCAGTGGAGCGTGAGAAGCACGTTTTGTTAAAAATAAAATAGACTGCAAATTACGTCACTTGCGGAAGTGCAGGTGTCTGAGAGTGCAGGTGCATGTCTGCAGCCAGACCCTATTGTTCTGGGCTCGTCTGCTTGCCTATACAGAGTTGGTCCTTTTAATATCACATAATGCCTTTCTTACGGCGCGTTCATATCTGCTGGTATATCGTTTGACAACAGTAAGGTTTATATTGAATTTGGTCTTTATCATCTTAGTCCGTTTTGCCACATTAAGCGTTTGCTGGGCAAATATAAAAACAAAAGTTTGCGCATTCATGGCCATATGCTTGCCTTGAAGTACATTAAATTAATAAACTATATTACAAATTTTTTCGTTTAATGGCACTTAATGTATCTTCATAGGTTAAGCCATATCAAGTGTTAATGGTTTTCTACGGGAGGAAAAAGCTTAACGAGAGACTTTGTGCAGTGCTGGGGAAAGTTACTTTTAAAAGTAATGCATTGAGTTACTCCCTAAAAAAGTAACTAATTACGTTACTTAGTTACTTTTTATGGAAAGTAATGTGTTACTTTACTTTTGCATTACTTTTTAAATCTGAGCAGGGCTTGAATGTTTGTTTTTAATATAAAAAGTTCTATTTTTGGCAAATGTAAAAGCCTTTTCACAACAAAAGCCTCAGGCTTTGAGAAAAGTAAATTCATGTCTGTACAGTAGACCGCAGAAGAAAAAATATGGGAAAAGGAAAACAAATGTTAGATTATCTTGAGTAATTTTTGCTTATTAGTATGGTTGAACTGCATCATCGAAGGTCGGCAGCAAAGACACTGGTTAATAAAAATGGTATTAAATGCATAAAGGATATTTTTATTATTTAACATATTTAATTATTGCAGTTTGTGTCATATTCTGAGTTAAATTTCACTGTTTTTATTCATTTTGAGGAATACCAAATCTGTTTTGTGAGTGAGATGAATTAATGCATGTTCACATTTATTCTAGAACTAACATCTTACTCCCAATTTCTCTCAATATGGGGAAAGGAGAGCTTTTAATCAATAAATGGGGGGAAAGGAACTGGCGTTACTTATTTGAAAAAAGTAACTCAGATACTTTCTTGTCAATTAAAATGCGTTACTTTACTAGTTACTTAAAAAAAGTAATAATATTACGTTAATATTGCGTTACCCCCAACACTGAAGAAATGTGAATTGGGTTACGCATGTCTCTTTAACGTGACTTATTATTGAGCTCAGTTTGGCTCACATAATTAAATGTCTATGTGAATCACACACTCATAGAGTCCATATAAATCTCTGATATGATACTATATCAGCTATCCCACACTTTATAAAGTTGCAGCCAGAGTCCAGATCAGGGCAGAGAGCCTATTTTAGAAAAATGATTCACATTTCAGACAAAATTCCCAACATTTGCTTTTCTTGGGATTGTTGTGATCACAATTCCCTGACAGACAGAGTGTTAATGTAAAGAGTGAAAGCATTACCTTCAAATATAGATTCTTCCGGAGAGCACTGTATTTGGCTGATCTGGCCGTGTTGTTTGTCTAGAGCACAAAGGGGTAGGATGGCTTGAACATAAAAACAGTAACTCACTCCTTGGTCCAAATCCGTCAGTTCAATGATGCTGCAATTACTGATCTTCTCTTCCTCTAAAGGCAAACACATAAAATATATGTCTCTTATTGTCACCACGGCTGCATTTATTTATGCATTTATTCACAGTAATATTGTGAAATATTATTACAATTTAAAATAAATGTTTTCTATTTGAATATATTTTAAAATGTAATTTATTTCTGACACAAAGCTGAATTTTCAACATCATTACTCCAGTCTTCAGTGTCACATATTCCTTCAGAAATCATTCTAATATGCTGGTTTGCTGCTCAAAAAACATCTATTATTTATTATTATTTATAACAACAGCATTTAATCAGCATTTTATTCATTTAAATAGTAATTTATTAATAATATCATATGGCCCAATAATATAGCCCAACATAATACATCACAATGAGTAAAATAAATATTTTTAAAATATCAGATTTTTATTTTGATAATTACCATGCAGTTAAAAAAGGTTAATTGTGTAAGAAATGGCTCTACCTACCTACAAAAAAAGACAACAATTAGCTTTTTGTTTATTATTTATTATTTAGTCGGTTACGATTTTCACTCAGAAATTTCTAGTAAATTTCACCAACCAACTGAATTAAAAGTGCAAGTAGAAAGACTGAAATAGTGAATTTCTCTTTGAAAAGTTGTTTTTATACTGTTAAGTCAGGATAGTACTTTAGACTTTAAAAAAGTGGTAAAAGAGCTCCAAAAAATTTGTTTACTGCTTATTAAATAAGATAAGACAAAAGAAAGATAGTAGGACGCCTGTTACGTGAAGCGTCGTCTTCCTTTTGTCAGTGCTTACGTCTCTTTTAAACTCTGGTCTGCCAATGACAGCTGAAAGAGAAACAGAAGATCTTTAATTTAGCTAAAAAAATATATTTATATGTAGAAAAACAAAGGTATGAAGTTTGTCGGGGATACTGACTGTCATGATAAGGGGAGAATTTCCCAGAGCTGACATGAGGGAACTCAGCCAAATCGGAGGAGACGCCCCGCATGGGTTCAGACAGGATGTCTGCGCTGTAATAGGCCTGCAGGTTTTTTAACTCTGCAGTCAGGTCGCATTCAGTTTTCATGGTCTTGATACAGTGCTGCGTCCGTTCTCTGTCCTGCCCAGACATTTAGACATTTAGAAACATTTGAAAATCATAAATTGCATTACATTAAAAAAGGAGGAAAAATTTGGTGCCTGCTGTAACAAGTAATGGATGTAGAACTATGCAAATTCAGAAAAATTAAATTGAAATCTTAAGTTTAATTGACTGTTACAACCTCACTGTAAAAAATAAAAAACACAATTTGTTGAGTCAGCTTAAAATAATTTGTTACCCCGCTGCCTTAAAATTTTAAGTTCAGTCAACTAAAATAAGTTTAGTCAACTTGAAATGTTAAGTTGTACTAAGTAACAACTTAGATATTTGTGTTTGCTAAACTTAACAGTAACCTTAAAATTTTAAATTGATTAAACTCAAATATCTAAGTTGTCACTTAGTATAATTTAACATTTCAATTTGAATAAACTTTTTTTGAGTTGACTGAACTTAAAATTTTAAGGAAGCCAGGTTACAAATTATTTTAAGTTGACTTAACAAATTGTTTTTTACAGTGCTGCAGCGATAAACGCAATGCGCTTTTAATCACATTACTGATAGAAATTAATAGGAAATTGAGTATAGACAAGTCTAAAATATATAATATACACTTTTATTGCGTTACACTTAACACTTATCGATTTATGGGCATGTTCAGATTGCACAGTGAGAAACCTTTTGATATAATCAATGAATTATGACTTGATTAGTCAGAATCAATATGATATATTGTGTGTTTGAATATATTCACTAATGTATTCAAACAAAACATATGCAATATACAGTATGAAGGTTGTCTGTACATACTGTACATTGTACTTTTATATTAAACCTGCAACTGTGACAGATTTAGACACTTTTCACTATTGTTCACTATTATTTAAACAACATCTTTTGACATGTTGTAATAAATTAGATTTAAATTAAACCTGGATGGGTATATTTACTAATTCTAGCACATTTTTATAACTCTGAAAAAATGACAACTTAGTTTGAAAATTCAACCGTGTAGGAATAATTTGTTGGTTTTGGACTCCATGTTAAAATAGATTTAAAATTGATTGAGGACCAGGTTACATTCTGTGCTTTTGGATAGATGTCTATGAGAGAAAAGCAAATGAGTCAATATGATTGTTTTGACTGACAAACCCCTTAAGAAATTTAAATAAAATTTCGCAAGGAACATTATTAGAATGATATAAATTGTTTCAGAAAACTGGTTAACAAACTGAATGTCACAAATTCAGTCATTATGGCACAGGTACTGTACATGACTCACCTGAGGTGCAATCCTTCATGAAAAATAAAACCAGGACCAATTCAAGCATGCAGAATTTCATCTGCCTGTTATTTCTCATATTGTCCCAAGGCGAAAATTCTATTTCAATTACTGTACAAAGACCAAGTAAAGCTCCTTTTCAGCAGGTAGGATGAAAATTAAAGTGAAACCTCATCCCAAGTTGTTTATAAAGTCTTCTTTATTGTGTGTGTGAGCGCAGGAAAACCAGCCAGATTCCACTTTCTACTTATGCATATTACCATTTATGGATTTCCACACTTAAACTGTTGGCTGAGCATTAAAGAATGCAAGTTTAAAAGGAAAGGAATACATTATTATATAATTATTATGTATTTATGTATGTATGTATGTATATGTCTCTGGCATCTACCTAACTTAAAAATTTATATAGTTAAATAATATAATAATTATTCTCCGATACTGCCTATATTAAGTATAAAAAACAAATCAAAATAATTGTTTTTATCTTAGCTTAAAGTATAGACATGTGATATTTACAGTGACCGGACTTTATACTCCAGTTATTGATTTATTTATGATTGGAATATGCCCATTTCTATATGGACACATAGAATACAACCCCCCTAAAATAAAATAAAAAAATATATAAAAAATAAAATCCTGATTTATAAGTCATATCTATAGTGACTGGGAAGCTGAGCTAAATGCCTCACCATCCTTCCATCCATCCATCTGTCTATCATTAAGAATTTAAACATTAAACCTATATCCATATACTGGCACAGCCAGTTGCCTAAAATAATAAAATAAAATAAGACAGTTTCAACCGATTTTAAGCCTTATAATCGTCTAGTGTGCGACCAGCTTAAAGGCACAATATGTAAGTTTTCGCCGCTAGAGGTCGCATTTTCAAAACAATAACACAGACGAAGCTCGATGACGCAATGACGGAGCATGGAACGTTGGGAGATGTCCTTTTCGCAAATCATGCTCACGGATGAGGTAATGAATTACTTTTTTATTAACTTACCTGTACATTTAATAACAGTATTTTATGTCATCGTAATGAATTATCTGCAAAGAACATGAAATTTGATTCAATATTAGCCTTTTACTTATATGTGACTATTGTCATGATATTGGTGGGTTAATGATGCACATTTTTACGTGTGTAAAACAGTCGTTCTAAAAGTACATTTGAATGAACCCACCATATTTGCAAGTATGACTAAATGTTTTTATGCAGCACATACTGTATTTAATTATATTACCATAGGTTTGCTCACTGAATTTTCGGCCGGCAAATGGCATTTTCGGGTTTTGGCCGAAAGAGAAAAACGGTCGAAAATATATATATTTATGATATATGCCTATATACGGCGCGCCGCACCGCACTGACCGGCGTGACTCTGCTCAATATTCCGCTCTATGAATGTGCGTTCCGCTTGTGTACCACTACTCATGCTCACCAGAAAAAAAAAACATTTGAGTCTGCTCAAATAACGCGCCTATAGGAAGTTTCTATGTAGTTTCTATGTAGATCTGCATGCGGAAAAACTACAACTTCCGCTTTGTCCACGTGTGTTGCCATAGGCTGCGTCTGAAAGCTCTAAAATGCTGCCTTGGAGCATTGCTACAAGCTGATATGTTTTGTTTGTGTGCGCCAGCGCGATTACTGCAACTTTTCCTCATACCAGCAAAAGCAACTTAAAAGGGTCATCGGATGCTAAGTTCACTTTTTCATGTTGTTTGAACATTAATGTGTGTTGCCAGTGTATGTACAAATCTACCCTATAATGATAAAAATCCACGCAGTGGTTTTTAATTAATCTGTAAAAATAATATCCCCTTTTTCAAATCGAGCCGTTCTCAGATGCCTGTCGTTGTGCCGTCACACCGACAGAGGCCGCTCCCACAATAGTTGATTGACATGAGCGTCTTACCTTAGACCAGCTGTCACAGTCCAGTAACTTTCCATGTTTTGATGCCAGAGCAGTGATGTAAGTTAGACAAGAATATCTCCGATTGAGCAATTGAGGTGTTGTGTTGCTGGATGTAATAATGAACATAGTGGTCGTCATTTACTCCGACATCTGAGCCGCTGAAGATGCAGTAATTACATTTGTTTGTGAATAGAAAACTCCTCCCAATCTACATATATTGGTCTATGTTCGCACGAATCATTCATTATCCAGCTTCACCAACAGCAGAAGTAAGTATAAGCGTTTTTTATGAATCTTTGTGATTGCCTTTCCTTATAACGTAGTAGTTAGGAAGTTTAGCGGCTAAAGGCGGCTAATGTAAACAAGATCGTCTTTCCACAGAGAGAAGAGAGGGGCGGGGCGAGCAGAGCTCATTTGCATTTAAAGGAACAACCCCTTAGAATGAGATGATTTTTGCAGAGCTGATTTTGGCAAGGTAAAAAGGGTGTTGTTTTACAAAACCATTGAGAATTTTTAATCAAAGTATATTAGAGACTTTTCATTAAGACCCTAAAGAATTATATCAACTTGTGAAAAATGGGCATCCGATGACCCCTTTAAACAAAAAACAAACAGAATGGCGCTTTCTGCCATTTGAGTTTCCTTTCTGTCACAAAACTGAATAGTTAAATATATTTTTCAAGTACTTATTCCCTGTATGTATATATGTACTGCAGATTTTATAGCCTATAAATGGCATTAATTTGATATAATATTTAGTATTTTCACATGTAGGTGGAAAAATTGTAATTTGTACTATTGTCTGTTTAAAATAAATGAAAAGAAACCTAGCAAGTAGATGTTTTTTGTTTTTTTTTGTACCGAATTCGTATCGAACCGTGACCCTCAAACCGAGGTACGTACAGAACCGTGACATCTGTGTACCGTTACACCCCTATTTGCCAGGGGTGTTTCCAAACTTTTGGAGGGCAGTGTACGTCGTCAGCGGAGTCAATGCGGATATTTTCACTGAACACAGAGACAGCTTCCCGTCGTCTTGGCAGCTGTTCTCCAACGCTAGGTATCAGACCGACGACAGGAGCGTTTGTGTACTTTGAAGTCAACACAAGTGAGATGTTGATAAATTACATCCAGAAAGACGGGAAGTGTGTGTATCAAACATCCGTCCCTAAAAGCAAAGTCCAACTTTGACGTCATTACAGCATTTGCGGTAGTCTGCGTTTAATGAACACAACAGTAACTTTGCCAAAAGTTCTTTCTAATTGCACCAGATGGCTTTATTGTATATTTGTATGTATATTTTAAATTTATTTTTAGCTGTGTTTTAGTTTTAAATTTCTGTTTAGCTTGCTGTGTATAAAAAATATATATATATATTGCTTAGATTGAGAAAAAAAAACAAAAAAAAAAACAAAAACATTCTTACATAAATGTCCACTAGTCTTGGACTTTGGATAGAGCAATTGTTTTGTTTTTTTTTTCGGATATTTTATGTGATATATATATATATATATAAATATATGATAAAGTAACTGTGTTATATATGTGTGTATATATATATATATATATATATATATATATACAAATTGGTAAAATTTTGAAATATTTTTGCTATTTAAAATAACTTGGGGGGGGGGGTGATTATAGAAATTAATTCTTTTATTCAGCAAGGATGCTTTAACTTGATCAAAAGTAATGATTAAAACATTTATAACGTTACAAAATATTCTATTTCAGATAAATGCTGTTCTTCTGTACTTTATATTCATCAAAGAAACCTGAAAAAAAAATACTACTCAGCTGTTTTCAACATAATAATAATAAGTGTTTTTTGAGCAGCAAATCTGAATATTAGTAATGATGCTTTGAAATCACAGGAATAAATTATATTTTAAAATACATTCAAATAGAAAACAGTTATTTTAAACAGTAAAAATATTTCAAAAATGTTCTGTTTTTGCTGTACTTTGAATCAAATAAATGCAGGCTTGGTAAGCAGAAGAGACTAATTTAATTTAACAAGTGCCTACAAATATTTGATAGTTGAGTCACATTTAATAAAATTCTACTAATTTACAGTTGGGGTCGCCAGTGAGCTATTTACTAATTACTAAACATCTAAATTAGTGTGTTTAAATGTGAGTTTGATTTTCATAACCAATATAAAAAAACATGTCCTTTTAATCCGAATGCTGACTAGTCCACATGTGCATTTTTTGTATTTAATAGTTTTATTTATTTTTTTACAGAAATCCACATCAGTACCATTCCTACTGAATTCACAGGTTTGTAGTACACTGATAAAATCTGAGTATCAAAATGGCAACAATAAACCAGATTTAACATTATTTTATGATAACTAGTTAGCCATGTACAGTTGCAATGTGCTTAGCAGACCATTTTAGTGTTAAAACACAACTATTCTTACAAGTTTACCACATTAATAGTTAAAAAAATAAATTAGTGTTTTTCATTTCATAAAATATCAAAAGCGATTCTGATTCTCCCAAGTGCGTACAAAAATCCCATCATAAATCATACAGTATTTCCATTTGTTAACAAGTAGAAGAAGTAGGTAGTACTTATAAAAAGTCTATACAGTACACTTCAGTGCCAGACTAAAGAACCCACCACCAGACAGTATAAAGGTCTCATCTTGCTAAATAATATGTCTAACATATCTACATTTTGAGGTTTCACAGAAACACAATTTTCCCATCGTTTTTGAGTGGAACGGGACGCCATCCTCCCTAAGGGAGAGTCCAATTTCGATGTACCAAATGGAGCGTCCACACTCCTCACACGCCTTTCAACGGTAATCCCTCTTTTCCTGTGTTTTCCGCTCTCTTTTTTCGTCTGTAGCACATCACGATGACAATAACGATTGTTGTTATTGCCAAAATGATAATAAGAATGGCTCCGATGATGACACCCACGCCGTACTCTGCAAAAAACATTACATCATCGTCATTAAGGTCACTTAACACTTGATTCAGTGAGTTTAATGGACAGCGCAGGAATTTTGCTGCTCTATTGGTCCCTAGACACAGAGATGATTCATTTACAGTCCACCCAGCGGACACATTTCTTATCAATCATGAGTGCTATCGGTGCATTAAATGTCTCTGTGAATCACACGCTCATAGAGTCCATATAAATCTCTGATATGATACTATATCAGCTATCCCACACTTCATAAAGTTGCAGCCAGAATCCAGATCAGGGGAGAGAGGCTATTTTAGGAAAATGATTCACTCCCTAACGGACAAAATTCCCAACGTTTGCTCTTCCTGGGATTGTTGTGATGAAATTCCCTGACAGACAGAGTGTTAATGTAAAGAGTGAAAGCATTACCTTCGAATATAGATGTGTTTTCTTCCGGAGAGCACTGTATTTGGCTCATCTGGCCGAGTTGTTTGTCTATAGCACGGAATTGTAGGAAGGCCTGAACGTTAAAACAGTAACTAACTCCTCGGTCCAAATCCGTCAGCTCAATGACGCTGCTTTTACTGATCTTCTCTTTCTGTAAAGGCAAACACATAAAATATGTATCATATAAATACTGTATATATACTCTTAGCCAAAAATTTGGGGTAATTAAAAAAATAAGTCTCTTATTCTCATCGCAACTGCATTTATTTATGCATTTATTCATAGTAATATTGTGAAATATTATTACAATTTAAAATAAATGTTTTCTATTTCCATATATTTTAAAGGGAATTTATTTCTGTGATCAAAGCTGAATTTTCAGCATCATTACTCCAGTCTTCGGTATCACACGATCCTTCAGAAATCATTCTATTATGCTTATTTGCTGCTCAAGAAACATTATTATTATGAATGCTGAAAATAGTCATGCTGCCATTTTTGTAGAAATTGTTTTTTTTTTCAGAATTCTTTGATGAATATAAATTCGAAATAACAGCATTTAAATCAGAAATATAATTATAATTTAAAATAAATGTTTTCTATTTTAATATATTTTAAAATATAATTTATTCCTGTGATGCAAATCTGAATTTTCAGCAGCCGTTCTCTTCATTTGCCTTTAGTGTCACATGATCCTTCAGAAATCATTCTAATATGCTGATTTGCTGCTCAAGAAACATTTATTATTATTATAAATGCTCTCATATTTTTTTTATTTAAAACTCATATATTTTTTAGAATTCTATGATGAATAGAAATTGAAAATAACAGTATTTAAATCAGCATTTTAATAATTTAAATATAAATATTTTGGAACATTATAACTGTCTTTACAGTCAGTTTTGATCCATTTATTCCATCCTTGCTGAATAAAAACATCATAGACTTTTTAGGCAATTTTGGTACGTTTATTTGTATCTGTTGTGCCCAACATAATATATCACGGTGAGTAAAATAAATATTTTTAAAACTGTCAGATTTTTAATTAGAACTATAATTACCATCTAAGTTAAAAAAAAAAAAATTATTTGTGAAAGAAAAAGCTTTGAGTCTCTACCTGCAAAAAAAAATAAAAATACAATTGGTCTTATGTTTAATATTGTGAAATATAATTACAATTTAAAATAAATGTTTTCTATTTTAATATATTTTAAAATGTAATTTATTCTTGTGATGCAAAGCCAAATTTTCTGATTTCCTGCTCAAGAAACATTCATTATTATTAAAAATGTTTTTTGTTTGAGAAAACTCGATAAATAACAGCATTTAAATCAGCATTTTAAGAATTTAAATATAAATATTTTGGAACATTATAACTATCTTTACAGTCAGTTTTTTTTGTATATATAGATATTTTTGGTATTATGTTTTATATTTTAAAATATAATTACAATTTAAAAGAAATGTTTTATTTTTTAATATATTTTAAATGATAATTTATTCATGTGATCAAAGCTGAATTTTCAGCATCATTACTACAGTCTCCAATGTCACATGATCCTTCAGAAATCATTTGCATCATATGCTGATTTCTTGCTCAAGAAACATTTATTATTATTATCAAGGTAGAAAATAGTTGCTCTGCCTTTTATATTTTTTTAGAAAACAATTTTTTCAAAATTCAAAGATGAATAGATATTCAAAATAACAGCATTTAAAATATTTTGTAACGTTATAACTTTCTGAAATCTTCTAGATGGTAGTATACATTTTTTGGTATATTTTTTAAAATATCAGATTTTTAATTAGATATATAATTACCAAGGAGTTCAACTGCCTGAAGTTACTTTGGAATAATTTTCACTCAGAAACTGCTAGTAAATCACCAACAAACAGTCACCCATTGATTTTAAAACAGATAGACTTGTAAAACATACTCTTGTTGTTTTTATACTGTAAGTCAGGATAGTACTTTAGACTTTAAAAAGTGGTAAAAGAGCTCAGAAAAGTCTGTTTACTGCTTATTAAATAAGATAAGCCAAAATATTGTATACTTTACAGACAACACTAACCTTTCCTGTGCTCTTGGCTTTCCTGTAAATAACTCTATACTGCAGCTCGTCTCCGAAAACATCGCGAATATTCAGTCGCTTTTTATCCGCATCAAAGAGGGCTGTGGGGACGTCCGTTACGTGCAGTGTCGTCTTCCTTTTGTCGCTGCTTACTTCTATTTTAAACTCTGGTATGCCAATGACAGCTGAAAGAGACGAAGAATATCTTTAATATAGTTCAAAATCTGAAAAAAACAAAGGTATGAAGTTTGTCAGGGATACTGACTGTCATGATAAGGGGAGAATTTCTCAGATCTGACATGAGGGAACTCAACCAAATCGGAGTAGACGCCCCGCATGGGTTCAGACAGGATGTCAGCGATGTAATAAGCCTTCAGGTTTTTTAAATCTGCAGTCATGTCGCATTCAGTTTCTATGGTCTTGATACAGTGCGGCATCCGTTCTGTGTCCTTCCCGGGTCTACAATCATTTATACAGACAACAGAAATCATAAATTGCATTACATTAAAAAAAGTGACAGGTTGGTGCCTGCTGTAACAAGTCCTGGGTGTGGAACTATGCAAGAATTGCCAAATCTGCATCACGCGGGAGTTTAATACAGAGCTTTTTGTTCATAAAGGTTTTTTATGCTTTAAACATTAATTAAGAGAGTATCTAAACTCACTTAAAAAATTAAATTATGCGTTTAATTTACTGTTACAACCCGCAGAGATACATGCAACGCACTTTTAATCACATTACTGCTAGAAATGAATAGAAAGCTGAGTATAGACAAGTCTAACATATAAAATATACACTTTTATTGCCCTTCCACTTAACACTTTTATCGATTTATGGGCATGTTCAGATTGCACAGTGAGAAACCTTTTGATATAATCAGTGAATTATGACTTGATTGGTCAGAATCAATATGAACTAGTAATATTAGTAGGCAATATTAGATAACAGCCATACTGCAAGGTAAACTGCACTTTTTATTGAGTCTTTCACTTTTGTATTAAAATAAAACATATCCTATGCAACATATGAAGCTGTTCTGTAAATACTGTACATTTTACTTTTATATTAAACCTGCATGGGCACATTAAAACAGATTTAGACCCTTGTTCACTATTAGTGAAACAATATCTTTTGACGTGTTTTAATAAATTAGATTTAAATTAAACCTGGACGGGTATATTTACTAATTCTAGCACTTTTTTTTATAAGTCTAATACTGGATTCAAGACAATGAAGGTAATAACAAACAATCTGACTACTATCTGCGTTATAACAACAAAAAATGACGACTTACTCTGAAAATTCAACCGTGTAGGAATAATTCGTTGGTTTTGGACTCCATGTTAACATGGATTTAAAATTGATTGAGGACCAGGTTACGTTCTGTGCTTTTGGATAGATTTCTATAAAAGAGACAAGCAAATGAATTAATACGATCGAATAACAAACATTGTTAGAAGGATAGAAATGGTTTCACTGGTTAACATACTGAATAACACGCATTCAATCATGGCACAGGTACTGTACGTGACTTACCTGAGGTGCAATCCTTCATGAAAAATAAAACCACGACCAATTCAAGCATGCGACATTTCATCTGCCTGTTACTTTTCATATTGTCCCAAAGTGAAAATACTAATCCAATTACTGTGTGAAGACCAAGTAAAGCTCCTCTTAGCAGGTAGGATGAAAATTAAGATGAAACCTCGTCCCAGGTGGCTTATAAAGTCCTCGTTATTGTGTGTGTAAGCGCTGGAAAACCAGCCAGATTCTAGCGGAGATTCTGGCGAGACTAATGAAGCTTCGCCTCCAGGACAAGTGGGCGTGTCTGCGTATGCATATTACCTTTTATGGATTTCCGCACTCATACAGTTTGCTGATTACACAAACGACTAAATAGATTAAGGGTTTGAAGTATGCAAGTTTAAAAGGAAAGGTATATGTAATTATATAATTATTAAATCATTTATTTATATAAATTATTTTTACAGTGTATGTAGATATGGCTCAAGCATATACCTTAAAAATATCTAATAAAATAATGTTATAATTATTCTCTGATACTGCTAATATTAAAAATGCCAAATTAAAATATTATCTTATTAAAATTATCTTGATTTATAGTATACACAAGTCATATTTATAGTGACTGGGAAGCTGAGCTAGATGCCTCACTTTATAATCCAGGTATTTATTTGTTCATTTATGATTGGAATATGTACATTTCTATATAAACAAATATTTTAGTCTTGGATAAAATATAATAAAATAAAATAAAATAAAACCAGAATCATGGCAGTAATTAATTAATTAATTAATCAATCAATCAATTCATTCATTCATTAATTAATTAACCTATTTACTTATTCATTCATTCATTATTGGAATATGTCCATTTATATATAGACACATATTTTAGTCTTGGATAAAATAAAATAAAATAAAATAAAATAAAATAAAATAAAATAAAATAAAATAAAATAAAATAAAACCAGAATCATGGTGGTAATTTATTTATTTATTTATTTATTTATTTATTTACTTCCTTATTTATTTATTCATTCATTCATTCATGATTGGAATATGTCCATTTCTATATAGATACATATTTTAGTCTTGAATAAAATAAACTAAACTAAAATATTTTTTTTACCACAGACACACTATTATCTTTTGATAACATCTTTCAAACAGCTTAAAGCTGTTAATTTATGACAAAGCCTAAGTTTAGGCATTAAATATCCATACACATCAAATAAAAAAAAAAAACCTTTTGCCTTGACCAGTACATGATCTGATGTTCTTAGTCACTCTTTACACCAATACATCTGCATTGACATATGCAGGACAAAAATAGCTGTCTCAAACATCTAATATGTGCAAAATGTCAACTTAAGTAACTTCTTTATATCTCCCTAGCAGATAAAAGCAGCCTCTCGACTGCTGTATCAGCTTTTGATTATGTCCAGGTTACAAAAGACAGCAGTTATTTAGGTCAGAACGTTTCAACTGGTACATCAGAAAGCTTCAACCTCACGTCTCATTAAAAAGAAATGTGAGATCAGGAATAAATTAGTTCAGTAAGTTAAGAGCTTTGAGATTGTTGCAGAAACGTGATCTGAAGCATTGTTGGAAGGGATGACCCACAAACTAAACACTGGTGTATGATCTAATCATGCATTATGTCACGTAAGAAGGTCTTTGCCTGCTTATAGGCATAAAACTCCTCTGGTGACAACCATGACAACACCAGAAATTACTCATGGCATGCTTGCGATTTGTATTTCGGGAAGTATGACTCCAGTTCTGTCCCAGTTTCAGGTGGCATGTGATGCTGGCACTTCTAAAGCGCTGAATGCCAGCATGGGTTTTTTGCCCATTCAGATCCTTATGCTAATGAGCAGCTAGTAGCTCCCTCTCGCCTGTGGCTTTGCATGTTAAAACACTTTCAAGGACTCAGCGCTTCCAGTGAAACTCACCCAAAACCACTAAGATAGGATCAGACTGGAAAGGGAGGTTTTCCTGTAAGTCCCATCATTATGCAATGTTTGAAAATCTCAGATTTTTAAGTGTGCAGGGATATTTGATGCCTACACTTTGGCATTGTCATAAATGAACAGCTTTGAGCTGTTTTGAAGATGTTTTGTCAAAAAACATCATGTATTTGGGGAAAAACACCACTAAAATGTATTCAAAATGTACTCACCCCAAGGTCATCTTAAGAGTTTGTTTATTCCTCAGAACATTTAGAGAAACGTAGCATTAAATCGCTTGCTTGTCAGCGGATCCTGTGCAGTGAATGGGTGCCGTTAGCATTAGAGTCCAAGCAGCTGATAAAAACATCACACTATCACGTCAAACATCTAAATTTTTGGTTGAACTATTATTTTAGTAATGTTAGCTCAAAAACTTAGGTGGAGCATGTGTAAGGCTGGGGAAGGCTTTTCAAGAAAATGAAATGAAAACTGTTGAATTGCAGAATTCAGTTTAAAATCTGTTTATGTTTGCATCTTAATTCTACTTACGCATTTTTTCAGCGTTGCGCAGTCTAACAAATCACACGTGACTCCGGTGAGTTTATGAATACAACGGCCAATCAGAATCGTTCAGATGAGTCATCGCTGAAACGCCAGTGCGCTCTCAAGAATTCTCTCATCATAAACAACAAAGTACAGATGTACCTATGATGTAAGTAAGAGATTTATTCATCAAACAGTGTATAAACAGCTTCACTGATTGTAACGGGTGTTTTTTTTCTTTGCTTAAACTCGCGCTAGACCAAAGTAATGTAAATGTTCTTTGTTTGCTCCTGTTCTCTGTATAATTTATTCGCTGTTTGAATAACCGTGAAAGTTAAAGCCTTGCAGTTAGTCGCGAGAGCATGCTTTTATTAAATTATGATCTAGTTAAATACAAATCCAGTCTTATGACGTGACACCCATATCTGGTAGTTTATGATGTGCGTTGTTATTACATTAACATTACTCTGGAGTTGGTTCACCCTCCGCCAATGCACAAAAACTTTATTTATATATCATTCATAGAACATTTTAGAGAACATTCAAAAGTAACATTCAAATGTTGTTTGCAAAATGCTAAAATGGAATGTTCATAACCGAAAATATGTTTTTAAACCATTTAAACATTTTGAACATTCTGAGAACAGTCAAAAATAACATTTTCATAACCGAATGGGAATGTTAACAAAATGTTCTTAGAACATACTTTTGTTAGCTACTTTTTCCAACCATTTTATTAACTGCAAGATTAAAATATAAATCTGATGGGTTAGGAAAACACATTCTGCACAGTTTGAGGTAGCATTCATGCTGAGAGCACAAACAGTGCTAATATTTGGGGTTATTCATGGTCAGTTGAAATTCATGAATATGAATATATAATTTTTTTGCATTCTTCTCATGTGAATCATATAATCCATTTTTGTTCTACAATAGAACTGATCTGCTGTGGTGACTCCTCCCTATCATTATGCTTTTGGGGCTTTCCTGACCTCTGTGATTACCCAGATCACCTCAATTGCTTCTGCATGAACCTATGAGAGGATGTGAGGTCAGAAACAATGGCCAGAGTCTGAGGTTTGGCTGAACTCACGTACATTCTGTAAAACCCTACACACAGTCATGTGAAACAGTTAGGACACCCTATTGAATTCCATGGTTTTCTGTATCAGGACATAATAAAAAAGTCTTAAAATTTGGAAAATAAACATCATCACATGACATATCACACTGTGTCATTATTTATTTAACAAAAATAAAGCCAAGATGGAAAAGCCATGTGTGACAAAGTTAGGACACCCTATAATTCAACTGCCTGTAGATCCACTTTTAACAGCAATAACTTGAAGCATTCATTTTCTGTGTGACTTTATCAGTCTCTCACATCATTCTGGAGGAATTTGGACCACTCTTCTTTTCAGCGTTGCTCCAGTTTGAGGTTTGTGGGCATTTGCTTATGCACAGCTCTCACCACAGCATTTGAGTCAGGATGAGCTCTGGACTTTGACTGGGCTATTGCAGCACCTTGATTCTTTTCTTTTCAGTCATTCTGTTGTAGATTTGGGGTGAATTTTCTGGGACGTCCACTCCTGGAAGGAGAGGTGTCTGTTTTAAATGTCTTCCACTTGTGAATAAACCTCAAATTGTTTGGAAATGGCCGTATTACTCTTCTCAGATTGCTTCTATAAGATGATTGCTGATGTCTTACCTCCTTGGCATTGTGTTAACACACACCTGAAGGCTCCAGACGAGCAAACTGACAAAGCTTATGCTTTCATAGAGGTGCTCAGACTTGCTGAAGATCAGTTAATCAAAGGTATTTGATTAGCAGTGCTTGACTGTTATTTACCCTCTTAATTCCAATGTTAACAGTAAGGGTGTCCTAACTTTGTCACACATGGCTTTTCCATTTTGGCTTTATTTTTGTTCAGTAAATAATGACACAGTGCAATTTGTCATGTGTTGTTGGTTTTGTTTTTGAAATTTTAAGACCAGCCAAGGACCAGTTTTCTTAATGATGACCTGATAAAGAAAACCATGGAATTCAATAGGGTGTCCTTTTTCACATGACTGTAGCACCAAAAAAATTCACACCTAAAATAATAAAAATTCTAGGTTTAGGAAAATTCATAAAGATTAATAGACAAAAAAAAAAATGCTTCGTTTAACCTCTCTGTGGATAACAGGAAGTGACATACTAACCTTTCCGCAAGTGTTTCCTTTTGTGTTCTGATACATAAAACGGAACTTAAAAGCTTTTATTTATTATTTGAATTGAAACTATTAATAGCCTTATAACTAAAATTTAAGCTTTTTTTTCAAATCATACAGCTGTGGTCAAAATATGACATACACTTTGCAGTATTATTCTATCAAAACAAGAAGGATCATAAAAAATGGATGAAATATTTCACATAAAAGGCATTTACATATAGTCCACAAGAATAATAGCTGAATTTATAAAAATGACCCTGTTCAAAAGTTTACATACGCTTGATTCTTAACACTGTGTTGTTACCTGAATGATCCACAGCTGTGTTTTTTTGTTTAGTGATAGTTGTTCATGAGTCCCTTGTTTGTCCTGAACAGTTAAACTGCTCACTGTCCTTCAGAAAAATCCTTCAGGTCCCACAAATTCTTTGGTTTTCCAAAATCTTTTGAGTATTTAAACACCTTCCAACAATGACTGTATGATTCTGATATCCATCTTTTCAGACAACTGAGAGACTCATATGCAACTATTACAAAGTGTTAAAATGGTCACAGATGCTCCAGAAGGAAAAATTATGCTTTAAGAGCTGGGGAGTGTAAACTTTTGAACAGAATTAAGATGCGTAGATTTTTCCTATTTTGCTTAAATATCATATTTTTTTTCATTTAGTACTGCTCTTCAGAAGCTACAGAAGATACTTACATGTTTTCCAGAAGACAAAATAAGTATAATTTACCCTGATCTTTAAATTCAAAATGTTTTCACCTCCAGGCTCTTTATGCATCATGTTTCCTTCTGGAGTATCAGTGAGTGTTTGAACTTTTGTAATAGTTGCATATGAGTCCCTCAATGAGAAAAGATGGATCATACAGTCATTGTTGGAAAGGGTTTAAATACACAAAAGATTGTGAGAATTCGTGAGACCTAAAGGATTTGTCTGAAGAACAGCAGGCAGTTTAACTGTTGTTTAACAAGACAAACAAGGAAAAAGTCAATCCTAAATAACAAATAACATGCATTTGGTATGATTCCTCTTATTTTGGTAAAATAATTAACATTTTGCAGATACTGCAAAGTGTATGTAAGATTTTGACCATAACTGTATATAATATAAATAAAGTATTTTTAAAAAATTTAAATCAATTTATTTGTGATTTTAAGTGAGTTTAGGCATCAAACCAATGTACAATATGAAAACGTGATATTTTTTATTTGCTAAAGATTATATTTTAAAGTTTTATTAAATTAGTAGTTAATTAGAGTTAATCAAATGGGTAATCAAAATTGTGAAAATAGGGAAAATGAGCATTACAGTTGTGACCACCCTTAGTAAATACAACAAAGAAGCCTGTGAAAATCTGCATTGTCAGTTAATTTGATCTTTTATTCAGACATTCACAAAAACCTAACTTTTCATTGAAGTAAAACTATTGAAAATAGTGGGGAAATCTCATTATGCAATGAACAGGAAGCCATAACTGGACAATTTCATGTTTGTAGTCACTCTGGGGTGCTAAAAATGTAATATTTTTAAAATGTATTTTACTCATAATTTCCATGTTTTTCATGGAGAAAAAAAATAACAGAGTACAGGTTTGGAATAACATAACGTAGTGATGAAGTGAAGAGCAACATGAGTAAATGATGACTCAGTATTTTTATTTTTTGATAAATTATTCCTTTAAGAAAAAGTGACGCTAAAAGGAAATCAGGTAATTTTATCGCATACCCGTTTTTCCAGAAGTTTTGCTCTCCACATTGGAAACAACATCCTAATTTAAGGATCAATAAATTATACTTCAATAGAAAGTCCCCTGGGCCGATGATTTGTTATTACTTTCAGAACTCCAGGACAAAGGTTCTTTTGTGTTGGCTTGCTTCTTCAACTTTCAACAGGTTCAAACATAAATATATACATAGTGTTTTACACATGTTAGGAAAACATAAATCGAGAACATAATATTTTGCTTATAGTCCAGGCAAGTAGACTCCTGTGGCCCATTACGGTCATTTCAGGTCTTTTAATGGAATTCATGTTTCATGTTTTCATGAAAGAGAAAATGTTAAGACAAACACATTCTTCTGTGAGTGTAACCCTTCTGTTTTGACAGACAGTCTCCAGGCGATTCCTACAATAGTTAGCCTAAGACGTTGTTATATCTCATTTAAGTGTGTCATCCTGAATCAGACTTCCATATTCCGATATGAATACGCTGGAGACCACCTGAAACCTTATTATCGAACTTTGATAGGTTTTTACTGTAACAAGTAGCAGAAAAAACACCTGACGCATACACAGCCAATGAATAAATAATTCCAAAGGGTATAGACTTCCAGTAATGGTGAATTTCCACACGGCTGAAGGTTCACATGGCATGTCCTGTATAATCACTCGCACCATTATAGCAGGTCTGGAAGCAACTTTCTGTTTAACTCTGGGTCTCATTTGTCAACTCTTTATGTTGTTAGTTCAAATAGAGGCTGGAGCGCCGGTGACACAAAATAAGAGCTGCATTTTTCTCACAATTATGCTCATTATTGGGATCGGTGCACATGCGAACAGACATTACTCACTCGTTTCAGAGTCAAACAGCAGACAGCAGCTTTGGATTTGTGCTCTTATCTCCAGGCTGCCAACAGATGTTAGATAAGAAGTCAACAGTAGATTTACATTCTTTTACACTATCAGATGAAGGTGTTCCAAACACTAATCGAGGTACATTCCAATTACTCAACAGCACCCTATAAAGTGAACTTCACAGAGCCAAAGTCACCATGAAATCAAACTTGAAAATTCTTATTTTTTTAAGTTAAATTGCAGTGTTTATTATAAATTCTATATCTGTGCACATCATAGCTTTTTTTACATTTATATGCCTTCATAATGTTTAATCAAAATAACTCCCCCTTCCAGCAACATTTTTTATGTTATCATTATGTATGTCTCAGTGTGAGGGTGGGACAACCTGTAGCAAACGATCCAGTTGTGCAATCAATTCCCAACAGACCAAATAAAAGCCCGCCCTACATTTTTTTCTTATTCGAGAGGTCATTTTACATGGATATTCAGCACTATAAGGAAGAAAAGACAATCGCAACTTACGCTTCATGCTAACTCAACCCATTTAGAAATGTTGTATACGACATTTTTTTTTATTTATATCAGTCGTGATATTGCCATATGTTTGCTGTCTCCAGTATTGCCAAGTCTGCAGTTTTCCCACAGAACTTGGGTAGTTTAACACTGTTGCCACAGGTTGTTTTTCATGTCTGCGGGTTAAATTGACTCCAATATAGTGATATTTAGCCCCTGGAATGCAAATTTTACAATTTTTCGCAAAATTTCGAATTGGGCTTAGTGGTTAAACTGTCAAACTGAGATTTGAATCTGTGGCAGAAGGAAGTAGTTTGAACAACAACAAGTTTTTCAAGACACTCCCTTGTTTTTTCTGATGTATTTACACATTTGTGCTGTCGAACTGTTATATAAACGCAAAATCACACTCGTAGCCATGCAATATGGCTGTATATTAGGGCTGCATGATAAATCCATGTGCATTTTGTTAGTAAAGCTGGTTCTGTAATTAGCAGTAAATCTCCATCATGTGTGTGCTTTCAGCTACGCAAAACCACACAGACGATATCATCGATATTATCAAATCGCGCTGCGATAATAAAGTTGCTTGCTAGCTTTACGGCTGTGTAGTAATGTAAATGCTGCTAAATCTGAAAGCACGTAAAAATATCAAATTTAACAACATGTTTTTACTTCATACTCACTTCATAACTGATTAAAATAATCCTTCTGTAAGATGATGTGGCTTGTTACACAGAAAAAGGCACGCAACATATTTTATAGCATTCTAAGGAGTAATAAAAGCAATGTCGAATAGCATTGCATTATCATATACTGTATTATAATGAAAATTATAATAAAAAGTCAGATAAACCATATATTGTCGTAGTGGTGTGTTTATTAGTTATGTTAAATCAATGAAAGCAGTTAAATCTTCTGTTTATTCAGCTGCAGCGATCGTTATTTCCTGGATTTCTTCTTCGGGGCGTATTTGGAGTTTCCGCATGAGAGCACCCTCTGGCCTTCGATTGGTGATTTACTACTGATCACAGAACCATGCTTCACTGACAAGATGCGCACATGAATATCACAGCTTTTCTTACTATTGATTGCGATATTATCCCAATTTATCGTGCAGCCCTACTGTATATCAGCACGCTGTGATTACCTACGGCTGAGTCGTGTGATATTGCTTATACAGTATATGTATGTATCTAGCCTTATGCTAGAAGTCACCCTTAACAGATGAAGTGATAGTACGACAAAGATATCGCTTTCCTCAGCAGACATTCAAACTAATGTTTTATTGTGAATATGAGATTGAGCTGAAGAATAAATGCTGTATCAGATGCATGTAATCACACTTGCTCAGTTCATCTCTCTCTCATAATTCAGTGAGCTTTTAATACAATAATACAATAAGCTTTTAATGAAACAGCTCGACGTTTATTTGTTACTAGTTCTAAAGTGACGTTTTCTAATTAATTTCGAATCTCAGCTCTTAAGCTGTCAAACTGTGGCTGAAGGAAGTAGTTTGAACAAAAGAAGGTTTTTAAAGACACTCCCTTGTTGTTTCTGATGTATTTACACACTTGTGCCGTCAAACTGTTACATAAATGCAATATCACACTCGTAGCCATGTGATATGGTTGTGTATCAGCACACTGTGATTATTATAAAGTGGTGTGATATTGCTCATATATGTATGTATCTCCTGTGTCTGTATATATATTCTTTTTTTGATATTTCTGTAAGATGAAGTAAACAAGATCACACAGTAGCATTATGAAACAGTCCTGAAACAGAAAAACAATGTTCAGCTGTTTTTGCATGTTCAAATGGCACAGTAGGAAACACTTCAGGAAACAAATTTATTGCAATTAGAGAAAAACAACAATCTGATGTGTTTCAGATAAAAAGCCCAATGGCTATAAAAAGAGAATGCAGAAAATATGAATATTATTTTTACAGTAGAGCTTAGTTAATTATGAATAATCACAAACATGCATTCAAACATTTTAAACAACATATTAGCCCTCAGTTTCTGGATGAAACTTATCAAACTTACATTCCCTGGTGAATAGGGCGTGCAAGGGAACTAAACATAATATCTCACAAAAGCAAGAATGTGGTCCAGCCATTATCTTTCTTGGCAGGCTGGCATGATCTTACTAGCATGTTCTTGAAATCAGAACAAAACCAACATTAGCAAGAGAGGTATTTAGTTTCATCTGTGCCCTGAGTTTGTACCTGAAATACTGTAACTATATTTTGCTGTAGTTGCTTATTCATTGCATAACATGATTATTACGAAGCCCAGGTGGACTATCCTTGAGAAAAATATGCGATCAAACGTGTTAAAACAGAGTATTATTAGTAGCTGACAGCCATTCAAAATGTTTAAGAATGTTTAAGAAGCAGCTGCATAGCAACACCCTGGCAACCAGTTTCGCTTGTCTAAAACATCAACATCAAAATCCGTTCCTGGTATTATCCAGATCCATTACATTTTTCCCACACTACATTTTCTCTTTTGTTTGTTGGTAGAAAGTCTTTAGGCTGTTATTCTGTACTCCATTTTTTGTATGTGAACTCTGTAACAAAACAGGCACCCCCTCGAGAGTCCCTTCAGAAAAATAACATCTGGATTGACCACATTCTCTTACATGTGGCTAGACTTGTGGCAGACTGGATGTGTACACAGGACTTTGGTTTACGAGCAAGAGCAATTACAAGCTGCCATTAACGATGGTGGTGAACAGTTTGCATTTCTTTTTTCTGAGTTGAAATATCTATAAAATGATTTAAAGTAATAAAATTATTCAGTTATTACAAATAGATATTTTTAAGATTTTAAAAGCTAATTAAAATGCTGATGTATTTAAATATGCACCCTCTGCAGGGTTAACTTTACTGTTACTCATTACGTTAATTATTTATGAAATGTACTATAAATTTCTGCGTGAAATTTGTTTCTAAGTAAATCCTGCACCATTTGTTTATCTTCTGTGTAGTGTTCCTTGGTTAGCAAAAAGGCCACAAAACACCAAAGAGTACAAAACAACATGATGAACATCTGTTAGCCGAGCTGAATGCAAAGCTGCTTCTTTGGCTGTGAGTTACTGGTATGTCCACCTCTCCCCAACCATGTGACTGAACTTGAGCCAATGAGCAACCAAAATTCACTGTTATTTGTTTACCTTACTTTGCTCATCAAACAGGCTTCCTGGAGAGATGCTAAAACTCCAGATTTTAGACCTTAGCCTGCTCCCTCTAGGAATGCTGATTACAAAGAAAGCTTTATAGAGAGTGAAAGAGGAAACACAGCTAAATTAACATGTGCATAGGATAGGAGCAATGTACATGTTGTGAGTGTTCACACTATACATTGCTGTGCAATTGTTGGAGGATTTTCCACATACTGGCTATTTTGGATAAGCTGAAACTAGACCAGACTTCATGTCAAAAATATTGCCTTTGCAAGACTGTATTACACTGAATGACAAAGCTTTCCAGTAGTGCCATGAGTCATTTAAACAAACGAAATGCTTAAAAGGCAGACATGACAAATCATTCCTCTAAACATGACATATTTATAGCCACTCAAACTATAAAACATACAAAGAGGAACAAATAGTGCATCAGGCTGAATGAATTTGAAAAAAAAAAAAAAAAAAAAAACATAAAATAGAAGCAGGGTTATTATAGTTGACTAAGACTGAAACTAAAGTTAAAACCATGAAATAAAACATTTCCGTTACTTGAAGTAAAATAAATATAAATATAAATATATATATAAACTTTTTATTTCAGCTAGTTGCCAAACAAACATTTCTCAATCTAATTTAGTTCAACTTGATGTACTAAAATAAATACAACTAGAAAAAATGAAGTCAAAACTAATATATATATATGCATAAGCACTACCAGTCAAAAGTTTTTGAACAGTAAGATTTTTAATAAGTCTATCATCAACTTTGCATTTATTTGATCCAAAGTACAGCAAAAAAAATTTGAAATATTTGTATTATTTAAAATAACTCTTTTCTATTTGAATATAATTTAAAATGTAATTTATTCCTGTGATCAGATCTAAATTTTCAGTATCATTACTCCAGTCTTTCGTGTCACATGATCCTTCAGAAATCATTCTAATATGCTGATTTGCTGTTCAAGAAACATTTTTTATTATTATTAGCAATATTTCAAACAGTTGAGTACATTCTTCAGGATTCTTTGATGAATAGAAAGATCCAAAGACCAGCATTGATCTGAAATAAGAAGCTTTTGTAACATTATACACTGTACCATTCAAAAGCTTTTTTTGCGAAAGACATTATAGAAATTAATACTTTTATTTAGCAAGGATGCTTTAAATTAATCAAAAGCGATGATAAAGACATTTATAATGTTACAATATTTCTATTTCAGATGACTGAACTTTCTATTCATCCTGAAAAACCTGTAAAAAATCTGCATAGTTGTTTTCAACAATAATAAATGTTTTTTTGAAGAGCAAATCAGAATATTAGAATGATTTCTGAAGGATCATTTGACTGAAGTAATTATGCTAAAAATCACAGAAATAAATTACATTTTAAAATATATTCAAATTGAAAAGAGTTATTTTAATTAGTAAAAATATTTCTAAATTTTACTGTTTTTATTGTACTTTTGTTCAAATAAATGCAGGCTTGGTGAGCAGAACGGAAAAACATTAAAAATCTTACTGTTCAAAAACTTTTGACTGGAAGCGTTTAAAGTTGACATATATGAAAAAATATACAAAAACTATAAAAATAACAAAATTACTAAAACTTTAATTAAAATTTAAATGAAAATGGGAAAAAATTAAAACTGATTCCAAATATTAATAAAAACTAAAGTAGTATCTCAAGGATACTAAAATAACACTGAATAGAAGATGAACAGTCATTATCATGAACAAATTTATATGAGTCAAGAATATTTACTTGGTAAACGAATTCACACCCTTTATCTCTGATGACATTTTATGACTTTTTGTTCCCATGCACTATTATCTTTAAAGGAATAGTTACCTCTATGAATTTATCATCATGCTATTTTAAACCTGTATTACTTTTATCCATCCAGAACACGAGAAGAAATAAAGAAGTACTCATAAGCATATTTTTAAGTATCCAAACCATAAGTCATAAAATAGCTTTTTGCCAAAAACAGATTGACTGGTTCAGTTTATGAATAAATTATTCTGTTTGCTGAGCTGGATCAGCTGCTTCACTGACAATATTTGACTTTCGGGAATTAGCAATTTACAAAATACTACTTCCCTCAGAGCTAAAACAGAGGTCAAGGATGAGACATGAGGACGAGAACATTTTTTTATTTCATTTTTGGGCGGGATGTTCCTTTAACCATATCAAACCATGAACACTGAGTCCAAAACAAATACAAAATAAATTCTTTTACAAAGACTCCTCATGATATAGTAGATCAGAACGGCTCTAATGTCACAATCTGCTCTCTCAGTACACGCTGTGGCTTGCTGGACACGCTTGTCTGGAAAAACAGTTCTTATTTACTTATTGCTGATGTCATAAAACATGCAGGTATGATTGGGACTTGTGGAGGTGTTTGGTTGAATAATCTGATTCAGACCACTATGCATAAAGAGGCCAGACCAAACATGCAGTTTGTCAGATCTTAAAATTTACGGGGCTTCCTGTGAACTTTTCTCCCTGGATGACAAATGCGTTTCAGCTGTACAGTAACCCACAAGCTTTTAGATTGGAATCAAAAGCGCACGCAGTTACGTGTGTGGGAACAGAGGGTCTGATTACTTAGATAATAATCTCTATGTCTGGTCTTGTGCTTTCGTTAAAGGCACATTGCTGACAGTTCACAACTTGATCTGTGGGGGTAAAACCAGCAGCCTTTGGGTTACCAACCCAGTTATTATTCAATTAAAGCTTTCGCAAATGAAACAACCCTCAGGCCATCCAAGATGTAGATGAGTTTCTTCATCAGGACAGATTTTGGAGAAATGCAGCATCACATCAGTTGCTCACCAATGGATCCTCCGCAGTGAATGGGTGCCGTCAGAATGAGAGTCCAAACGGCTGATAAAAACATCAAAGTAATCCACATGTAATCCATCCCCTGTTGTCCTCTCACATCAAAATCCACCAACATATTTGTTTAGAAATGTTTTGGTTTGTAGACAATGCTTGATCTGTGCATATTTCTCTCCTGAATCAGACTAGATGACTTTTCACTTCACGAGATGTTAATTGATGGACTGGAGTGGTGTGGATTACTTGTGGATTATAGTGTTTTTATCAGCTGTTTGGACTCTCATTCTGACGGCACCTATTCACTAGAGGATCCATTGGTGAGTAGTTGATGAAATGCTAAATGTCTTCAAATTTGATGAAGAAACATGGATTGGATAGCTTGGATGATTGTGATTTTTGGTCAAACTATTTCTTTAAGGAGAAGTTCACTTCTACAATCACTCACCCCCATTTCATCCAAGATGTTTATGTCTTTCTTTCTTCAGTCGCAAAGGAATTACATTTTTTGAGGAAAACATTCAAGGATTTTTCTCCGTATAGTGGACTTCAATGGTGGCCAACAGGTCCATTATTAATGCACCTTCAATAGGCTCTACATGACCTCAGCTGAGGAATAAGGGTCTTATCTAGCGAAACGATTGGCCATTTTTCTTTAAAACAATACAAATTGTTTACATACACCTTGGAGAATCTGCAAAATGTTATTTTACCAAAATAAGATGGATCATACAAAATTTTATTTAGCACTGACCTGAATAAGATATTTCACATAAAGATGTTTACATATAGTCCACAAGAGAAAATAATAGTTTGACCCTGTTCAAAAGTTTTCATACACTTGATTCTTAATACTGTGTTGTTACCTGAATGATCCACAGCTGTTTTTTTGTTTTGTTTTGTTTATTGATAGTTGTTCATGAGTCCCTTGTTTGTCCTGAGCAATTAAACTGCCCGCTGTTCTTCAGAAAAATCCTTCAGGTCCCACAAATACTGTGGATTTTTAGCATTTTTGTGTATTTTAACCCTTCCAACAATGACTGTATGGTTATAAGATCCATCTTTTCACACTGAGGACAGCTGAGGGACTCATATGCAACTATTACAGAAGGTTCAAACACTCACTGATGCTCCAGACAGAAACATAATGCATTAAGAGCCGGGGGGTGAAAACTTTTGGAATTTGAAGATCAGGGTAAATTTAACTTCTTTTGTCTTCTGGGGAACATGTAAGTATCTTCTGGAGCTTCTGAAGGGCAGTTCTAAATGACAAAATATGATACTTAGACAAAATAAGAAAAATGTACACATCTTCATTCTGTTCAAAAGTTTTCACCCCCCGGCTTTGATGCATCGTTTTTCCTTCTGGAGCATCAGTGACATTTGAACCTTCTGTAATAGTTGCATGTGAGTCCCTCAGTTGTCCTCAGTGTGAAAAGATGGATCTCAAAATCATACAGTCATTGTTGGAAAGGGTTCAAACACTCAAAAATGCTGAAAAATAGTAGGTAAAAACATTTAGGTAAAAACAGTATTAAGAATCCAGCGTATGTAAACTTTTGAACAGGGTCATTTTTATAAATTCAGCTATTATTTTTTCTTGTGGACTAAATGTAAACATCTCTTATGTGAAATATCTTATTCAGGTTAGTACTAAATAAAAAAATAATTAACATTTAGCATATTCTGCAAGGTGTATGTAAACTTTTGACCTCAACTGTAGGTACTTTTTAACCACAAATGCTTATCTTGATCCAGTCGTAAAACAATGATGTCGGATGATTCCAGGAAAAAATGAGATGGAGTTTTTTGCCCAACCAACCTTTTTGAACCGAAGTACACAGATGAAGAACTAACCATGCGTGACCCTTCCAACATGATTACGTAATGCGTGAAGACATCGTCAGAGCTAAACAGTGGTTAAACTAAATATAAATATTATTTTTTTTTAGAAAATGACAAATGGTTTCGCTAGATAAGACCCTTATTCCTCGTCTGGGATCATGTAGAGCCCTTTGAAGCCGCATTGAAATTGCATTTTGGACCTTCAACCCGTTGGCCACCATTGAAATCCACTATATGGAGGAACATCCTGGAATGTTTTCTTTAAAAACCTTAATTTCTTTTCAACTCAAGAAAAAAAAAGACTTGAACAACTTTGATGACATAGTGAGGAGTAAATTATCAGGAAATTTTCATTCTGGAAGTGAACTTCACTATTAAGCATCTTCAACTTCTCATGTAGTGTGAAAACAAAAGCGGTCTGTTAACTTTGAAAATCTTGTAGTATACAGACTTCATTACTGAAGGGCAGAATGGTAATAAATCGAAGCTTTTGTACGGTTCAAAGGTTCTACCTATATGTTACCGCTCTCGTTTCTGAACCATAGACTTTGTAGGAATTTACAAGGTGACAAAGTCAACTCTCTGACTCATTACACGCTGATCTCTAGAAGGTTTCAGGATGTATCATGTTCATTTCCCAGAGATGAATAAACATGGAGTAACTCCTGAAACTCCAGGCATGCAGAGTAAGCTTAGGTCTGGGACACAAACCTCTGACTTAAGTGGTCCTCAGAGTCTCTTAATTTCTAAGTGGAAGCAGACGCCTACCAACATGTGTCTCGTGGCTTGCTGCCAGGATGTTATACAACTGAGAAGATGGTTGCTATCTTTGTGATATATCAATGACAGGAATGCACAGATCGATCTGGAAATATCAATATTTAAAAAAATATTTATTTATATGAGAATCATTGTGTATCCTAAGCTTCAAAGTGAGAAAAAATAGACTTGTTAGTAAATAGTTGTAAATAGTGTTCATTCAAACAAAAAGAGATGTTTACATTTGCAAAAAAAAAAAAAAAAAAAAAAAAACTGAGCATAAGGAAATTTGCAACTTTTTGTAAACTAGACAGCCATAAAAGGTAATGGAATTGCACCAGTTTTTCACAAACATGGGAAAATCTTTTTTCCCCCTCTAAAAATGTCACTTTAGGGGCTCTGTGTGTAAAATGTGAAATACGTTTTTTTTTTCTGTCTGATGTGTGATAAATTTTTTATGAAAATTACAAATCAATATTGGTATTGATTTAAGTGTATTGACAGCACTTGGTATCAGATTAAATAAAATAAGTGATATTGCCCATCTCCGAGCTTCAATCTCACAGTCGCACAGCTAATAATATAACCTACTGTGCAATAAATTCCCATTGCCCTTACATGGGCTTGTTATTTAGTTTGCTGGACCATTTGTAAAAACATAGAACTTGCTGTTATGGGAAATTGATTCACATATGAAAGCCATTACGAAGTGATATTTTTTGACAGAACGTGTGTATGATGAAGAAAGTGATGGCTCTTCCAAAAACAACAGCTCCTGAAGTTGTTGTGGATGTAGTTGAGGCATTACGTACTTATTGTTGCCCCATTAAGAGTCTGACTTCCTCTAATTGTTATTATGGAAATGACATTCCCTGTTGTCCAAGTCTGATATGTCATGTTCCATGGTTAAACAACCTCCTTTTCTTATCATCTCATGACTTATGGGAAAAACATGATTTTAATACATGGCACTTAGACGGCAGTGCTTATGCTGTATCTGTGCATAAATAACCGTTTACATTCAACTATAACAATTAACAGAACTCAGCTTAAAAATGTAGCATATGCACATGAAATATTTATTCGAGTTGGAATTGTTTCATAACTTTACCTGAATAATATGTTTAAAATAGTCTTACAATAACACACATGAAACAAGACAGTGCGACAATAACACAGTAACACTGATTAATGACATCCTAAAGGTTATTTCCACTACAGTATTCTAACTGAAGCGCCATCTGCATTTGTTAAGTCCATGGTGTTATAAGAGAGACCTTAAAGCCTGTAAATTTACAGTCACGTTTACCATTGTTCAGTGAATTTTCACCGGCGAAATCCAATTAAAGTCCCCATGAAATCAAAATTAAAGTTTTTTAATACTTTAAGTATGTATATGTTAGCCTTAAGGTTATCTGTAAGCTGGTATGCTCTAAAACAATGACAAAATTTGCATTTTTGAAGATACAAGCATTTAAAACCTATACAGTCTATAACTTCTGGTAATATGGATGATGACATTGTGATGACATCACCCAGCATTGAAGGTTCTCAGCAAACTTTCTGTCCAATCAAATGCTCTCTAGAATCTGAAGCGTCCCGCCCCCTACACTATAAATAGATGCTGAAGCTGTGGCTGAAATCGGTCACTTGTTCGCAGAATTAGTATTTTCTGTACGGTAAATGACACATACTGCACTATATAGGGGATAGGGAACAATTAAGACAGTGTAAAGATGCATTCCATTGGGGTGAATTAAGTCTGGTTTCGCAATGTGTCACACAAACCGCTACAGCACGCATGCAATCTACTAAGGTCCAGAGACACGATAGCATGGAGCTGATCATGTGCAGACCACAAAACCTATCAGACACATTTGAATTCTACACAGAATGCTATTTTATATATAGATAATGTGATATGGATGAGATTGTGGCTGTCATAAGCTGGCAAATGCGGGTTTACCCAGCTCAACGGCTCTGGCGGTGATATTGTGTAAATGAAACGCTATTGGCTATTTAAAAAGGGGGCAGGACTGCTGCATATGCCCCGCCCTGTGTTCCTGTTTTAGTTGAAATTACATCAACAGGTCAGCGCCAATAGCCTTGTGGTTAGTGCATTGACATGCAGCACAACTGCGCTCACGGTCAGTGTTGGGGGTAACGCATTACAAGTAATGCAAGTTACGTAGTAATATTACTTTTTTCAAGTAATTAGTAAAGTAACGCATTACTTTTGAATTTCTAAGAAAATATCTGAGTTACTTAAGTAAATATAATATATTATAAATATAAATAAGTAAAGCCAGTTACTTTTTTTCCCCATTTATTGATTGACAAGTCTCCTGTCGGGAAATTGGGAGTAAACATGATCTTACTATATTCTAGATTAAATGTGAACATGCATTAATTCATCTCACTCACAAAAAAGTATTGAGTATTCCTCAAAATGAATAAAAACAGTGAAATGCAAACTCAGAATATGATGCAACCCTGCAATAATTAAATATGTGAAATAAAACAAATATCCTTTATGTATTTAATTCTATTTTATTAACCTGTGTCTTTGCTGCTGACCTTCGATGATGCAATTCAACCATACTAAAAATTACGCTAGATAAACTAACATTTGTGCTTCATTTTTATAGCTGAAGAGTGATCTCCTGCATAAATGAACTTTTCTTTCAGCCTGAGGTGAATTCATTTCACTTTTGGTGTAAAAGGGTTTTTACATTAGAATTGTTTCATATTAAAAACAAAGAAGCAAGCCCTGCCCAGATAACACATTACTTTCCATAAAAGTAACGTAATTAGTTACTTTTTCAGGGAGTAACGCAAAATTGTAATACATTACTTTTAAAAGTAACTTTCCCCGACACTGCTCACGGTGACCCGAGTTCGATTCCCGTCTCAAGGTCCTTTGCCGATCCTGCTCTCTTCTCTCCTCCCACTGCTTTCCTGTCATCTCTCAACTGTCCTATCTATAAAAAAGCATAAAAACAAAAAAAAATTACATCAACACATAGAATAACGCTGCGTGTTTCGAAGCACTTTAGTAGGTTGCCAGGTCTGCATAACAAAAGTAGCCCAATCGTGTTTTGGGGGAAAATGGCCCTCAAAATGTACCAGGGGGTCAAAAACTGCTTCCAGGAGGGAAATTTCGTTTCAACCCGCAGACTAAAAAGAAATCCCTCCTGTGGCCGCAATATAAAAGTAGCACAATTCCACGGGAAAACAGAGGACTTGGCAACAGTGACTGTTTGGTTTGAAAGTAAGATCTGCATAAGCTGTGAGTCACACATAACTATACTATCCAACTTATTTTTCCCATAAGAGCGGGATTGTTCATTTATAAATTTTATTGGCATAGCTTCCTGTCTTATCTGCATCTATTTTTAGATGTACAATACAGCTTGTTTTTCTGCTTGATATTGACCTTATGTAGCCCTGCCCCATTTTAGCACTGCGTTTGCTGTCTTCTGTCTTCCGGTTGTATTTCCACAGGGATCTGACGGATTTATGAATGAACTGCTCTTCCTGGTCTACTGACATTTGTTAAGACATTTTACAAAAGTATCAAAATCAAAAGTATCAAAATTACGTAACAGGGGGTCAAAACGTGCTTCCAGGAGGTTCCCCTCCAGGGGACGGGGGATTTTGTTTCAACCCGTGGACTAAAAACAAATCTCTCCCATGGCAGCAGTATAAAAGTAGCCCAATTCTGTGGAAAAAATGCAGACTTGGCAACACTGGTGGTCAGTTTGAAAGTAAGATCTATGCAGTGTTGCCAAGTCTACTTTTTTCCAGCAGAATTGGGCGACTTTAACACTGTTACCGTGGGTTGTTTTTCATGTCTGCGGGTAGAAGCGACCCCAATAATGTTATATTTAGCCCCTGGAATGCGAACTGTACCAGGGGAACCCTACCAAAAATGTGTATTTTACCCCGTGGAACGCAATTTTTACTAGTGGAACCCCCTCAAAATGCAATTGGGTTAGTTTTGGTCTAGTTTTGAGGGTTTTGTTGTGAAAACCTGGCAACCCTGGATCTACGTGAGCTGTGAGTAACGCATAACTATACTGTCCCACTTATTTTTCCCGTAAGAGCGGGTTTGCCCATTTATACATTTTATTGGCATAGCTTCCGGTCTTATCTGCGTCTATTTTTAGATGTACAAAACAGCTTGTTTTTCTGCTTGAAATTGACCTTATGTAGCCCTGCCCCATTTTAGCACTGTGTTTGCTGTCTTCTGTCTTCCGGTTGAATTTCCACAGGGATCTGACAGATTTATGAATGAACAGCTCGTGTTGAAATCTTCCTGGTCTACTGACATTTGTTAAGACATTTGCTTTAAACATTATAATGCTCACGATAACTCTAAAATACACAAATCCATTTTACCAGCAAATTACTCTTAGAAAGCAATGCCATAGAAATATACAGAGCTACCGCACAAACGGAAGTTCAAAGAATATTCTAAAGATGGTGACACGGTTGTTTCTTTGGACAATAAGGTTAAGACGAGAGACGAGAGAAATTTACAATCACAGTTTAATATTGTTCAGCAAATATTTAGTCATTTAGTCATTTCAGATCTGGAATTTCTTGTCAGGGCGAAGATTTTCACAGAATTCTCAACGGTTTCAATGAAGATTCGACGTGCTGACCAACGGAGAGCTGTATGCAGGGTTGCCAGGATTGCACAACAAAAGTATCAAAATCAAAAGTATCAAAGTTGCGTAACAGAGGGACAAAAGGTGCTTCCAGGAGGTTCCCCTCCAGGGGACGGGGGATTTTGTTTCAACCTGTGGACTAAAAACAAATCTTTCCCATGGCAGCAGTATAAAAGTAGCCCAATTCTGCAGAAAAAATGCAGACCTGGACTTCGCAAACACTGGTGGTTCAGTTTGAAAGTAAGATCTATGCAGTGTTGCCAAGTCCACTTTTTTACAGCAGAATTGGGCTACTTTAACACTGTTGCCGCGGGTTGTTTTCCATGTTTGCGGGTAGAAACGATCCCAATAATGTTATATTTAGCCCCTGGAATGCAAACTGTACCAGGGGAACCCTACCAAAAATGTGTATTTTACCCCCTGAAACAATTTTTATTAGTGGAACCCCTTCAAAATGCGATTGGGTTAGTTTTGAGGGTTTTGTTGTGAAAACCTGGCAACCCTGGATCTACGTGAGCTGCGCGTCATACATAACTATACTATGCACCTTATTTTTGCCGTAAGAGCGGGCGTGACCGTGTGTAAATTTTACAGGTCTGGTTTCTGGTCTCATCCAGCTATTTTTTGCTGTACAAAATGTCTGTTTTGCTGCTTGATATTGCAAATTGTTGTGTCTTACCATGTTATTTTAATGTATTATCTTAATTCTGAACACACTGGTTTGCAAAACGGGTTGAATTCAATCTTTATTTTGCTATTATTTCCCCACATCAACTAATGAACCGGAAGTCTCGCACATTCACAGAAAACGAATTACTTCCGCATTAAAAAATAAGGTGGATACAAAATGTAAAATAGACCTTTTTTCACTGTTAAAAATATCCACCTATTTGAACTTAAATTACATTTGACTTAAGTTGGCTTTCATATTAGTGGAAATTGCTCAAATTATTTTGATGAGTTAATTAAAAAACATTAAATTGCAGTAACTTATTGATCATATCATTATTTACAGTGTTCCCACAATATTTCACTAAAGTTTCGCTATAAAAAAAAGAAAAAGTCATTGTATGTTTGAACATGCAAAATAAGGGCATGTCTCACCAGCTAATTACAGGAACTCACACTGGTTTTACCTCATCTTAGCTAAATTCAATATTATCTATGCCCACAGGGAACTATGTTCACATAAAAAATAATCCAAACAAAGCCTCATTTTGAAAGCTATGATGTATTTTGGCTTGTTTTTGACTATATGTTTTGGCGTGTTTGTAAAATCTGAGAGCATGAAACCTTTTCCTTTATCATATTTGGCTTGAATATGAAAGTTTATTTTTGATAAGTTCAATAATTAAAGTCAGAAGAGATTATCACTCATATTTAATCACCAGTCTAACAAAGCTTTGTGTCGGTTAACGGTTTACAAAAGCCTTTTCAGATGAACGCGTTCATCTATTTTCTCATCTGGGAAAACAAAAAATGTTTGACAGTGACCTTGAGACCAGAGGTTCAGTTCTCTCCTGGGGTGAGTGGCGTTCCATGAGTAATGAACAGCTGTGGTGGTTCCTTCCACAAGGCTTTAAAACTAATGTGACCGGTTAATTATGGATCTAGACATTTTGTATTTAAGCACATCAAAACATAGAAAGCCGTTGGTACCATTGTAAGCAAACACAAAACACGTCCGTCTGAAATCATTAAACCAACATTTTAATAGACTTTGTCATCAAAGCAGCATGTGTCTGGTTTGCTTATTAAATGATTAGAGCAACTCTAGTGGAAAATCCTTTGAGCGAGTGAGCAATGTCAGGGCTCAATGGGGCCTTAAAGGGGCCGAATCCCTCCAATTCAGTTGTGAATTCCTCATGGAACTTGAGTTCTCATCTGTTTTTCAGAAAGCGTTTCAGGTTTAAACACTCAGAACTCTCAGACTTAAAGATCAGATACAAAATAAACACCACATTTTTTTCACTACATTCTGCGAACTTGTTACTCTGGTTAAGATGTTCAGAACGATTGCGTGGTGGTTGGAAATTTTGTTCTAGATTTGACTCTGGATAAAATGTTGACTGGTATACTCTAGTATACTATACGTTATTTATTTTACCAAAATAAGAAGGATTATACAAAATGCATGTTATTTTTTATTTAGTACTGACCTGCATAAGATATTAAGCTGTGGATCAATCAGGTAACAACACAGTATTAAGAATCAAGCGTATGTAAACTTTTGAATGGGGACGTTTTTATAAATTTAGCTATTATTTTCTCTTGTGGACTATATGTAAACATCTTTTATGTGAAATATTTTATTCAGGTCAGTATGAAACAAAAAAATAACATGCATTTTGTATGATCCCCCTTATTTTGGTAAAATAATTAACATTTTCCACAACTGTATGTAACTTTATTGTAAAGCGTTACCCCAGTTTTACATTCCTGGATACTACTTGTTTATAGCTAAAGGCTAAAAATAGTAATGGAACTATACTGGAACTAAATATATGGATTTGGTGTGACAATTCTGGGTGGCCTGCATTGATAATTCCCCTCACATCTGGAAAATCATTGAAAACAGTGTGCAGCGGTACACCAGCTAACCATGCATCAGAAGTTCACATAATTTCTGCGGTCCCTCAGTCTCTAGAGCTCATGTCTAAATCACTTCTGTCCAGCGTTCAGCTTTTTCTCACAGTACTTCAGACGCTGATATTCAAAAATCTGTCCAGCTTCCTGTGAAGGAGGCACTGAGTTCTTCATTTCAGCCAAAGTCTGTCTGGGGCCCTCGAAGGAAGCGTCTTTAGGGAAATGAACTGTTTAGTTTCACAATGGATTAGATAAGGAAGAACCACTTAAACAACATCCATGAATGGCAGGTGAGTGCCAAAGCAGACATCACAAAGCCTGAATGGATTTGAGGAGTGACATCCTTATCAGGCGTGGATATAAATGGAGGCCTGACAGGGTCACCGCATTCCAGAGGCTCCTTCATCATGGTTCGTGTCATCAGCCGTCCACTCGGAGGTTGGGGCATGACATCACTGCTCCACTCACTGCAGCACTATAATAATAAGAGACCAAGAGGAGTCACTGCTTGCTCATGCGGTGCATCCTGAATGGAGCTGGTGTGTGAATATGTAGGAGTGACACTGAAGAGTATTAAGAGCACTCCTCTTGGTATATTAAATGTCACTGAGTTCATATATGGAGGTGTTTTTCCCACAGTCTGTTGTTTGTATCTCTAATTAAGCAAATTAGTCAAGGTATAGGCTATGTTTGCCCTTCAAACGGAATGACACTGAATGAAACCAATGTTTCACCTGAGTTTTAAATGCAAGTTTAGAGTCTATATTGAATGTAATGCAATAAATATTATAATAATGGCAAAACGTCATTCTAATTAATCGTTGTTGCGGGCTTGTTTGTTTTAGTGAATTAAAAACATGCAGAGCGACCTGTCGTTTGACTCTCAAACAAACGACTCGTATGAAGCGGTTCTTTTTAGAGAATCAAAACATACAGCACGAACAGTTCACGAATATGTTTCTTATGAGGCGGTTCTTTATGTGAATCAAAAACCTTTATGAGCCGCTTGTTTTAGTGAATCAAAATCATACAGCACGACCGGAAGCCCTGTTCACAAAAAATGACTCTTATGAGGCGGTTCTTTTTAGTGAATCAAAAACATTTATGAGCCGCTTATTTTAGTGAATCAAAAACGTACGTGTCCGTAGCCGGATTCCCGAATTGATTTAAGCCGGTTCTTTTAAGTGAATCAAAATCATACAGCACGACCAGTAGCCCTGTTCACAAAAAAATGACTCTTATGAGAGGCGGTTCTTTTTAGTGAATCAAAACATTTATGAGCGTTGTGTTTTAGTGAATCAAAAACGTACAGTATAGCCAGATTCAAGAATTGATTTACTTCTGTAAGTCGGTTCTTTTAAGTGAATCAAAATCATACAGCACCACCGGTAGCCCCGTTCACAAAAATAATTTTATGAGCCGATTCTTTTTAGTGAAGCAAAAACCTTTATGAACCGCTTGTTTTGGTGAATAAAAAACTTACAGTGTCTGTAGTCCAATTCCCGAATTGATTTACTAATACAACACAGTTCTTTTAAGTAAATCAAAATCATACATTACGACCGGTAGCCCTGTTCACAAAAAATGACTCTTATGAGGCGGTCCCAGTTATGTGTATGTTTTACCACACCACAGAGCAGTGAAAAACACTGAAAACATGAAAAATGCTTTATAAACGTTTTCACAAATCAATCTCTATCTAAAATAAGTGATTTTGCATTAACCCGGATTGTGTGATTATTGGAATGTATTGGAAACACTACATTCAATAAAGTGAAATAATCTAACTCGACGCTTTTCTCAATGAAACAAATAGCTAAACCTCTAATAACTACAAATGCTTACACATAATCATGAATATTTACATAAAATTACTTTAAAATGGCAAAATATCACTTACCTGAAGCGCTTGTGTTACGGAAAATCCGTGAGGGAATTGCCGCCTTTCAGTCAAATTGACGCGGCCGTCAGAGCAACCGAGGTGTGGCCTGCCGGACATCAGCCAAACTTGATGTGTTTTCCAAGTGTAATCCAAATGTTAGCCAGAAGTCGATGTTAACCAATGTCAGCCATATCTAAACCTTACTTGGTTCTAATGTGTTTGTTGTTATCTGGACCATATACCTCAAAAGGAGCTGTGAACCATACAATAATTTCCCGCAAATTCTAAACTTTGGCAAAACATATATGGTAACAATCTGGTCCATATCTGTTCAGCCATGCCATATCTAAGCCATATGTGCCAGCTATTGCCCACATTTAGCCCAAATGTTCTTGCTATCTGGGCCCGGTTAGCAAATTTCCTTTGGCCCTGATCTGGCCCAAACCTACAGCTAAAGTGTGGTCCAGATTAGCTTTTGTTCACCAGCCCAAAATGTGCCCATATGTTTTTAGCCAGAACTGAACCAAACCAGAGCCATAACTCCGCCTATCATGAGCCAAGTAATACATTCTTATGTGGCCCATATATGGGCCTTATGTTTCATTTTAGTAAGGCTGAGTTCTGTTAAGACCTCACTGCCCTAATGTGGCCCACATGCGGCTGACTGTAAAATTCGTATTAACTAAGGAAAGGAAAGGGCGTGACATGTGGCCAAGTATGGTGACGCATACTCGGAATTTGGGCTCTGCATTTAACCCATCCAAGTGCACACACACAGTACTCACCTCATTCGTGGTGGAGGGTGGAGAGAGTGCTGGTTATTCACTTGAATCTGCAACCTTTCAGTTACAAGCCCGACTCTCTAACCATTAGGCCACGGCTGCCCCCAAAGAGAGTAAATGAGAGTAGTGCCCCCACTAGAAAGTAAATCACACACTCAACAGCAAAAATGCAAATAAAATAATTTACTTTTGTGAGTGCAGGTTAAATGCGCTTAACAGTTACTCAGTATTGAGTTAGAAAAGCTCCTATAAATATATAACACATATTTAACATTACAATTTGAGTTGGAATCAGTTTTTAAGAATATAAAACAAACACAATTAATATTCAAACCAAAAATTGTGAAATGGACAAATTTGAGTTGGAATCAATTTTTAAGAATATTCAAAAGATATACAATTAGCATAAAAAAATTACATTAAATGGACAAAAAACCTTGAGTGTTGAGAAGAGAAGAGTTGCTTTAAAGTGTGTTGGTGTTAGTAATGCTGCAAACTGTCTAATGGGGGTCAGCAATGCACTGTTGTTTATTCATTCTCTCTTTCCTCCCACCATCTCGGTCTCCAGACAGGTACAGCCAGTTTATTAAGGTAATTTCAATGTTTTTATCTGAAGCCCTTCCAGTCAGGGGATTCTGCCTGACAGCACCTACAGTGAAGAGAAATTTAAAAGTTATTATTAGTAGTACAAACTGAAAGGTAGACCTGCAGGATTACACTAAAAATCAAAATGCTCAACAGTGTGAAGTAACCAAATACATGCAATCTGGATTATATAATCAAGTTGTCACATTTTCAAACTATACTTACATTTTAATGATTACATATTATTCACACAATGGCAACAAATTATTCATGATTATCTTATGAATTATTTTTTTTATCTTTAAAATGGTCTTTCCTACTGCTAATATAAAGTCTTCAGGTTTTGTGGACATTCACACAAACACCATTTACTAGGCCATACTTACCTCCTGGGCATACAGCATTTGATTTGAAATACAAAAAATATTTCAGTTTTCTAAGTATTTTCTCAACATTGCATCAAGTACTGATGAACGGCGGAGTTATGGCTCTGGTTTGGTTCAGTTCTGGCTAAAAACATATGGGCCAATTTTGGGCCGGCGAACAAATACTAATCTGGGCCACACTTTATCTGTAGATTACGGCCAGATCCGGGCCAAAGGAAATTTGCTAACTGAGACATCTATAGAAAGATTTACATGTCTACTTTTAAATGAAGTAAGCCTCTCGAAAACAAATATCCTGTGTTAAAGTAATCTGTATGAAACCAATGCCATGCCCAGTCTTTCTCGTCAGACCTAATTATTTTTAATTTGAATACGCGTTATTGCAGGCTCTTACATTAGGTCATTTGAGATCAAATGACCATTCAACAACAAAATTCTGTTTTATATATATATATATATATATATATATATATATATATATATATATAAAATGTGTATGTTTTACCACACCACAGAGCAGTGAAAAACACTGAAAACATGAAAAATGCTTTATAAACGTTTTCACAAATCAGTCTCTATCTAAAATAAGTGATTTTGTATTAACCCGGATTGTGTGATTATTGGAATGTATTGGAAACACTACATTCAACAAAGTGAAATAATCTAACTCGACGCTTTTCTCAATGAAACAAATAGCTAAACCTCTAATAACTACAAATGCTTACACATAATCATGAATATTTACATAAAATTACTTTAAAATGGCAAAATATCACTTACCTGAAGCGCTTGTGTGACGGAAAATCCGTGAGGGAATTACCGCTTTTCAGTCAAATTGACGCGGCCGTCAGAGCAACCGAGGTGTGGCCTGCCGGACATCAGCCAAACTTGATGTGTTTTCCAAGTGTAATCCAAATGTTAGCCAGAAGTCGATGTTAACCAATGTCAGCCATTTCTAAACCTTACTTGGTTCTAATGTGTTTGTTGTTATCTGGACCATATACCTCAAAAGGAGCTGTGAACCATACAATCATTTCCCGCAAATTCTAAACTTTGGCAAAACATATATGGTAACAATCTGGTCCATATCTGTTCAGCCATGCCATATCTAAGCCATATGTGCCAGCTATTGCCCACATTTGGCCCAAATGTTCTTGCTATCTGGGGGTTCTTTTTAGTGAAGCAAAAACATTTATGATCGAGCCGCTTGTTTTAGTGAATCAAAAACTTACAGCGTCCGTAGCCCGATTCCCGAATTCATTTACTTCTACAACGCAGTTTTTTTAGATGAATCAAAATCATACAGTGCAATCGGTAGCCCTGTTCACAAAAATGACTCTTATGAGGCGGTTCTTTTTAGTGAATCAAAAACATTCATGAGCTGCTTGTTTTAGTGAATCATAAACGCACAGTGTCCGTAGTCCGATTCCCGAATTGATTTACTTCTACAACCCGGTTCTTTTAAGTGAATCAAAAACTTTTATGAGACACTTGTTTTAGTGAATCAAAAGCTTACAGCGTCCGTAGTACGATTCTTAAATTGATTTACTTATATGAGCCAGTTCTTTTTAGTGAATTAAAATCATACAGCTGCTGGTGTAACCTTAGCCCAGTTCACGAATAAATTACTATTATGAAGCAGTTCTTTTAAAGTATAACAAATGCAGCCTGATCACTGTAGGCTGATTCAAGAACAAATGATTATGAGTCGGTTCTTCAGTGAATCAAAACTTTACAGCAAACATAGCCTGATTCCCGAATTGTTTTACTTTATGAACTGGTTCTTTTTAGTGAATTAAATTCATACCGCACGACCAGTGTAGCCCAGTTCACAAATAAATGACTCTTATGAGGCGGTTCTTTTTAGTGAATCAAAAACTTTAATGAGCCGCATGTTTTAAGTGAATCACATCCTTACAGCATCCGTAATCCGATTTCCGATCTGATTTACTTCCATGAATCGGTTCTTTTAGTGAATCAATCACATGAAGCGTGACCGGTGTACACCAATTCTCGAACAAACGACTCTCATGAGGCGGTTCTTCAAGTGGATCAAAAACATACAGCACAGTGTAGACCAATTCACGAACGAATGACCCTTTAATCCAGTTCTTTTTAGTAAATAAAAGGCTTACAACTTTTCTTACTTCCAGACTTATTTGTTTCATCTTTGTTCAGGTGACTGTTGATTTGGATCAACTTTCAGGCTGACACACCTAAAACGATCTTAAAAACCGCACTGTCTAATTTTCATAATTAGAGAGAGAATGATTTTCATTCGTTTTTCCATGCATTTTTAGTTTAATAAAGACATTATTTAAAAACTGAGAATAAAGCGACAACAGTAAGTGTTCAGATTCATATTTCTGTTAATAGATTGAAAACCACTTTCTGTTAGCTTGTAATTGGCTCAGTAAAATTAAACAGCTTTTTTTTTTCCTTCTAAAATTCGTCAAATTAGTTTAGAGGTTGTTCAGCAACGATTCTGATCAGTAAGCCCACGTCTTTGGTGGGTGAACTATTAACCCTACATCTATTAAAGCCCAACTAAATTCCTTAAAAGGATTTATGACAGAAACGTCATAACGTCACAGGACTAGGCCAGGCATGATGATACCTCTCCCTTATCAGTGTGATACATCAGTCATCCCTGTCTCACAGCAGGCAGGTGTGTCAACTTGAAAGTTGCTCCAAATCAAGTCACCTGAACAAAGACGAAACAAATAACTCTGAAAGTTGGCGAAATGTTCTCCAGGGAATGATTGACTCACTGTTTAACTAGCCATATTAAAGCTTGCTCATAGTTACACATGCAAAACATTTGCTGAATACACTTTGCCTAGTAAAGTGGGTCAATAACAGCATTAAGGCCCCTGATCCTCTCCTTTCACTGTTGAAATTGTAGTTTATTTAGGAGTGTCATTGCTTATTCCTCCCCGAGGGCTGGATGCACCCTGCGGTGCTTTTGCCAGATCCACGTACAACAGGAGCATTGTGCAAAATAAATGCCAACCTGCAATAGAACTCTTGGCATGTCTTAATCCAGAAAAACTGGATTGGTTTAGTTTTTGATCTGCCAGTCTCATATGAGAGTTTGGAACATTTTTCATTTTAGGTGAACTACCTCTTTAATAGATAAAAATGCTGTTGCTGTGCGGCTGGATAAAGGTCTGAGAAATGATTGCTTGAAATCAGTGAGAGAAGTGAAGTCAGTGATGTCTGTGTGAAATGCCTTTAGCTTTCATATCCGGTTGTATGCGAAGGAAGCTGTAAGATGTCCACAGTAATTGTCTGGAATCTAGTGCAAAGGTCAGAGTCTCTGTACACAAGCAGCTTGTAAATTCTTGTGTTATTGATGTGAGAAATTTTAAACATGAACATAGAAATCTTTTAACAGATGTTCTTTAGTGGGTGGAAAAGGGGAAGTTATGTGAGATATATATGAGATCTTTAACATCAAAGCGCTGCATGTTCATGCTAATTACCATCAGACTCTATTTTCGTCTAAGTGTTTGTGTTGTGGAATTTGACCCACAATGCCCTGTGCAGTCTGTCCCCTTGTGGCACATTTAAGAATTATTATAGGCAATACCTTACCTCCTGGCCCACGAATTACCTTTTTTTAAAAAAAAAAAAAAAAAAAAAAAAGCCTATTTGGCTGCATTGCTGGAATCTTGCTGCGCTCGGATAAGGCATTAGATAAATAAAGTATGGTAGCTGATGGGTGAAGTTAAGTTCTAACCTACATCACAACAGAGTTATTAATCAAAGCATGACTGAGTCTCTAAACAGGCCGTAAAGTAGGCAGTTTAATCCAAACATTATCTGCTGGCCCAGTCAAGTGTGAGGAAAGGGTGGTCGGTGGAACTATGATCCAAGTGTGAATGGAAAATCTTATGGAATTTGGGTGTATTGTTCTTATTCATCATCATCATTATTATTATTATATAATTTTTTGTGTACTTAAAGATAAAGATTCAATATCGTAGCATATATATTGGGTAGGAACACAATAATCTATTCATACATCTATTATTATATTATATTATATTATATTATGTTATATTATATTATATTATTGGTCAATAATAATAATAATAATAATTATTATTATTATTAATATTATTATTCACTCAATGATATTGGAATTTAGGCTTGAATGATACAAAAATATTTTAATAATACAATAACAATATTAATATTAATATAAAACAACAACAATCATAAATATCTACTTATATGTAACTTATAATTTTAGTGCAATATCCATTTGTATAATATCATTATATTATCGCTATTATTATTATTATTATTATTATTATGATTATACTATTATACTACTATAATATTATTATTACTATTAGAATATAATGTAATTTCCACTTGTATAATATCATTATAAAAATGCTGTTATTATTATGATTACTATTTTTATTCTTATCAGAATATAAGTGTAATATTTTTTTGTATCTTTCAAACTTAAATTTGTACATTTTTAATTAAAAAAAACTTTAATTCAAAATTTGTAACTTTAATAACACAATAATAATAATATAAAACAATATCTACTTATAAATATCTACTTATATGATTAATATTATTATTTTATACTATCACTATTATTAGAATATTAGAATAATATCACTATTAATATTATTATTGTTATTATTATTAGATATTAGTGAAATATCAGTGTGATATAGTGTATATTAGTGTAAAAATTGCTATATTATTATTATTATTATTACTGTTATTACAATATCAGTGTAATATCCATTACAATATTAATAATAATAATTATAATAATTGTAACAATTCTATATTATTATAATTATTATTATTATTAATAATAATAATAATAATAATAATAATAATTCTATTATTATTATTAATATACTATTACTATTATTTTATACTATTACTACTATTAGAATATAAGTGTAATATAATTTGTGTAATAACACTTTAATAAAAAACGCTATTGTTATTATTATACTATAATTACTATTATTATTATTATTATTATTATTATACCATTACTATTATTTTATACTATTACTATTATTAGAATATTAGTGCAATATCCGTTTGTGTATTATTATTTTGATATACTATATTATTTTTATACATCTTGAGAGCAGTTGTTGAACATAATGTCACATGGTAACTGACAATGTTCTTTATATAAATGCAGTCACAGCTGCGTGTGGTCTGTGAGCTGATGTGAAAGGTTTTAGTGTCTCATCTGATTACAATAATGCAGCCCAAAAAAGCCATTACTATTACATAATATAAACTCATCGTGACAAATACGGTGCTTCATCAAGAAATTTTGCAATCAGAGGTGACAGAACAGGCCGCTAACTCGGCTGGAAGCAATCAGACAAATATGTATAACAAATGAGCTTGTGAGAAAAAGCCTCTTTTACACAGACAGTGACAAATTGCCGGTTAAAATTACCGTTAAGAGATAATGTGTGAACAGGACCATTTCAAAAAGCATATTTACAAACACAACACTGGAAAACGCAGCCATTTAGTGGTCAATTCTGGTTAATGCTATTACAGAATTTGCGTATTTTGAAACTGATGTGTGAATGGTGCTTCACAGGTAAAGTCTTTCCAATTTTACACCAATTTACTGGCATTGCCAGGGTTGCCAACTTTTAAGTTCAGCTTGGAGTGAGATTTTTTTTGTTTTGGAGTGGGGGGGGGGGGGGGGGAGGTGGCGATCTCGACTCCATATCTATTTATATGTATATACGGTGCAAGGGGATAAAAATGCAGCTGAATGCTTTTTTAAGCACCATTTTAAACTTGGTTTAAATTCAGTATTTGCTTGCATTCATTGTGTGTGCTTATATGAGTATCATTAAAAAAAAAAGGATTTAAGTTATTAACTTTTTAAATGTCACATTTAAAAATATAGTGTTTAATCATTTCTATATATTTATTCAAATGAAAAACTTCAAAATAAGTAAGCAGGTATGACCTGCAATATTCTATATACATGTATATTTAGTAAAGAGCCAGACAGGTACCTAGTGGGTAAACCATGGCATTACAAAAGAAAATGATTTTTTTTTTCCGACCACAAAATGACTCTAATTTGCCTTTTTGCATTGGAATTCAAAACCCTTTTCTCTATTTAACCTTAAATACTACACTAATTGTAAATATAGGTAGAAATATAAAATAATATATATATTTTAAGTCATTAATGGACCATAATTATTGGACAAGTAGTATTTAGTACTAAATGATCTCCTTAAAATGTAAACAATTATTTAACTAAAATATAGAACATTTATTTAACTGAAAAATAGTTAAGCTGTATGGTCACATTATATACCTGAGGGTTAAATACAAGAAAACCATATTAATCCATACAAAAATATAGTATAGTAAAAGTGTAGTGACCATGTTTTTTTTTTTTTTTTGTTTTTGTTTTTTTGGCGCATTGATTACCATTTGTATAACCAGTTTTACTACAGATACCATGATTAAACTATGGTTACTGTAGCAAGACCATGGTTAATTTGTGGTTACCATGGTTTAACTATAGTAACCATGTTTTTTTGGTTTTATTTGTAGTAAAACCATGTTCAAATTTCGTAAGGGTTGCCTCTCCATCACTCTCCAGAATAAAATTATACTGTAAATGTCATCGACGTAAAAATCAATGCATAATATGCTGTAATGTTTACCCAAAATTGCTGCAAATACCTGTGTAGTGTTATCGTTTCTATCCTACTTCAACACATTCAAATGTACTGTCAACGTTGTTTTTTTTGGAGAGCTCCGTGAATCACGTGACCGCGTGGTGGCGACGCCGGCGAGATCAAAGTTGTCTCAGCTCTGTTTTTCAATGGCTCTGGTTAACAGAAGCGCTACATTTTAAGATTTACGCCACATTAAGTGCACCAAAGCGGTATTTATCATCTGAATTTAGTATTAAAGCTTACAACATTTGAAAGCTGAAACTTTGTTTAAAATCGTAAGCACGGTTGCCAATTTGGCGTGAAATTTTCATGGGAAGAATGAGAGCGTGAGACAGAGCCTGAAAGCCTGTGTCTCACGCCAAATGCGTGAGAGTTGGCAACCCTGTAATTACTGTGTAGGCTAATGACTCAACTAGATGAGTAAAGTTTGAGAACAAACTTTAAGTTGGCTTGAGAAAGCCTAGCCTGAAAGTTTGAAGCAGTTGTAAAAGTATGAAAGCAGCTAGCATGATTTAGCACATTGCTTACATGATTTAACATGTTTTAGCATGATTAGCTTGTTGCTTGTATTTTTATAGGCTGATTACAATGTTGTTAGCATAATTTGCAAGTTACTAGAATGTTGTTAGCATGATTAGCAAGTTACTAGCATGTTTCTAGCCTGATTAGCATGTTGATAGCATGTTTCGTGCATGATTAGCATGTTACTAACATGTTTCTAACAT